>AP025057.1:32329799-32491156 GCA_036186865.1 Eustoma russellianum
TTGCCCCCCCCCCCCTATGGTTACACAAAGATCTCCAACACCGATTTTTGTTTAAAATTTTTGACATTTACATCATTTGCGGGTTTGAACTAAAAATATAACTTTTTTTCTTAGCTTTAACAGAAAATATAGTTTTCAGTTTAGTCTAAAAACATATGATGTCATAAATATAAATAAAAATGTAGAATTAATAATACAAGTTATTTTGTTAAAATATAGGGTGGCGATGTAATTTTTTGTTTTTTAAAAAAAAGTCATCAAATCGCTCGGTCACAACAACTTAATGAAAACATTAGAATATAAAATTTTAGTAAGGACAACACTCAATGTTAATATAAGTGTAATCATGGTTTATGCTCCCAAAGTATAGCTAAGTTGGTACTCGTGTTGGAATTGCTCCAAGAGATTAAGAGTTCGATTCCAGAGATACAGACCGAATGCCTAGTTTGCGAGGGACACCTTGTGTGGGTCTTAACGTAAAGTCCTCGCCAATCCAGGAGAGCGTTGAATTTTTGATTTGCATACTCTATTATGTTCCTTGAGTTTAGAACGGTGAGGTATCCTCAAAGTCAGGATATGACATTTGCTCCAATTGCAATCATGGTTTACCTTTTAATGTGCGTTGGGAGCTTTTATAGTAAAACACATTCGACAAGCATGTGGAGAAGTGAGTATGATAACTCAATTATTACTATCTTTCTTTTAGCCTATACACCACTGAAAAATATTGGATTATATTATTTATATTCATACCAAAGATAGCAAAATTCTAACGACATGGTATGCTGCTCAGAAATCTTACAGCAACTCATAGTCGGGATAGGATTCCCTTACCGCAACTCAGAAATCTTACAGCAACTCAACTCATCTAGCCTCACCACCCTCCACTTGCTGCCACGTATCGCGTGGTCATAAAAAAAGGTGAAGAAAGTGGGGGTGAGGAGATCCCAACCCCTCATAGCCTCACTTATTCTGTCCACAAATTTTAAATAGTAAAATATGCCTAATCATCTTTTGTCTTTAACATCTCACACGTCTTTGTCATTAGTAAGACCGAATCATATCTAATCTTTCAGTCTTAATTTAGTAGCCATGTTATATAGATACAACTTATTGAAAAAAGGTTGAACTCAAATCAGTATGGGTCTCTATCATCATCGATCTCACAGATTGTGTAGGGATGTAAATCAGGTTCTCAAGGCCTACTAGGAGAAGTTTGTCATAGCACATGGACAGCACATGGACAGCACAAGGAGGCTATTGACACCGAAGGAACAACCGACGGGCTGGTCTGTCAGCCTATCAGCTCATTCCACGGGCCAATAATGCTCCCACACTATGCCTTGGTCAAGATTCAAACCCCCGACGTTCCTTTCGAAATTCTCTACCTGGAAACCAATGAGATATATCTTGGGGACTAAACTTATTGAAGAAACGTCATGTGTTGATTGGTCTTTATTTAAATTTTATAGTTACTTTCTACTTTTACTATCTTTTCTCATTCTATTATGTTGATTAATTTTTTCTCATCTAACTATACTGAATAATTGAATAGTAAGTAGGAATAATTTTAAGACAAATAAAAATAACATACTGAACTATAAAATTTAAGCAATGAGAACATCAATTTATTCTCACTTAACGTATCAGTAATACATATAATATAATCCTATTAAATGAGACATATGATGAAATAGATTATGATATAGAAAATTATCTCCAGTAAAACACTCATAGTGTTGAAATAAAAATAACATTCCACCAGTTTTTACTCTTGAAAACATTAACACAATTTTTCTTGACTTTAGAATATGATGGAATAAAGCAAATGACTCACTAAATTGGTTTCGTTTCTTATATTGTGAAGTAGCAGTTGATCGACACAGCTTGACGCAATTTTCTTTATGGGTCATTAGAAAACAACCTCTATTTATTTCTAATACATGAGTATGGTTTCGTATATCTGATTTTTCATACTCTGCTATAGACAAGTCTAAAATGTAATTGAGTAATATTGTTGATGATGATATACTTTGAGAACATTATAACCAGCGTCACCAACGGTTACATTCAAATTACCAATATTTCCATCTTCACTCGCCCTGTCACCGCGTGAAGCTACGCTCTCCGTCCATCAACATGCACGCCACATTTTTCTTTCTACATTTACCTTTTCTTTAACCCGTTTACATTTTTCTCTTATATATTTAAAGAGAACTGAAAATAAGAGGCTTTAGAAATGTTATACATATTATTATGCAAAATTTGCATAACCAATTAAACACAACAAGGGTAAGTATCTTATATGTCACTCTAAAATACACGACAATACATATAATTAGACTTATTAGATGAACTCTTTCTGATGCACGACAATACATATTATTTGATATATTTCTTTCTAAGTGAAATTCTTATTATTAAAGAACGATAATCTCATGTAATTCGGTGGATATGCAATCATAATATAACATGCTTGAAAATGAGTTGAATTTGTGAATGAAACACATATAGAGGTTATATTATGAAAAATCAAAACAAGAAGGCACAAGTATGGCTTTAGCAAAGAACTCATAACTATTATTGCCTCATTTATAAATACATGTGTATGCTTTAATTTATCGATGACATTGTGAGTTGGAACCATATGAGGTCTTGTTAGATCAAAGAAAAATTAAAATCCAATCCTAAAAAATTCAAATCATATATAAATTTTCAATTTTAATAAAACTATTGCATGTTCGACTTTCAAAAAATCTCACTAGAAGAAAATGTTGTCTCTATACATGACATAATCCACATGACATCACAATGCATGTGAATATTTCAACTATACAAAGGCAAAAGTTTATTGGAAAGTAAAACTTAGAAACTTATCACTTATTTATTTTTTCAATAATACATGTTGAACGTATAGGTTTTTGTTGATATAAAAAACAATTCAAGCCATGCTTGAAGGTGTTGACAAACATTATCTCCGCGCGTGTGAAATAAAGAACTAACCAACAAGCATTAGCCATAAAACCCCGCCATTTCACTCTCCTTTTCCCGCAACAATAAATGCTGCACAGCATTCTTCCATGCTAAAACACACGCAATAAACATTTCCTGACAACGGAAAACGCCAATCCAGCTCTTCATTGTTAGCTCTTTTTTAGCATCCACATCCTCATTATTCACCGCTAATACCTCCCCTACCGCCACTGCTGAACTGCCATGGAGAAAATGAGAGAGAAAATTTACTATAAACAGCCATTAATGTAATTCTCAACCACCCATACCAAGTAGTTGGACTTGGAAACTGTTACTGTAAGTATCTCTATCTCTCTATATATATTTTTGTACACATTTTCACAACCTCCGAAGTTTTATTGATAAGCCTCCTCAACCACATTTGCTCACTCCAATTAACTCTTCCCTTTTTTTTGTAACTGCCTTTATTTTGCTATTCGTGGTGATATTTTTTGATTTTCTATGTTTTGCTTTTAGTTTTTGAGGAAAAAATGTGGAACTCGGCGGAGAATTTGTCGGTGAGGTCGGCGTCGTTTAGGGAGGACGGAGACGATGAGGAGGCGCTGCGGTGGGCGGCGCTGGAGAGGTTGCCGACGTTTAATAGGGTGAGGAAGGGGATTTTTAGGAATGCGGTCGGGGATAGTATGGAGATCGATGTAGATCAGCTTCAACTGGAAGAGCGGAAAGTTGTTTTGGATCGTCTTTCTGCTGATGATGATTGGGAGAAGTTCTTCCAGCGAATGCGACGCCGACTTGAAAGGTTCACTGATTTTGTTTTGCTTCTCCTTAAACTCATTTAGTGCTCTTATTTTCATGTGCTCTGTTTTCAACTTCTCCGTCTGGAGCTTAATTAGCGCTGGTAGAACGAGTTGTGAAAATTCCGCTCTTATGAGTCGCTTTAGTTCTCAATTTGACGAACGAAATATGGAAACATAGTTTTAAGTACTTGGCGGAGAAGCTTGGCACTAGTAACCTCCAATCATGATTATGCTCTCTGAAGTATAATGTTCTGATTTCTTATTTTGGCAAAACTAGTAAATTCAAATCCTTGGGCAAGTAAAACATATTCTTTAGAAATAAAAATAACCTTTTATGACCGCGAAACATCTTCAGTCGCATGATTGCAGTGATTTTGTCCGGGAATATCGATAACTAAGTTTCTACTTTTGGATGTATTCTTCTTTACTGCTGCTGTTTTTTATGATGCTGAAAATTGCAAAATTTTCCTCTGTTTGTCTGGATAAGACTTCCCTACATCTTAACTGTTCCTTCGGTAACTTGATTCAAATAAATGCAGAGTTGACTTAGATTTCCCAAAGATTGAAGTTAGATTTCAACGTTTAAGGGTTGAATCTTTCGTTCACGTTGGAGGCAGAGCATTGCCCACCGTTCCGAATTATATCTTCAATATAGCTGAGGTACCCAATGAAAAGTTCCTTTCTATTATTTATATTGTTCCTGTTACAATTCCGTTCAGATGTACCAACTAAAAATTATATTTTTCTTTTTTGCTCTGATTTTTCTTGCCATTGTTGGTCTGAAGGTTTTGCTAAGGCAGCTAAAATTATACTCTGGCAACCGAAGAAAGTTGAATATTCTCAATGACATTAGTGGGATAATTAGACCTTCCAGGTGAGTATTAATTGTTTAAATTTAATTTTGTTAGTTGTTATGCTAGCTAGTTATTTGACAGTGGTAAAGCTATTTTTTAGGTTAACACTCCTATTGGGGCCTCCAAGCTCTGGAAAGACAACGTTGCTGCTTGCACTCGCTGGACTCATCAAATCTGATTTACAGGTACTGGAAATGTGAACTGCAAAACCTTATACTAGTTTCCGATTAATCCTTAAAAGCACTTTCCTTTTTTTGTCAATTTTATTGCATGACCTTAGCCTTAACCTTGATTTCTGCACAGATGTCAGGGAAAATTACCTACAACGGACATGGTTTTAGTGAATTTGTTCCTCAAAGAACAGCTGCTTATATCAGTCAGCAAGACTGGCATGCGGCAGAGATGACAGTAAGAGAAACTCTTGACTTCTCTGCACATTGTCAAGGTGTTGGCACAAAATACGGTATGTTCTTTCCTTGATCTTGTAATCTAGAGTAAAATGGCTATGGATGCTCAACTATAAATGTCACAGATATGCTTTTGGAACTTTCGAGAAGAGAAAAAGCAGCTGGAGTGAAGCCTGATGAAGATCTTGATATATTCATGAAGGTTTTCAATATTTCTCATGCTTTGACGTTTCTTGGATGTTCATCATCTGTTGAAGTCAAGTGTATCATTTTAATTCTCTTTTTTTTTTCCGGCTGAAGGCCATGTCATTGGAGGGTAAGGAGACAGGTCTTGTGGTGGAATACATCTTGAAGGTACTTTTTACTTGCATTTAATTTTTTTGTTGCTTTCTGAGAATATAAAAGCTTTTGGTTATCTGGTTTTAAACTTTCCATTATTCTTGATATTATCAAAATTAAAGCTCAGACGTGAAATGCAAAATTCATTACCTGCTATGAGAGATTTGAACCAACAAGTCACCAGACACAATTCGACTTCCAAAGTTTTGAGCACCTTGTTACCTGACTATTTCATTTGATTGAAATACTAAAAATTATGTAACAAAGATTCTAGGGTTGGATATTTGTGCGGACACCTTGGTGGGAGATGAAATGCTGAAAGGGATATCTGGTGGGCAAAAGAAGCGACTTACTACTGGTAAAATCACTTCACTTTATGTTACCATGTCATAGGAACAACATGTAACAGCATGCTGATTCTGAGTCATTTTTGACAGGTGAGTTGCTAGTTGGTCCATCCAGAGTGTTATTCATGGATGAAATATCAAATGGACTTGATAGCTCAACTACTTACCAAATCATTAAGTATCTTAGACATTCAACGCATGCCCTTGACGGAACAACAGTCATTTCTCTACTCCAACCAGCTCCAGAGACTTACGAGCTGTTTGATGATGTCATATTATTGTCTGAGGGTCATATTGTATACCAAGGGCCCTGTGAAGGAGCTCTTGATTTCTTTACTTGTATGGGATTTCGTTGTCCTGAAAGAAAGAATGTTGCGGACTTCCTTCAAGAAGTAAGATGTGGATGATCTGGTTTGCAAGCACCTCCCTTCGGTATCTGAAGTTTTTATAACTTGTTTCATGTAGGTTGTGTCAAAGAAAGACCAAGCCCAGTACTGGGCTGTTCCTGACCTACCTTATCGGTATATTCCGGTTGCGAAATTCGCAGAATATTTTTATTCCCACCGTATAGGGAAGAACTTGTCCACGGAGCTGCGCAAGCCTTTCGATAAACGTTATAATCATCCAGCAGCTTTGTCAACTTCCCGATATGGTGTGAAGAGGAGCGAACTACTGAGAACCAATTTTAACTGGCAACTGCTTCTGATGAAAAGGAATTCATTTATCTATATTTTTAAGTTTATTCAGGTAAGACTACACTTCAGTATTGGTACCAGAGTACTCAAGATATCAAGGGTCTATGCTGATGTTCTTAAGTTAGGAATTAAACTATATTCCTGTCAACTTTGTAGAACACCTATACTCATGCAGTTTTAGCATTTCACTTTCTATATCTGCCCTTTCAGCTTCTTCTTGTTGCTTTGATCACCATGAGTGTATTTTTCCGGACAAAATTGCACCATGATACAATTGACGACGGAGGTCTCTATCTGGGGGCACTATACTTTTCGATGGTGATTATTCTTTTTAACGGATTTACTGAGGTTTCGATGCTGATTGCCAAGCTTCCGGTGCTTTATAAGCATAGGGACTTGCACTTCTATCCTTGCTGGGCTTATACCCTTCCTTCTTGGCTCCTGAGTATTCCAACCTCATTGATAGAGTCCGGATTCTGGGTTGCTATTACCTATTATGTGATTGGATTTGATCCGAACATTACGAGGTAATCCAGTCTGTACTTCGTGATCCCTGTCTTCTTTCTTCGTAGAAGCCTGACATCTAGTTTCACAATGTGCAGATTTCTTCGGCAATTCCTGGTGTATTTCTTTCTTCATCAAATGTCTCTAGCTCTTTTCCGTGCAATGGGTTCCTTGGGAAGGAACATGATTGTTGCAAATACTTTTGGCTCTTTTGCAATGTTGATTGTTATGGCACTCGGAGGCTTTGTCATTTCTAGAGGTGAGGAAACCTTTGCACTTTGTACACAGCTCTCTCGTGCTGGGGGTGGAGGGGAGGTTTGAGAGTGGGGCGGGCTGGGTGAATGCTCTCTCTCTGTTCATACCCACATACATATACATAAATATATGCACACACACACACACACACATATGCACATATACATACATATGAGCGTGCATGTGTTTGTGTGTGTGTGTGTCTATATGCACACACATTGAGTGCATGTGTATGTATTGGGTATATGTGTGTACTTATCCCTTATGGAGGAAGTGGAGATCCATTAACTGATACATTTCTTACTCCATTAATGCAGACAGTATTCCAAAGTGGTGGATATGGGGTAATTGGATCTCTCCATTGATGTATGCCCAAGATGCTGCTTCTGTGAACGAATTTCTTGGTCATTCTTGGGATAAGGTAGTTGTGTGCAACATTCTATTAAATTAAAGAAAGCCTAGCAGTTTCTTGATTCCTTTGTGTAGAATGCAGGCTGTAACGTTTTATGGTCTGTGGAAAACAGATTCAAATGAGAAGAAATATAAATATCCTGGTGAAAGCTTGACTAGAAATTTTGTTGTGCCTTTGTACTTTGCAGAGAGCCAGTAACATATCTGCCTTGCCCTTGGGAAAGGCTGTACTGAAGGCACGCGGTTTGTTTCCTCATAGTTACTGGTACTGGATTGGTGTTGGTGGTCTGCTCGGATTTACAGTGATATTTAACATCCTCTTCACCTTCTTCCTCGCTTATCTTAACCGTAAGCTTTCTGCTTTTTCTGTTACACTCTACCACTTGCTTGATATGTCAAGGCATTGACTAGGATACCTACAAAAGTACATTGACAACTCCTCCCTTGCAATGATATTTTGGTATTCTGGATTCAAGTTGAATGCCTTCTTATCATGTAGTATTATTTTGGCAGCCTTGGGAAAGCGACAGGCTGTTATTTCTGAAGAAGAAATTCAAGAGAAAGATACAACGACCAAAGGAAAACCTGTTATTATTCAGCTAAGAGATTATTTGCAATTTTCAGGGTCACTTGCTAGTAAGAAGGCAGAAAATTCTTAGGCTATTCTTTCTCATACACCCATTGGAAGAGCAAGTGGGTGCTATATTCAAAATTTTTGTTTCTCAAGTTCTTTTTTTTGGTGGTTGTTTTCTCGGTGATGGTATATTCTCAGGGAAAAGTTTCAAACAGAAAGGCATGATTCTCCCATTTCAACGACTTTCAATGTCTTTTGCTAATATCAGTTACTACGTGGATGTTCCCCCGGTGAGGATAAATTCTTTGCTCATCAGTATTAATAATGATAATACATTTTATAACTACTGTTTACTGCATTGTTTTAGGAGTTGAAGCAGCAAGGGGTTCTGGAGGATAGGTTGCAACTGCTGTCTGACATTACTGGAGCCTTTAGGCCTGGTGTGCTGACTGCGTTGGTTGGAGTAAGTGGTGCTGGCAAAACTACCCTCATGGATGTGCTAGCTGGTAGAAAAACTGGTGGTTATATAGAAGGAAGCATCCATATATCTGGCTATCCCAAAAAGCAGGAAACTTTTGCTAGAATATCTGGTTACTGCGAGCAAAACGATATTCATTCCCCTTGCTTGACTGTTCTGGAATCACTTCTTTTCTCGGGATGGTTGCGTTTGCCAAGAGATGTCGACTTGGAGACACAAAAGGTATCACAAAATGCATGGTCATTTCCGTCCTTTGTCATGAGCTCAATGACACCAATTCATTTTTTAGGCCTTTGTTGAGGAAGTGATGGAACTTGTGGAGCTGAGCTCTCTAAAAGGAGCTTTGGTTGGTCTACCTGGAGTTGATGGGTTGTCTACAGAGCAAAGAAAACGACTCACTATAGCTGTTGAATTGGTGTCTAATCCATCTATTGTCTTCATGGACGAGCCTACATCAGGCTTGGATGCAAGGTCCGCTGCCATTGTGATGAGGACCGTAAGAAACATTGTGAATACTGGCAGAACAATTGTTTGCACAATACATCAGCCCAGCATAGACATTTTTGAATCTTTTGATGAGGTCCTTTCATTTTCTCACTTTAAAATTTACGCTGGTTGATTTCCTGCTCTATTTTCTCTTTCCACCATCATGTTCTTTTCTCCTTTCTTTGGTCTCTTTTCAACTTGTTAAATCATCAGCAAGACTAATGTGTTTAGTTGCTTCGACATATTTTTCAAAATCGACTTCAATATGATGTATTCGTGAGCTAGGAGTTTTATATCTTTTTTTTGGTGGAAAATAGTTTTCTGTGGTTTCCTTTGTTTCCAATACAAAACCAAATTATATCTTTAGGACATCATTTCCACTGCGTCCATACAACCTCTGACCATGAGCTAGCATATTCTGAGCCAAATTAGACAATATCCGGCTTACAAGATTAAAAATATTTAACGGTGTTTCACTAGGTTGAAATAGCTCTTTTTTATTACAGAATGTTCTTCTCTACCACGTTACTAAATTGCCTAATGCTTTTGTTATTCTCTCCGCATTGCAGCTTTTATTTATGAAACGTGGAGGACAGCTCATTTACGCTGGTCCCTTGGGTCCAAACTCCTGCAAGCTGATAGAGTATTTTGAGGTACAAACTTTTACTTTATGTTTCCCCCCTGAAGAAATATATAGTTGGATATGACTTTCCTTCTTCTCCATGCACTTTCGTAGTCTTATTGTTTTTGGAATTTCTTGCTTTTGTGTTGCTAAATGAATCCGTTTTTTTTTTGGTGATCTCCTTCACTTTCCTGGGTTTCCAGTCAATTGAAGGAGTACGAAGGATAAAACCTGGTTATAACCCTGCTACATGGATGTTGGAGGTTACATCATCAGCAGAGGAAAATCGTATCGGTGTTGATTTTGCTGAAGTTTACAGAAATTCAAATCTATATCAGTAAGCATCAAAGTTAAAGTGTTTTTCAAACATGTTTTGCTTCTGTTGATTATTTTACATATAACATTGATCCTTTCCCCTGTTTCAGACGAAATAAGCAGTTGGTGGACAGGCTAAGCAAAGCAACTAGTGATTCGAAGGAACTGAATTTTCCTACCAAATATTCCAAGTCATTTTATGATCAGTTTCTCACGTGCCTTTGGAAGCAAAATCTATCGTACTGGCGGAACCCACACTACACTGCCGTTCGCTTCTTTTACACAGTCATCATATCATTAATGCTAGGGACAATATGCTGGAGATTTGGATCTAAAAGGTTTTTGTACATCATATTTCTATATTATGTGAATTCAGTCAAGTTTTTATATTTACATTGATCAAGGATTTTGTCATCTTCACATCAACTATAACATGTAATTAATAATAATCCTTCAAGTGGAGTACAAGTATGAGAACATAAAATTGCTTAGAGGCACAACCGCGCATGCTCTAAATGTTTCACTCTCATTTGTGCTTCTTCTCACACTGCTAAGGATTAGAAATTGGCAGTACTTGGATACTTGGTATAGGCATAACAAACACGTAAGAGCTAGTAGCTTTTATAAAACCCTGGTTGGTAATATAATGGAGTCCTTTTTAATAAGGAAAACAAACATGTAAGAGTGAGTAGGTTTCAGAAAACCCTGGTTGGTAATATAATGGATCCCATGAGTTCCTATCAAGTTAGTGGAAGGTTGTGTGTGGGATAGAGCAAAAGGGTATCTTCTGGTCCTTTGGCTTAAGTAACATTATGACATGTTTTCGACATGGCGTCTGGAAAAGACATTCTGCTCATTAAAGATTGAGGCAGAAATCAAAAGAATTAGCAATTCTAATGCGCAACACCTGAACCTTCCACCCCACATCAGCTAGCCAATATTTTTTACTTATCTTCCAGTGTCTCTAGATAAAATCAACTTTCTGCAAGCTTTTTCTTGTTTGGAGGGTTTACTGTTCAATTTTAACATAGTTTGAGAATTTCATGTCTGCGAATATCTCACAGGGGCAAGCAACAAGATTTATTCAATGCTATGGGATCGCTGTATATAGCAGTTCTTTTTATTGGAATTACCAATGCCACTGCTGTTCAACCTGTTATTTCCGTTGAAAGATTCGTTTCATACAGAGAAAGAGCGGCCGGAATGTATTCAGCTGTACCATTTGCATTTGCGCAGGTGTGCTTCTACAGTGGAAAGTTATATTCTGCCAGCTTCGATACTAGTTTCAGCAATGCTCACTTTTTCCTCTGCAGGTTGCTATCGAGTTCCCATATGTGTTCGCACAAACAGTAATTTACTGCGGCATTTTCTACTCTATGGCTGCCTTTGAGTGGAAAGCTTCAAAATTTCTCTGGTACATCTTCTTTATGTACTTCACCATGCTGTATTTCACCTTTTATGGGATGATGACCACTGCTGTCACACCAAATCACAATGTGGCTGCTATTATTGCTGCCCCGTTTTATATGCTCTGGAACCTCTTCAGTGGATTCATGATACCTCACAAGGTAATCGAATATACTACTACTTGATCTGCTCCCCCAGAAAAGGAAAACCTATGTCTCAAATGACTGCAAAAACTACAATTTGACTGCAAGATCAATAAACAGAAAGTGTAGTTAATTGTGATTGCTTAATATATTTGACTTAAAGAATGGTGCTATAAATTTTTGATAGTGGGAATAATGCTTTTCTGGCTATGAACTTAGACATTGGTAATCCTAAAAAAACTATTGGTTTTTCTCATTTCTATACATTTCTCTGACAATCCTGTTTACTTGTGATGTATAAATGAGCCTTCATAAGGACACCTAGCAATGAATGCCCCTTATAATTTTTCTTCTTGTAACCTTGTCCTTCATATAAATGTTGTTGTCCATCTCCTAAACCATCTGCACATCCATGAAAGGACCCAACATCTTCCATGTATTTGTATATCTATATATTTTTGGATAATGTATGTGTATGTCTTATCTACTTATAATCCTAAAGGGTGCGATTTTTATTATTTGTTCAGAGGATCCCAATATGGTGGAGATGGTATTACTGGGCAAATCCTATAGCATGGAGTCTGTATGGTCTTGTTGCTTCACAGTATTCGGACAGCGACAAACCTGTGATACTATCTGATGGAGTTAATTCACTTCCCACCAGGCTGCTAGTACAGCAGGTTTTTGGATTCAGACATGATTTTGTCGCCATTTCCGGAATAATGGTAGTTGGTTTTTGCATCTTGTTTGCAGTAATTTTTGCTTTTGCAATAAAATCCTTCAACTTCATGAGGAGGTGAGTTATGTTTCTACGTACTTGTGACATAGAAAGAAAGTAGGAGAGGTGATTACTGTATAGGCACTTGCATGTGCGATGTATCTATCGACTCATAATCATACGTTTTTCATTCTTCTATATGATATACGATAAAATCATTGCTCTATGTAAGAACATACATTACATCTGTATTCGTATTTTGATTAATTGAAGAAGCAAAAAAGGAAAGTTGGCTTCTTTTTTGTTTTGGTTCACTGCTTTGTAATTTACCTGTACGAAATTACGAGTAATTATTTCGTTAAAATTCCTGGTAATTTGGAAAATTCTGTCTGACCTGCGTCTATTTGATCTCTTCGTGGCCTTGCGATCTTGAGGTCATGGTTCGAGCAGCGGAAACGGCCCATTGCATTAAAATGTAAGGTAAGACTGCATATATCAGATCGCGAAACGATCCGCTCTCCCTCCGGACCCTGCGCAGAGTCTAGTACACCAAGAACGTCTGTATAACTTTGCACAAATGCAGAAGTCTACTGCACCACGAACACCTTTATGGTATTTTTGTTGAGACTCGGGTCTGGTATATATCTTCTCAGAAAGAGTTATTCTCCAAGTTATCTGAAGTGATAAATTTTAAACTTTAAATACCCAAGTGATATTAATTATAAATAGCGATGTTAACGTGATACTAACCACGTAAAAATCACGATTAAAAATTTTAACGGTATGACTATTTCTGTCTTAAAGTCTAAACTTTTATTTTCTAAAAATAAAAGTATAAACTTTTTTATGGAGGATAGAAGAAAATCGCCTCTTGCAGTAATCAGCTGAGAGCTGCTGTGGCCATTTTGCGTGGAGCATTACATTTCCACTAGTAGTTAGTGAGTTTGAGCTCTTTAAGAGTTTTAACTTATACGAGTATATTTATAACAAAATATATGATTTGATAAACATGTAAATACATCATCTTAACTTGATTAAAGGCAAAAATATATATATTAAGGTATCAGATAAGAACCGATGGTACTAATATAAAGAAAGTCTAGAAATAAAATCTTGATGAATGATTATCAAATCATTAATACTTCGTTCCAAGAACTCAAGTAACACATATTCCATTCTCTGTAAAGAATTAAATAAGGATACTAAATTCAAATGCATAAAACATTACCCCACCTTTATGCTCCTCTAAACTTGAGGTATCTACAGCATGAGACTGGACACATTTACCACCTATCTCAGTTTTCTGTAATTTAGATGTCAATACTTTGAAATCTATTAAACAAACTCAATCATTCGCAGTTTGATTTCTATTTCATTCGAATTCGTTCGTTAATTTTATTTAAAAAAAATCCTAGTTCAAACACCTAGTTGGATTCCTTTACTAAAATGAACCAAACTGTTCACAAAATGCTTGATTTGTTTAAACAGTTATAGTGCTTTTGAACCGAACTTGAACCAATTTTGAAGGTTGTCATAGTAAGCGAACCAAGCCAAATAGTTCGTTTAAATAAACGAAGCCGAATTCAAAAACCTAATATTCTTCTTTTAACACCCTTAATCTTTGATATCCTTGTTATGTTAGGCGCAAAGAAGTACTAAAATATAGATTCCCTATTATGTGCACTTATTTTTCTTCTGCAATATATCTTGAAATGTTCAATAAGAAAATCAAAGAAACAAAACAAGCACAAAAGAGGCAAAAAGTACATAACCTAGTTAGATTGATTAAAGATGTGTCAACGTGCAATCACATATCAGCATCACACTATCATATACTGTAACTCAATCAGCAAAACATACATAATAAGTGTAAATTCCCCAGCTCCAACACAACTGGGCTCCATTTTACCAAAAACCTATCAGTATCATACTATCATATACTGTATCTTGATCTGCAAATTATACACAGGAAGTGTAAATTTACCAGCTCCACCACAACTGAGCTAACAAAAAAGGCAGCCATTTTACCAAAAGCCCACAAGATACTGCTCAGAATACAAATTTACTTCCAGATCTTTATAACACCATCATGGCCAGCAGATGCAACCAAGCCAGCAAGCTGCGAAACAGCCAAGTTAGTCGCTGGTTGGCCAATCGCGTTAACCATTTTGTTCTCAGCCATATCCCAGAGCTCCAGGGACTGCATTATTGATTAGAAACAAAGTTCACAGCGTTTTGAAGAAGAAAATCAGCAAAATGAAGCAACAAATGATAAAAACTATGACCATCTGCACCAGGAAATAAAATGCAGCATTTTACCTGATCAGAACCGACAACCAGCAAAGAAGGGTAACGATGATGCAATACGCAGCACTTGAATGCTTTGTCACTGATACTTAACTCGTATATGCAGTCTTTCACTTCCCCACGGCCGAATTTCCACACCCTAATTAAATCCTCACTCAAAGAGACCAGATGATCACCGGATGCATTCCAGCAAATCGAGAGAATATTCGTTTCATGACCCTGTATAATGGTGTTTAGGCATTTAGAACAATATTATAGAGTAAAAGAGATCT
Organism: Eustoma russellianum; assembly: GCA_036186865.1. NCBI lineage: Eukaryota > Viridiplantae > Streptophyta > Magnoliopsida > Gentianales > Gentianaceae > Eustoma > Eustoma russellianum. The sequence goes on from AP025057.1 coordinate 32,344,704, forward strand.
TCAAGCTATATATGACTAACATAAAGTTAAGAAAAACACTAGAGATACAAAAATTGAGCAAGCATGCCAGTACGAGGATGAGCGTCAATTGCGACACTTAAGATTTGGAGGAAGGTAACTGTTAGGAAAAACCAACATGTAGAATATGGAAACCAAATGGTTCAACAAGAGAAAACCAAAGCCGAGGCGTGACTAGATTGTCATTGTCCTTAAAACAATTTTGCCTCTACCGGTGAGTAAGATAGTCTTCAAGCAAATGCTTCTCAGGATATAACGGCTTTCTCTCTTTCTTTTGCTCTAAGAGAGAGCGATTAAACTTGTTTATAGAAGGGAAGGATAGAAGAAGAGTGATGTAGAAATTTTTCACTAATTTTGAAGAATTTTCAAGTATATGTTGAAGATAGCAAAGCCTACTATTTATAGACTTTGAGTTCACAAACATGATGTTAAAATGATCCTTTTCTGCATACTTACACCCCCTAGGATGAGCATGGTCGTTCAAATTGAAAAGAGACGTCATACGATGCAGGAGTTGCATCTTTTATGAACACACACAACACTTCAGGCGCCTTATGTAGGCGTTCAAAGTATTCTGGAAGCTTTTTGGAACACTTCGACCGCCTACACTAGGAGCCTCATGTGTTTGGAATGCTCTCATCTCCTTCTATTGTTCATAAACACTCCAAATTTCACACAATCTCCTATCAATAGGTCACATAACATTATACAAGGTTGGATCACAAGATTTAAAGTATTTAAAAGTACTTTTCCAATCGAAACTACAAATGTGTGTACAAAAAGTTATTGAAAGGACAGACCAACCTTAAGTGGAAGCCTAGAACTTTGGGCAGTGTCAACATCGATTATAGATACAACGTTCTGAACAGCAGCTGCAAGGTATTTGCCTTGAGAAGGCTGAAACCTCACCAGGTTTGCACCACCCTGAAAACTGGCGGGTAAGATAAAAGCATGCGGCACAGCAGCAAAAATAATCAGAAGAAGCATTTCTTCCACATTCTGGAAAAGTTTCCTATGGAGACAAGATTAAATTAAATGCTTCAAGATCATGCATAACTGAGATTTAGTACCCTGGATACACCGGTACAACCACCACTCTGGACATTCCAGTATCGGATGGAACTAACGCTATCACAAGAGCAGATAAGGTCCTTCTTCGGGTGAAAATCTAGAGACATAACAGGCGCAGAGTGCCCCTTTAGAGTCTTCAAAGATTTGACTGGCTGCACAACACAATATATGTTTAATCAGCATTCTTTTCCCAGTTTATCACTCATGACAAAAATATACCCTCAAATCAGTCACTTTAGACAGGCATTTGTGCACTCCAGAAAAAAGTGCAACATGAAAATGAGGCGAACTTGACAAACAAGTCATTCATCAGCATATCACCTAGAACCACAACAACAAGACACGAGCCTTATTCCTACAAAGAAACAACGCATGCAGCAAAATTTTAATCACAGTATAACTAAGAAAATAAACCAACAATCAGCCCCAACAGTAGATTGAAGTAGGCAGAAACTGAAACAAGATCAACCGCATAACTTTATGCATCCCCACTTGGTCAAAATGCCACAATCACAATCATACATCTTGTACAACACAGGTGTTGTTGACAACAGAAACAAAGGAGAATGAAAGACATATTTAAGAATAAACAGTAGCAAAAGTTTGTTATTCCTTCTAAGGAGAATAGAGGACAGAACAAGAATTGCCCAAATGTTGTTTCGTTGCCCACAAAGAGTTGAATCTAAGTTGGGCTGTCCCAAAATTCACCTAACAAGCTTACCAAATCACCACTGAAACTGAATTCCTAATAAGAATGAACAAGCTTGAAGATATTCCTAACCCTGAAACTGAAGTCCACTGAACAAATTTAACAAGTTCACCAAATTATCACTGAAACTGAATTCCCGATAAGGATTAACAGGATTGAAGATATTATGAACGTGAGTATAACAAGTATATTCTGGATATAGAAATAGCATCCAGATGGTTTGCAGCTAGTCGTGAGTCTTACGTTATTGACATTCCAAATTTTGACAGTCCTGTCATAAGAAGAAGTAGCAATCCTTGACAACCTTGGACCAAACCTAATATCAGTAATCCTGCCAGAGTGTTCATCCATTACATGCTTTTTCTCTTTAGATTCCGTGCACCATATCACAATCTGCAGCAGAAAATGTCAGTCACCAGCGTCTCAATAATAAGAATGTTGAGAACCAAGATGAAACAAGAAATTTTTTTCCCTTAGAACCAAAAATAAAAAAAAATAAGGAACATGCTTCAGTAATTGCACACTCAGTCTTCACATTTCAATATATTCTTTACCTTTTCATCATTTGCGCAACTTGCAATATGTTTTCCATCCGATGAGAAGTCGCATTTATTTATCAAACCAGCAGGAATAGTGTCAACCTCCACAAAAGTCACATCTATAATTTGTAAACATGATTGTACCCAAAAAAGGGTCAATGAAAATCAAATGTTCAAAGAAAGTGGTATTGTGGAAATAGCCAAAGCTTCGAGTAACGAGTGCAGGTTGAACCTTTGCTAGCATCCAAGCACGTTTTAGCTGTATTGTCACTTTCACTATTGGAAGAATGCATAAATGAATCAGCATTATCAACCAGACATTCATCGCTCACAAATTTATCCAAATCAGCCTGCGATACAAGCTCAAGTCAGTAACGCTAGGGACTGCAGAATTGAAAAAGATAAATCAACAAAACTAAACAATTTTGTGTCAGAAACATTTTTATATATACACATGGGCATCATTAAAATGGAGAGTTGTCACTATGCAAGTGGACAAAAAGGCATGTGCAGGGATTTGAACCGAAGACCTATGGTCTTAGGTGTCTCGTCTTTGCGCCAAAAGCATGTTGCTCTAGAAGTCATGCATTTCATTTACATTATAGTCAAACATATGTATTCGATATGTTGCTCTAGAAGTCATGCATTTCATTTACATTATAGTCAAACATATGTATTCGATGCAAAACTAACTGGAGGATACGAATATCAACGATGAAGAAACAAACTTTGTTACCAATGGTTCAGTTTGTGCATGCATGCATGTTCACGTGTGTGAGTGTAGACATGCATATATATACACACACAGAAATACATATACATATTTATACGTGTATATGTATATGCATGAGTGTTTATGTGTAAATATATATTTATGTTTATGTACACCGAGTCTCCTGTCTCCAGGAACCATAGTAGAATGACACCACACTTTATCAAGTTGAACGTGCAACTACTTCCTGATCACAGGTATTCCATAGTGAGAACATTTTGGCCGAAAGACTACCATAGGACAATTTTACTCACCACTCGATTAGCTTCGGATGATTTTGGATCAATAACGGCAGTTGTAGATACATGTGCATCATGCAAACTATCATCAAGGGGCAAATCAGGTAATGTCATAATTTCTGCTGCTTCCTGTGTGGAAGGTGTTGTGTTTAATGCACCTGTAGCCAGTCCAACTGTATTTCCTAAACTGCTTGCATGATCTATACATATACTTGGATGAATTCCTTTCCCCAAGGCCTGATAAATTATATCCTAAGGAATGAAACAAAAACGAACTCAAATAGCAATTTCCAATCTATGGAAGAAATAACTAAAAGATCATCAGAAATTTTGCTGTTCTGTGATAACGCACACTATGAGCCAAAAAAAGGAAGAAGAAGAAGAAGAGATGACAGATCACAGGTGCATATGAAATCCAAATGTAACTGCATTGCATAGCTTTTTTGAATGGGGAAAAACATGTTTCTTAGCCACCTCAATTTCTCATTCTCTTAGAAAGGAACAAGTAACCATCGCTAATTAATTATTTTGACTCTACAAAAAAGAAAAAAAAAAACCATCGCTAATCAAACAAAACAACTAACAGTACAGGGTGCATTCCGCACAATGTGCTTTAGCAGTTCTCTTTCAGGATGTTACTAACATTGATTACATTCAGGTTATTGCATAATATATGAGAAACAAAAATGCCAACCAATACATGGACCAAAATGCAGCCTTAGCATGAAAGAGATTCATGAATGGAAAATCAGATAATACGAACCTGATTGGAGGCATCATGGTTTGTCACAGTTCCAGAAGCGCCCAACCCCTGATCACCTGGGGGTGGTTGATACATTGGATACTCTGAGAGCTTTCCGGGTTCGATAGGCTGTGCATGGAGCTGGTCAAACTGGTTGCTCTTTGGCAATTGTGGCTGAAAAACCTAAAAACACCCGTTCCATGAGAAAGAAGGCTAGAAAATTAAACAAAGAAAATAATTTCACTGGTGACTGAACATATTGAGAATTTTGCGACTAACCTTAAGTGGCCATCCCTCCAATGGAAAATCATTCGTGGGTGGACCTGGCCCTGAAAGGAGGTACAAAAGAGAAGTAGCCGGTCAGGTTTAATTCGAGTGAGAACCTGCATGTTTAATGAAGTTCGGCTTCCTATTTCATACTTTCATGGTCAGTAAGAAACTAAATCAGAAGGTAATTGATAACAAAGCTTTTATGCCACACAAATGTTCAAGGCTTGCAAATAATCCTTGCCACCACAATCACCTTACACTCGGACAATTTCAAGAATACCATGTCATTTTGACGACAGATCCAAGTGAGCAGGCGAAGATACAACTGGGCCTTAGCTACGAGACACTGACATTTGAGATCTTCTTGTCCCATGATCAAAGGAGCAGACCAAAATAATCTTTAAAGTGAAAACTATAAATGACTAATAAGGACGTAACACTTTCATTTTTCAAGGTAAATATTATAGAGATCAACCAGTAATAAATATTTGTCAAAGTGAGATTTTGACTTAGTAGCATACCTCAGAGTACTAGACAAATATCAGAACATAGTAACTTTATGCTGAACAAACAATACAACACGCATGCACACATTGCAATGGAATGGGAATGAAGATCATTGCTAGTATTCAGGTGTGAAGCGTTGATGGATACGTCTATGTTTCACCAGTAAGAAAACAAAATTGGTTAGCTCGGAATACATAAAATCAATAAAATGAAGGTACTGAGCACTAGTTAGATGTAATTTCATTTGCACATCCAACATAACCAACTAACATCACTTTAAAAATACTTTTAAGCCAGCCTAATTAACTAGAAAGAATATCATTTCATCATATTTTCCATCTCTAATCATAACAATTTAGGAACATGGAAACTAGAATCCAATCAAAAAGAATTGTGATGTGATACAAACAGGGCCAGGTAGGCAATAGAAGGCTGCCAATGATATCAACTAAGCATCCCATCCCTCATTGTATTTGTATTGCAACTGATGTATGTATACGTCACAGAAAACAAAGCTTTCCAGAATCATATCTACAGATAATGTGAAGCATACCTAGAAGGCACTGGTATTAATCTACAAGTCTAGAGGAGTCCAAGAGAGAATACTGCAGTAAGAAAGGCTGTAAAGATTTCACTACCTGTCACATTAGCCCTATAAAATGATCCATCTGAATTAGTGGAGTTGAGATTGCTTGTGGGATCTAACGAACTCTGTAAATTAGTAAAGCATGAGAGTCATGGGAACTATATTTTCAAATATTGTTCACAAACTCTTCCCTAGTCTATCTGTTTCTCTATAAAAGAAAAGGTATTAGTACCTGATACGTCAAAACTACCTGGTTCTGATTTATCATTGTATTGTCCGCAGGTGCACTATGAAGCAATTGCCTGAAAAGTGAAGACCAAACAGGACTAAGACCAGGTATCCAAATAGATATGAAACGGAGAAACAAAGTAGCAGTAACAAGTTAGTCATCTTGGAGATACCCTGAATGGCATTCTCTGCTTTCAGCAGCTCTTGAACCTAAGCCATGGATTAAATCTGGAACACTACATTTATGCTGCACAACGTTCGCCTTACAAAGTCAACATTCGAGCACTATTTACAGACATGATACTGTTCATCATAGCTCATAAAAAACTAGACAGTAACCTTCTTTCTTTCATCAGCAAAAGTACCCCGCTGAACTGGCCAGCTTCTTGATTCCTCAGGCTTCCTTTTGGCCAATGCATTTAACATATCAAGTTTTTGATAATAAGGGTTCCGATTCACAGAACTAGGCTGAAGCTGTAGCTGACTTTTCTGCTGCTGCAACTCTCGCACTCTGAGGTCATTTTGATGATTGACTAGCATCTGTGTCTGATCCAGCCACTGTTGTTGAGAATGCTGCAATGATAACTGCTGCGGCACCTGCACATGCAATTCCTGCTATCAGAAAGTATTAGAAAAATCAAGAGAGGTGATCCAAATCCTTAATATCCGTAGTCTACTTTGATTAATGCACTGATGGATAATTTGGCTCTTCATGCTACAAACTAAATTACTCTCTTATCTATACAGCAAAAAAAAAAAAAAAAGGCACACATTTTGTCAATCTGTGATCCTTATCCTAGCAAATCGAGTTCAAGTAAATTCAAATTTGATGCGAAAAAACCCCACGCCCAGACACAAACATTATAAACGATTAAAAGATCTAAGAGAATCAGTGTTCTGAGAAAGAACGAAAATGTTGAAGTACCTCTTTGGTAGGCCCCAACCTCCTGTATCTGGACACGAACACGTCCCAAAAGACCGACCACCATTCAAAAAGAAAGCCACCTGGAGTATTAATTGCTGGAAAGAAAAGGGAGAAACCAGAAGTCAAAACATATCAACTTAATCTTACATATTCCAAAACAACCCCAGAATTCAATCATCTTACCAGTAGGGCTGGCAGGCACCCTAGCTTCTCTGAGAAATATCCTCGCAGAATCATTATGTTTCTTCTTCAAAAGATAATCATATATATAAATGTCTAACCTGCTCCATCACCAAAAAAGGGGGCAAGCAATTACATGAGTCCAAAAGTAGTCAGAAAGCTACATAACGCAGCTGAAGGTAAGATTAATACGAAAACGTTTACAAACATAGAAAGGGCATGCATTAGCACACGAAAAATAACAAAATGTAAAAAGAACGAGAATAACCGACTTAAGTATAAAGAAAAAGAAAAAAAATCCATATGAAAAAGTCATATATGTAACATCTTTGCTTCTCATAATCGTCGGGGACCAAGAAATATAAGAAAATCACAGAATGCATGAACAAAAACCCACTCAAAAGTTACCCAAAATTTATGAAACCACTCCAACTAGTCATAATGTTCACTGCAAATTGCTGACCAACTGCTTAGTATGCAGGAACCCAGAAGCAAAAATGAGTTAAACCCAAAATTCCCAGTACAAAATGGATGAAAACCCTTAAATTATACGCGCAGAAAAGGACAAACCATCACCATAAGATAAAAATTTTGTTTTCAAAAAGCTTGGATGCATTTTTTTTTCCAAAAAGCTGTGAAATAAAAAGTGAGGCATCAGAAAGAGGAATACTGTATGCTGCAACAGAAACACTGAAAATAGCATGTTTATTAGGTGAAATAGGAAAAGACACTTGCATTTTATCAGCGTCGAAGGTGCGATTATCCATGGTTGTGCTCTCGGTCCAGGACGTCAAAAACCGAGAAGAATGTTTGAAACCGTTTCATATGAAGATTGCAGCTGTTTTAGAATGTAGTCCTGGTGGAGACTTGCAAATCAAATCGAAAATGTAGCATTTTAGTTAGTAGTTATAGAAAACCGACTTTGTCGATTGACACGCGCTAGAGAATAAAATGTTATTTAGGTGGCGTTAGGGGTGTCAAACAGGTTGTGTATCGTGTTTCGTGTTTCGTGTTTTTCGGGTTTCGTGTATCAAAGTGCCGTACTCATACCTTACCCGTTTCCTTCGCGTGTATAGATGTAGATACCCAAACCCGTACATGTCAGGTTTCGTGTCGTGTATCGGGTATACCCACGAACTTGACAAGTACAAATATTTCAAGTCGTGTATAGGTCATTTCATATATTTTTCCAGGTATTTTCAGGTTTCGTGTATTTTTCAGGTTTCATGTACTTAAATAACTACTGATATGATGTATGAAACAACAATAAGTACACAACCAAAGGTTAAAGATTAAAATGATTGAGATCATCTAAACTCAAATCATTTGACTATGCAATAATAGATTAAAGAAATGGGATTTGGAAATGGAGGAAGGGAGAAACTGAATAGGGTTACTTAGCAGCACGATAGTCTTTTTTTCTTTGAAATTTTATTTTATTGTTTATAAATTTTATTTAAAATATATTTTTTATATTTCGTGTATAAACGGGTATAAACGGGTACCCGCGGGTATACCCGGGCACGACCCGCCGTTGGCGGGTATCTTTCAGGTCTTATCCGATTTGTACACGAAACCCATCAAGGTCATACCCATACCCACGAAAATTCGTGTCAGGTTCGGGTCGTGTTTCGTGTCGTGTCTGAAATTGCCACCCCTAGGTGGCGTTTAGTTCGCACCTAAGTATCAAAATCAGAATCAGGATGGGTATTACATGGTATGAGTTTAGATTATATGGGTTTGTGACTAAATATGGTGGTTGTTTGGTATTGAAGTGGAAATGGGTATGATAGACATTGATGGTGTTTGAAACGTATCGAAATTGAAATGAGTATCGAATGTGGACGACCGAAAAATAGCGGCATTTTTGGACCGTCCTATATTGATAGACAAATGGTTAGTATATCAAAAAACGATATCCATTACCAAATACTTATATCAAAGTGAAACTTATACAGCAATTTCCCCAAACAAACGACTTCAATGAGTTTGAATTCCTCTAAACCCATTCCTTTATTCCTAACCTCCAACCAAACACCACCTTAGGTAATTGCATGATTCCTATATTTTATTGATCATAGAGTAATTATCAAGATGTTACGTTTATTACTTTTAGAATGTTTTAAAATTTGTGTTAAATACAATAATCTTTCCGTTTAAAAGATATTGACGTACATGGTGAAACACATAGTTGGTTGATACAAAATCAAGTTGTTGAAATATTTTACATATTATCCATCAAAATTTAGCCATAAATAATGTGAAAACTATCTTAACATATTATCGTATTAAATAATTTAGAACTTTGGTCGTAATTTAATGTTTTATCCACTATTTTTTTAACCATGCATAATAATGTTTTATAGATGGAAAGAATAGTATATATCCTTAAAAGACATTTTTTTTATAACAATCTAAAAATAAAAGTGTAGTTGTTAGATGGTCGGCATATGTAAAATTTGAATTGTTCAAAATAGTAATACATCATATTAGTTAATCATTAATGATAATATAGTTAGACAAATAGGCAGTGGATCTTGTTACTCTAAACACAAATACCTATTTGACGTTAGGAGTGCAAAAAAGACAAGCACCTCATGAATCGTTCGAGTTCGACTCGAGTTTTTGTTCGACTACTTCGATTTGATAAAGTTCGAGATCGAACTCGACTCGATCAGACTTGAATCATTAGTTTGCAAACATACTCGAACTTATAATAAGTATGAAAATTATACATGATTCGATGTTATATTAATATATTTTTTAATACAAGCGTTGTTGTGCAGTACTGATGATTCGATGTTATATTAATATATTTTTTAATACAAGCGTTGTTGTGCAGTACTGATTGGTTTCTTAAGCTCCATGGTGTCAGTAAGAAAAATAAAGTCAAATTTTTTTTCTTTTGATTTTTTATAGCAAATTTGAATTATCCTCATTCATATATAATGTTTTTTTTTTTGGGGAGAATTCATTGCTTTTTCTTTTGCAAAAAGTGCAAATGACAAAAAAGGTCATGCTTCCAATCCAAAAATGAAGTTTTGCACCTCTAGGATATCTTTGCCTCATTTGTTTCTCTAGTATCAAAACCTGTGTTGATTTATATTTTCAAACGTTTCACGGATTTTTTTTTACCTTTTGATCATAAGTTACCATCTTAATAAAAAGACTTTAATGAATTAGTTAAACTTTATTTGCTAACATGATTTCAAAAGTGCAGCAAAGGAGTCCAACATCACAAAATTTAGATGATAATAGAAGCGTCTTAGTTCCTTGTACTCCAACAATTCCCACTTTTAAGCGGGGATTGGCGGAGCGGGATCCCCTGACCCCCGCGCGCCTCGTCCCCCGCGCGCCCGCTCGCCACGTGACACACAGGGGGTGGTGAGGCTGGGTGAGGGTCATCCACACCTAGCCTTACCATCCCATGTGTGCCACGTGTCAGCGGGTCATTTAATACCTTCTTTAAAGGGGGGTCAGGCGATCTGAACCCGTGATTGACATCCTTTTATTTGCTTTGCTTTTGTTTCTTTTGAAAAATTCAAGCTGAATAACTTATGTTTGAAGAGAGGAGATTAATGTTGGTTGTCTTGGTTTGGTGTGAGGGAAAACAGATTATTGTTGGTTCTTAACTCATTTTTATGGTTTTATGTTGTTGTGGTGTCATTATTTTGGTTTTTATAGGTTTTTTTTGGTGTTGTTATTGGGGTGAGATCTGAGGAGGTTCGAAAGGAGGCAAAATATGAGGCCTCCAATCACGTCCCGCCACGTATAAAAAACATTGTCAGTGGTCCCACCACATTCAAATTTTTTTTAAAAAAAAGACAATTTTTTTACACGTGGCGAGACGTGATTGGAGGCCTCATATTTTGCCTCCTTTCCAACCTCGTCTGATCTCACCCGGTTGTTATTTTCGATTTAGTGGACTTCAAAGCCATAAGAAGCTCCTAACTTGCAGTTGCTCTTTCTTTGTATGAATGCAACTATCATTTGGATTACTTTAGAATTTAGACACTAATTTATTTAATAGCTTTTGTAAGTTTTAAGAGGTGCCCTAAAAATGCTCTTGAATCATGCTTAATGGTATCAAAATCTTTGTTAAAAAAGTGATTTGTGATTGATGAATTCCATCTAATATTCTGAATTGTACGGCTTTTGAAATTTTATGATTTATTTTTCTTTTTCTGAAGCTTATCGCTGACTTATGAGTGAGTTTGAATGATTTTTAATATGCTTATACATGATATTATTGACTCAATCATAATTGAATCATTAACTGAATTTTGAAAAAAAATAAAACAAAAAAAGAAAATGAAAATGTGAAATTGAGCATATCGAGCCAATCTTATGCTCGAGATTGAGCTCGATTGCTCGAAGATAATTAAGCATAACCAAGTCGAGTTCGAAGAACGTCAAAATTGATTTGAGTCAAACTTGAGCATTTTATATTATGGTCGAGCGATCTCGAGCCGATTTTGAGCAGACTAAAATTACCATATGTCCGGTTCGATAAAAAAATATTTGATTCGGCTTAAACCGTTTGTACCCATAGACATTATAAGCTCTTTCATTTGTCTCATGATCATAATAAAACCACTCGTTTCCCACAATATAACATAATAAATAAAAAAGAAAGAGTGGATACTTCTGAAAAATATTTTTCCTTAATACAATTAAGGCTGATGGTTCTCCAGGCGGGTTGGGATCTCCTCACCCTAATTTTCCTCACACTCTTTGTGACCACCCGACACGTGGCAACAAGAGGGTGATGAGGCTAGCTTCACCGTCCTCTCTTGCTGTCACGTGTCGCGCGGTCACGCGTCACCGCACCCCTTGCGGTGAGGTGATCCTATCCCTCCCGACGCAAGGATCCATCCTATATATATAGCATGCTCTAACTGGTTCAAGGGCGTATTAGATGACAGTTGAAAATGGAAAAATCATGATGGTCTAAACGAAAACTGCCGCCGTTTACATTTTTATTTGTGCAGGTGTGAAAATGTTGTCTCATTAATTATGTATATTATAAAATCAGGTGTTGATTCTCTTATTAATTGTGTACGTTTTAAATCAATCATTGATTCTTAATGACAATTTGAAAATACAAATATGAAATGATTGTTCAACTAATTTTTCTTTATAATGTGTTTATGTTTAACATAGACAAATAGTTTATTATGACAAAATATGAGATGTGGATGAGGTCTCATATGAGGCAAAATATGAGTCCTCCAATCACGCGATACCACGTGTACAAAAGGACCCGTTGTTTACTTTTTTTTCCTTTTTTAAAAAAAGCTATTTTGTACACGTGGCGTCGCGTGATTGGAGTCCTCGTATTTTGTATACGTGGCGTCGCGTGACCTAGGGTTTTCTTTTATCAGGTGAGTGTCTAGTTTGCCAAACTGTAATAGCTTCATTTTTTCACTAAATTTTCGTTTGATTGTTTGCATATGTCTGTTATTTGTGGTGACCAAATTGTTTTCTTCAGTCTTCCAAAAAAAATTGTTTTCTCTACAACAACAACAACCATACTCAATATATTTCAACGACAACAAAAATTATTGTTAGAGTCTGTAAAGAATGAGAAGCAGACGAACAATACCTCCATCTTAATTGTTTTCTTCACCATTAATATATTTCAATGAACATGGCGGAGATTTGATAAACGAAATCGCCTGATATATTGCTATCCATGTGGCATGTCAAAAGAGTGTGAATACAATAATATAATATAACAAGACATTCTGATCTAATATAATATAAGAAGGAAAAAATTTATATTGGACCAGCCAATTCTTATTGTTGTCTAGAATAATGCTAAATAATAATCTTTACACACTTTTGACCATGTCACATTGATGTTTATGATGTCTCAGGCCATCTCAAATGGGTGTACCAAAACACCCATTTGGTGCAAAAATTCACTCCAACCAAACACCAAATCTTGCACCAAATAGGTGAAAATGAATAGTGTTGCACCACCAAATCACTATTCATTTGCCACATCATCATTTTAAGCATATTAATAAAATTTTAATTTCGTTAATTTCGTTATAAAAATTTTGATTTCGTTGTAAGAAAAAATTATAAAAAAATAAAAATAAAATAAGATTCATAACTAATGAATACTTACGTCAAATTTATATGAATGTTAAATTTGTGTTAACTTATTTATAATAATGAATTAAAAATAGAATGATAGAAGAATCTTTAAGGAATATTCTTATTTGATGTTGGATTTGGTGTTTGTGGTTGGAGTACTTTTTACTGTTTATTGCACCAAATAGATGATTTGGTGTAAAATTTGGTGTTTTGGGTTGGAGATGACCTTAAAACAATATATCAGACGATTTTATTTATAAGTTTTCACATACCTATTAAGCTTGTACCGCAATGATTAAAAGAGTACCATATTTAATATTTTATACTTTTTATGTCTTAAAAATATAATCTTAATTTGAGTTCAATGTAATTTAAGAAAGTCATATTATTCAGTATTCATATACTATGTTCAGTTGTTTAGTCGATGTCAACTAGTGAAATCGATATGTTCATGTAAAAAATATTTGAAGTAATATTGAATTTTCATGTTGCCAAAATAGACGTTCCCGTTTCCATGCTGAAATTGCGATAGAAAATTTCAACAAAAAAAAAAAATAGTAACGTTTGGTAAACTTGTAGTGCATGAAAACGAACCATCTTATCAAATCTGTGATAGGATACTCTCACCACAATTCCTTCACCCCACGCGTCACCGTACGACACGTGGCATCAAGGGAGGGTGGTGAGACTAGATGAGGGTCACATGCATCTAGCCTCACCACGCTATCATGCTGCCACGTGTCGCGTAGTCATGAGTGGGGTGAGAGGATTGAGGGTGATGAGATCTCGCCTCATCAAATCTCGTGTAGCTAGGACGATTTTAGATCTAATCTCTTTATGTATGGTTAATATAAAGGAACTTGATGATTAATTGATTATCCACCGAATTAGTTTTGTCTATTTACGGTTTTGGACTCATTTCTGATCTCTTCAGCGTTCACTTATAATCACCGTTTTTGTATCTAGTCTCGTATTTTTTATTTTGGTCATATCTGTTCATCTTTACCGTTTTCATCTACTGATACGTATCGTATGATCTTTTGTCACTGTTTCTTTATAAGATGAAAAGATTCAAGCCGTTTTTCATTTGTGTATTTTCGATTATCGTCTTAAGTAAAAGTTAAAGTTCTTGCCAAAGGCAAGAGAGCTTCTTTCCATCAAATACATAGTGTGAGAGCTTCCTTGGCCTGTAGGCTTGCCTGCAGTGCTGGGGGCTCCTTATGCAGACTACTGTGTATATGACCAAGCTCCTGCTAGCGGGCCGTTAGGTACCTGATTTACATCACTACACTACCTTTAGGACTAGATGTGTCAAGGACCCTTACTGATTTTAGTTCAACTTTTTTTAAAAAAAAAATTCTATTGAGAGTGTAAGTAGCTCATAGCTCATGAGAGACCTCGTGATTAATTGATTATTCAATGAAATGAAAAGTACAAGTTAAAACTCTACTGACAGTGCGTCAGATTCTTCCGACTCAGATTCAACTTTTTTTAAAAAATAATATGGAGGAAAAATGATCCCACTGGCGCACAGGATGAGATCTCCTCAACGCACGGCCCAGGACGCGACACGTGGCAGCAGTAGGGGGTGGTGAGACTGGATGAGGGTTACCCTCACCTAGCCTCATCACCCCTTTTTTGCCACGTGTCGCGCGGTCACGCACGCGGTGAGGAGGAAGCAGTGAGGGGATCCTATCCCCTGGCGCACGGGAAGGAAGCATAAATTATTGCATTATAAGAGATAAAAGATTATAGTTTTTTATCGGGTAAATATATTAAAGTTTTAGGTTCAAATCTTGATAATCGTATTGTAGATGACTCTTTTCGTCAGTTTTTTAGATTACAACGGTTTGGAACGTAGACATTTTTGTAGGAATAGGATCTCCTCACCCACTTTTCCTCACCGTACGCGTCAAAGCACGACACGTGGCAGCAAGGAGCTCACCGCACGCGTCACCGCACGACACGTGGCAGCAAGGAGGGCTGGTGAGTCTAGATGAGGATCACCAGCATCTAGCCTCACCACCCCACCCTGCTGTCACGTGTCGCGCGGTCATGAGTGGGGTGAGGAAATGTGGGGTGAAGAGATCCCATCCTATTTTTGTACACCAAATTTTAGACTTCTTATCTAAAAAACTATTAAATTATCTTATTTACATATTTTACAAAAATATTTGAAACTGGATTGACGGATATTCTCATGATGTTTTGCCTGCAACTAGATAAAAGGATACGGCTTCAGGACATAGTTCAGTTAATAATCGGATTGAAATTTACTCTATGAGATCAAGAGTTCGATTCTAGTGACAAACACAGTGTGGATGTTCCACTCCTGTTGGTTTGCGGAGTACACCTTGTGTGGATCACTGAATAGCTGAGTTGAGTAAGTCTTTACCCAATCTAAGAGCCTGCTGAACTTCTGATTTGTATTTTTTACAATAATCGTTAAGGTCGAGACGGTACAAACCTTCAAGGCCAAAAAAATAACCTTTTTTGCTCCCAGATAAGGGATGAGATCACCTCACCCACTTTCTCCTCACCCCACGCGTCACCGCGCGACACGTGGCACTAGGGGTGGGTGATGAGGCTAGATGACGTTGATCCGCATCTAGCTTCACCGCCCACCTCTACTGCCACGTGTCGTGTGATGACACATAAAATGAGAGATTTGAGGTGAGGGTATAATAACCCCCAGATAAAAGGGTACGTGCTTTTGCTGGAGTCAAAAAAGTGGGATTTGCAGGTGGCGGAGACCAAAATATGATCTCATTAAAAGCTTGGCCAGCAAGAAACCAAATGCACACGCTTGAGATCTATTCACTCCAACTTTCCTCAACTCCTTTGTGACTACACGACACGTGGCACTAAAGGGGGTGGTGAGGCTAAATGAAGGTCCCCTTACTGCCACGTGTCGCGCGGTCACGCGTCGTCGCACTTACTATCTCTCGCATTAATTCAATTGCTGCGGCCTGAGGCCTTCCCGTTTGTCTCTTTCCCGCTGTTTCATTTCCTATATTCGTGTGTCAACAATTTAATTAGTTACATATATATGTTTCATACATTTTGGGAGTAAGACCAAATTAATCAAGGTGCATCTTGAAATCTTTTGGCCATTCTTGTTAGTAGTTTCAATAGAGAGTTAATCACATTTCGTGACTACATTTGTTACCATCATATTTTATATCATTTGTCGTCATTCTAAATTTTACCTATAACTTTGATATATCTATAATTTTTATATTGACAACACTATATATATGTTGGATGAATCCTTACCTAATCTTTCTTATATGTCATATAACAGCATCTCATCAATAATGATCCGTGTCCACCAATCAACCGATCCCACCACCAACCCATAAAGTTACCATATCACGTCTTGGAGCAAAAGGTGAAATCCCTCATCTCGGGGTCCCCACCGTCATAGTCCCAAGGAACATGTGTGGAGTATGTAAATCAGGAGCCCAGCGGCTTCCTAAGTCGGGTGAGATCTTACGCAGTTACTCATACAAGGTGTCCCCCCACAAACCAGGCCTTCGGCCTAGTAGCAGAAGAACACCTACACTGTGTGCGTCTCTGGATTCAAACTCTTGACCTCTTAGAACAAATCTCAACCCAAGTACCAACTAGACTATGTCCTGGGGGCTACCATATCGCGTCTGTTATGCCAAGATATGGCTTTGCCCATGTGTGCCATTCTTTTTTGAAACACAACCAGTTCTTGGAGCAAAAGTGAAATCTCTTATCATGGAGGCCTCTAGCGCCCCAACCGAAAGGAGCATATGTGGATTATGTAAATCAGGAGTCCATCGATCTCCTAAAGTGGGTGAAATCTTACGCAGTGACCCACACAAGATGTTCCCCACAAACTAGACATTCGGTCTAGCAGCAAAGGAACACACATACAGTGCGTGTCTCTGGAATCGAACTCTTGAACTCAACACAAACAGTTCTGCTATGTCAAGATGTGTGTGTGCTTTAAATTTTCTTTTACATAAACAATTAGATATTTATATGTGTTCATTTTCTCGTGTTTTAAACCAAAACAACTAGGTGTATATATGTAAAGGATAATTAATGAGCAGATTGATCAAGGTGTTTTATATAAATTATATTACTTTAAAAAGGCAAATGTAACAATAGCATATATTACATTAAAAGGCAAATGTAACGATAATTTTAATACTAAAAGGTACATGTTAAAAACAAAAGAAATGTCATTATAATAATGGTGCGACAAGCAAGGTGACAAAATAGATTTCCGCTGCTATTGGAAACCAGGAATAGCATACGTGCATTAGGTTTTTTTTTTTTTTTTCCCTGTTGGGCTAACACATATTTATCTAACGCAAATAACACATTTTTTCCCATTGTTCGTTGGAGGAAATTTGCAAATTCCAAGTTACACAGAGTTCATATTATTCATTTACTATCAGCATGTGTATATATAGAGTCGAAAATTTTATTGGAAGAAAGCTTTCTATTCCTTGAAATGGAGGTATTGTTTGTCTGTCTCTCATCCTCTCCAAACTCTAGGGATAGATGTTGCTGTATTGCGATATACTGGGTATGATTGTTATTGTTGTTTCATCATAATTGTCGATTTTGTTTATGTTCTAGGAAATAATTTTTATCATGGATGTCATTTTGTCATCTCGTACTGATAAGCCAGAATTAATCGTCTGTTAGTCAACAACAGTCAACGGTACAACTCCTGCAGTTCAGCACACAAGCATTGCTGTTCAGCCTTGACTACACTTCGGTTGTGCCCCATGACATCCTTTTTACTATCGAAGAATAGGCCAAGGACTGCACCTCGGCACCTAGCTCCAACCTCAGCTTCAGCCTAAGTGCTACACTCCAGATTACTTCGGCCAGATTCGACATTGCACCTCGGCAATGCCTGGTTTTGCACTTCGGCGAAGGGGTCAAGCACAACATTACATCGTAGAACCATCAGGCAGAAGTGCAGTTCAAAGAAAGAGTACACGCCTGGCTATTCAGCCTGTACACGCCAAAGTCACTTCAGCCGACCTACCAGTCACATCAGCCGGCCTACCAGTCATATCAGCAGACCTACTGTATCATAGATCTTCTGCCCCAAGCAAACATCTCATCCGTTATCAGAGGCCAAGGGTGGGAAAAACTAATAAAAGCAAGCCAATGCAGACCAGAAAGGGGATCCGATGGATCGAAACATTTTTCTATCTCTTGGAGCTAATACATTGAATTTTCTCTTCAGCCAACACCTGTGAGAATTTTCTAACTCTACACACTAAACTATATTCTCAGTGAGAAATGGCTCAAACTTACTTGAGCGTCGGAGGGTTTTACCCGGGATCATCCCCCCGGGACCTCTGATTTTTTGCTTCCTTGTGCAGGACTTCAGGAAGCTATTCCAGCAAAATACCAACCAGCATTTGACGACGTTTATTTGAGGTCATCTTAGACCCTTGGTGAAGATCCGACTTCATCATTTGGCGCTAGAAAGAGGGCTCTCCTTCAGATGGAGCCTTCCCAAGAGGATGTTGGAGAGCATCCTCCCTTGAAGTTATGACAACTCCTCCAGGGGGGCGTTTTTTGGATCCCTTATAATCAACCCCCCTGGAGGAGAAATTAATGTCGCCGAGGCTGGAGCAGAAACTGGTGCAGCACTTGATGGCATAGCTGGGGGAGTAGTTTTGGCTTGTGGAGCCTTAAGATGACTTTAGGAGGAGGAGCAGTCTTCTTGGTACTTGCCCCAGCCTTTGCAGCTGATTTTGGGGGCAAGGCTGGGGCCTCAGAAGCTTTCTTCTTCAGAGGATGAGCTGCAGCTAGGGGTGTCAAACAGGTCGTGTATCGTGTTTCGTGTTTCGTGTTTTTCGGGTTTCGTGTATCAAAATGTCATACCCATACCTTACCCGTTTGCTTCGCGTGTATGGATGTAGATACCCAAACCCGTACATGTCAGGTTTCGTGTCGTGTATCGGGTATACCCACGAACTTGACAAGTACAAATATTTCAAGTCATGTACATGTCATTTCATGTACTTTTCAGGTATTTTCAGGTTTCGTGTATTTTTTTCAGGTTTCATGTACTTAAACGACTATTGATACAATGTATGAAACAACAATAAGTACACAACCAAATGTTAAATATTAAAATAAGTGAGGTCCTTTAAACTCAAATCACTTGACTCTGCAATAATAGATTAAAGAAATGGGATTTGGGAATGGAGGAAGGGGGAATCGAACAGGGTTTACTTAGTAGCACGGTAGTCCTTTTTTTTGGAAAAATTTATTTTTTTATTTTATTAATTATAAATTTTATTTAAAATACATTTTTTAATTTCGTGTATAAACGTGTATAAACGGGTACTCGCGGATATACCCGGACCGACCCGCCATTGGCGGGTATTTTTCAGGTCTTACCCGATTTGTACACGAAACCCGCCAAGGTCATACCCATACCCGCGAAAATTCGTGTCAGGTTCGGGTCGTGTTTCGTGTCGTGTCTGAAATTGCCACCCCTAGCTGCAGCCTGAACAGGTTTCTTGGCTGCAGCAGAAGAAGTGTCAACTGAGGTTTTAGCAGCAACAAAAGCCGTCAAGATTGCTAATCTTTACCTTGTTTGGGTGGAGAAGCAACAGGAGGAGCAGGCAGGGCCTGCACCTCAGTAGAAGTCTTGGTGTATGGCTGAGCAGAGGAGGAGGATTGCCCATCCTCTCTATTCCTCTTCTTGGGAACCAATTTCTTCAGCTTGCCGAGGTTTTCAGACACCATGGTTCCTGCAAGATGTAACAACAGATCGATCAAAACGCATACGCAATATTAAGAAAAACCAGGGACGCTTAAAGCATGGATACATACCCAAGATTAAGGCTAAAGCAGAGGAGCCAAGGGTTTCAAACTGGTGTGACGGCCACATATGGTCTAGGTCGGCAGCTTTCACAACCGATCTATCCACCATCTTCTAGTCTATAGCTTGCGGAAGATGCAATAACCTCGAGGCTTCATCGCAGGCTCTTTCGCTTGGCCTCTTGTTATCTGCAGGTTCGGACTTCCAGAGGGTTCTTTCAGGTAATCCTATGGCTTTGACGAAGAAAAAGCGGCCTTTCCAATTTTTGATGGAAGAAGGGATGTTTATGGGATGGTTAATAACTTTATTAGGATGTCTCCTACTAAAGTAGTACCAGCTTTCTTTGTGTTTGCACACAAACATCCCCATGAAGACGACTAAGTCAAATTCCGCCTCAGCTGCTCTCAGGTAGAGCAAATAACTGGCAATGACCTTCAAGCCGTTGGGCATAATTTGAGGTAATCTAAGATTATAAAAATCAAGGATTTGAAGAAAAGGGCCAGGAACAGGAATGTCAAACCCAGATTTGAAGTACTCTTCGTAAACTTCCTCATACCCAGCGGGTGGATCATAGGCAGTTTGATGAGGAAGAGGCAAAATTGGGGAAATGTATCTCTATCTATGTTAAACTTAGTACAAAATCTAGAAAGGTCAGTATTTTTTAAAATGCAGGCTGAACTTTGCACTACTGGAGAAGGAGAACCCCTGTCAATGGACAACAGGGGTACTATGGAAGATGAGGTAGAAGTAACCTTGGAAGGTTCACCTGCAAGGCGCAACCTCCTTAGAGGACGGTTGTCCTCGTTGGAATCCGACCTCTCATGGAGAGATTGGACCTCTTGGTCACCCTCCAGATCAGCTGGGTAAGAATGGGCTAATCTGTTTTGGGAATCCGAAGAAGAAGGGGATGGAATAACAAAAGCCATGAGTAAGAAGAAGAAAAGCTTACAGAAAATTGTAGGGTTGAGCTGAAAGGAAGAGCGCCGGAATAAGAATGGAGAGAGGCTTCGAAGACAAAGAAGAAGAACAAAACAGCAGAATAAGCAACGCGCATAATAGAAGAAGAAGAAAAGAAAGAATTAGGGCAATTGTCCTTATTTATAGGAAGGAAAGGCAAAAGTTGCAACTTTTCGTTTGAAATTCGAAAAGGCGACGGTTTGAGTATTTTTCCCCCTCGGGTATTGAAACCGCCGAAAAGATAATGATGAGGCGTTGGAATTGATGCTTACATTAAAAGCGGGAATTACGGCGCAGCTAAGAGGATAACTGCTCAATTAATGGAGACGCGTCACAGACTCATTAGAATAGATTTGTCTGCCCTCACAGGTCAGCTCGGCCACACAAAATCTGGGGGCAAATGATAAGCCAGAATTAATCGTCTGTTAGTCAACAACAGTCAACGGTACAACTCCTGCAGTTCAGCACCCAAGCATTGCTGTTCAGCCTTGACTACACTTCGGCTGTGCCCCATGACATCCTTTTTACTATCGAAGAATAGGCCAAGGAATGCACCTAGCTCCAACCTCAGCTTCAGCCTAAGTGCTACACTCCAAATTACTTCGGCCAGATTCGACATTGCACCTCGGCAAAGCCTGGTTTTGCACTTCGGCAAAGGGGTCAAGCACAACATTACATCGTAGAACCATCAGGCAGAAGTGCAGTTCAAAGAAAGAGTACACGCCTGGCTATTCAGCCTGTACACGCCAAAGTCACTTCAGCCGACCTACCAGTCACATCAGCCGGCCTACCGGTCATATCAGCAGACCTACTGCATCATAGGTCTTCTGCCCCAAGCAAACATCTCATCCGTTATCAGAGGCCAAGGGTGGGAAAAACTAATAAAAGCAAGCCAATGCAGACCAGAAAGGGGATCCGATGGATCGAAACATTTTTCTATCTCTTGGAGCTAATACATCGAATTTTCTCTTCAGCCAACACCTGTGAGAATTTTCTAACTCCACACACTAAACTATACTCTCAGTGAGAAATGGCCCAAACTGACTTGAGCGTCGGAGGGTTTGATCCGGAGTCATCCCCCCGGGACCTCTGATTTCTGCTTCCTTATGCAGGACTTCAGGAAGCTATTCCAGCAAAATACCAACCAGCATCTGACGAAGTTTATTTGAGGTCATCTTAGACCCTTGGTGAAGATCTGGCTTCATCACGTACCTTTGTATTTAATTGGTGTATACGTTTAAAAAGTTCTGGTAAGTGTATCTATTCAACAGTTATCCACCAATTAAATCAATTAGTAAAGAATAATGGAATACTTTTAGTTGTATATACCCTCGTTATAATTTTAAACTATTCGTCTTGCATTTCTCCAAATTCGTCATTTGCTCAAGAGGAACACTTTTTTTTTTAAAAAAAAAAAGCTCAAGAGGAACAATTGTGTGGCTTGCGATTGTTTGCATGCTTCTCATATTCTCTAAACTCTATCGATAACTTTTGATGTCGTTGAAATATAGTAGGTATGGTTGATGTTGATAGGATATAATATAGAAAGAGATGGACACGTATTAGGATAAGTTTGTAATAAAAGTATTAACCGAGCTTTCCAAAAATGGCGTCAAATTTGTTGCTCAAACAATTGCATAAACATTCTAATAACTTGATTCATCATCTTCAATCAAACCCAGTATACCCTAGCAAAAGCTATCGCTAGGGTATGGGGAGGGTAAGCAGCAGACAAACAATACCTCTATTTTAAGTGATAGAGAATTTACTTTCAGTGAGCCCCGGCTCTATATGTACCTGCATCATGGCATAATAATAGAGATATGATATGCTAGTGTGTTGGTGGGGGAATGCAGAAAATACAAAGAAGAGCCGCCGATATTAAAATACTCATAACTTGATTAACAATGTCAATTCTCATGAAAATTTATTGCTGAAACCAAAGCAGTCCCAGAATCATAACGCCAAAGACAAACTAACAAAGGCCCTAAACTGCAAAGTCCCCCAAAATTGCTTCCTCTCAATCTTAACCTGGAGCACACTGCCAAACATTTTCCAATGTGCTAAAAAAAATAGTTACACACTCCTCCATACAAGAACTTCACTGCAATTTGAGTTCTACTCTTTAAAATCATCTTTGTCATCGACCGGAACCGATCTGGTTCTCCAGTAGACAGCAAGAGCACTTCCACCAAGCTGTAATTAAGATTATGAATCTTTTTGTCAAAGAAGATAACAAATGCTTTGGTGCAAGTAGTTATGAAAGAGAGACACAGGTTGCAGAGAGAACAACAACAACATTGCCCCATTGCCTTAGAGGCTCCCGCCTATGGCGAGGTATGGGGAGCTAGATGTACACAACCATACTCATGTGTTAGAACACGCAGAGGTTGTTTTCCGATGACCCATAATAAAAATCGCGTCAAGTTGTATCGATCAACTGCTACTTCACAATATAAGAAGCGCATCCAATTTAGAGAGTCATTTTGTGTATAACAGGTTGCAGAAACAAAAGGGCGAAATGTAAGAAAAAGGAACATACCGCCATGCAGACCACACTCACGGCAGAAGGCACGGCCACCAGAGGGTTCGTGAAATGCCTTTGTGCGAGTAGAAATCCAAGTGCTGAGCTCTGTATAAAAGACCGAGGAGCAAGATCAACACAAGGACATGAACTCATCACTATCAGTAAGAAATCACCAAAAGATATGTACAAACTTAGAGAGGGAAAAGGTAGGAGGTTAGGAAAGGACTTGCTGAAAATTTGTTTGGATCCATGAAAGTGTAGAAGGATCTACATGTCCATTCACTCCCAAATAAAGCGTGACGGTCGATACTTAAATTTAGAGAACTAGGGTCATGTAAATGTTGCTTTAGCCATGAGGAGAATTTTAACAGTAACCATGTGCCTGTGCTTCAAAGTATTAGGCTAAATGAAAGGAAATACAGATGTTTGGCTTTGAGATCTTATAATGCGGATTCTTCAACGTAAACTGTCCCATGCAGGCAAATCGCAGGGCTCTGCATAATGAGTATATGACTTGAATGCACACTGCAGACTGCACACATCACAATATCATAAGGGGATCAAGAATGTGTTGAAAAACGGATGCAGAAAACACTAGCCTGAATATTATCAACCGAGCGAAAATTAAGGTGATTGTCAAGGCTTTATAATCAAACCTGCTTACAAGCCCTTTTACTACTTTACTCTGCATTGCTTACAAGATCTTATAGGTAGGAAAAGTAGGAATGAGAATGAGAGGAGGCCCAGCAGGTTTTAGAAAACTAGAACACTGCAGCTGTGGCATTTTCTTAGGATCAGATCCTCAAAACCCTAGCCACCATCAAGACCTTAACACAAATTCAAAAACCAAGTGGTATTTAGGCATTAGATATCTACAAAGATAGCAAGTCCTGAGCGGAACTCACACAATAAGTAACTTACTAACCTCCCAAAAGCTCTGCAGCTTCACAAGTCACATTTTTTTAATTAAAAAAGGACAAACATACACACACAGAGAAAAACACAGTTGTACGACTTCACACCTCGGTACCATGTTCGTCTAGAATATCGAAATGGAAGTACCTGCATCCCACATTCTATTGAGATGGTTCTTGAAGTTGATTCACCAAATGATAGTTTTGAAATCCAATAACCAATGAAAAATGCTGCAGCATGTAAGAGGGCCACAGGAAGCAACAATTGTGCTCCCTGAGTTTTCAATACTTCTGAAACTTGACCGATCTTCAAAACCAAGTACATGAAAAAGTTGTTTGTCAATCGAATGCTGATACACAAAAATTCATGCAGTAATTAGCGACAACAGAAACTAACCGGACTAGCGCAAAGAAGGGTAGTCAGAACGACACCAATCAAGGGCGTAATGGTGATTATCCTCGATGTGAACTTGGGAAAGAACTCATTCGCCAATACTGTCCGACAAACCAAGTAAGAAAGCATCTTTATATGTTGCATCATTCTCACAAGACAAAGCAGACTACTATAGTGATAAGTGTTCGGATGTGATAAACTATTATGGTTGTCACATATGTATAATTTTTCTTATTCTGGTTACCTCCAAGAATTGTTGGAAGTAAGACAACCTGAAAGGTGCTGATGGCAAGACCCTGAAAAGAGGGGAAGACAAATTATCAAATAAAATAAAAAATTTGCAATGGAAGTGCACCACCACAAGAATTGGGAAAGACATTAGGCAAAAGTTAGCTACCTAACTATACTTGGGGCTACCAATAATTCCACAAGTCCATTCACGGTGCTTCTCTTTTCCATAAGTATGAGTTCAAAAACAATTCAACGAGCTTATTCAGGGGTACGTATCTTTTCAAAGTCAGCAACAGCTGCCTCTTTTAACCCAGTATCTTTTATATATAGACTTAAATTGCTTACACGCAATACTGGGGGTGGTAGAAACCGAGCACAAAATCAGAACCTACAGATGGTAATGAAACAACATCAAACACTTACAGCTGCATCAACAGGTACAAGCTGACCTGCAAGTAGCTTAGTGAGGAGTGGAGTCATCACGATCGCCCCGATTGTCGAGCACCTGCAGGATTCCCACATAAATGTCTAGAACGATTGAACTGCCAGAAACTTAAACGTTTCAGGACTATGTATTTGATAAAAAAATAATTCATGGTCTTTAAGAAATGATGTCTTGTCCTGAGCAGAACATTTCAGAGTTTGGATCCTCCTTGTTTATTTAAATGAAACTACTTCAGATACGTTTCTCTTACACATTAAGGATCTGAGACCACTTCCTTCTATTAAATATGAAGGTTTTTTTTTAATTACAAAAAAAAATATGAAGTTTTTTTATTTATTATTATTAAATATGAAGTTCCCTCATCAAATATCCAAAATGTAATGCATAACCAGAATTAAGAATGCCACATTGTTTAATCTTGAAGAAAAGGAAAGAAATAATATGTATCAGCAAGTGACAACTATACCAAAGGAAGAAGAGAAAAAAGAAAAAGAAGAAAATTTACGTTGTCATGAGAACAGAAAGTGCAACATTTCCTTTGGATATGTATGTTGCAACATTTGATGCCTGGCCTCCAGGACAGCACGAAACCAAAATAAGACCAGTTGCCAGGGGAGCAGACAAGTTAAGAGTCTGCACATTGGAAATAAGTAAGCAACGCATATCAGAAATCTTGAACCTCTCCAAGTACTAACATGACAAACTGCAACAGCATGATCTTAACCTACACGAGGCAGAATCATATCATTATTGTGCAAGAGAATAAACTGGCACCAAGTTAATCCTCGTTTCTTGTATAAACAAATAAACTAACAGGCACGGGTCATTTGATACTTTTCCTCCGTCACACTGAGGCTTATGGCAAGTTCTTGCACTTGCTACTCTCAAACAATAACTCGAGATATTATCATAGATCAACATTCAGTTGATAATTATTGTTGTATAAGATGACATATGAGTACCAAAAGAATATTGAAAATGACGAGGTCAAGAAATTGTTTTCATAATTGCTATCAGTTACAGCTGTGTTGCTGGAACCCATGGAAACATATCTCAGCACAATAAAATAATTTGCAAGCATCAGGGGACATCAACAAAGGTGCAGGAGTTTGAAATTTTCCCCCTCGTTCATAATAGACAATTTCTCTGTCTACTATGTATTCACATTTTGACATTATAATAAAACTTTAGCAAACATACAAAATTTTCAATAGAGAAGAAAACTCGTCTTCCAATCCAAGGAGCACTTCAAAGCAATTGAAATGATGATTCATAGTTCCATCTTAGTTCTCAGTTTTCTTTCTAGATAAATACACATGAATTTACACAAGAAAGTCACCTGCATCAGGTTCATTCACACGCAATTGTTTATAGATGTGTGTTTGAACTCATGTATTTACACAATGTAGTCACTTGCATCTGGTTCATCCATACAAGACCCCCCTATCATGAGCATCGGTGCTAGCTAATTTTCAAGAAGAACTCATATAATATATTGAAAGGATACTTGAACCCAGTTTGAATGGTTAGCAATATTGAACCATGCAAAATCAAAAACGTTACCAGGGTAACTCACCCTTGCAATGAGGAAGCCCAGCAGTGGTTTAATAAAATACTGCGCTAAAAATCCTACACCAACCTGCATATTAATCCCTATCATATCAACAGGTGAAAAAAGAAAAATATGTTTCACAAGCAGAACTACCACTATCATGAATAATGCAAATAGGTCACCAGCAAAAACTGCCACTTACTGTCCATGGATTCCTTAAGCATCGTCTGAAGTCCTCAAAAGTCAGAGTCAATCCCATGGAAAGCATAAGGAAACCCAAGCCAACAGTAAACAGATCAGTCTCTAACCAAGTTACCTGCAAGATGTTGATTTATCAGAAAATATTCATGAGAAAAAATTATCACAATAGAGGGATGAATGACCTACCGCAGAAGGCTTGTAGATGCCTATTATTGTACCCAATATGACCTGTCAAAATCCATTATGCAGAGATTAAAGCTCTTCAGCAAAGAGAAAATCTGTCTGTTCAAACATAATAATTTCAGGGGCACAAATAGAGAATAAATTGATCAGAGTGAAGTGCATGTAGTAAAATTATGAGACAAACCTACCCACACAGGAAAAAGGGTCGTCAATGTTTCAACTATTTTTTCATATTGGCTCGTTGCTGCAGGAGCACTACTAGGAAGATCTCCAGGTACATTGGTTGCGGCATTGCAATAAAATCTTTCACTTCTGGGATAATAGTAAACAAATGTTGTTAGCTAGAGGCAGTGAGTCCCCAAAGATACAGATAAATGAAAAATATTATACTCAGTTGAGAAAAATGTATCATTCAACACTCTTTTCGGGTTTTCAGACAGGTCAGGAGACCAACCACAAGTTTAGCCCAACAAAAGTGTACAAGCGTGTGATAGCAGTCCACCTAGTCTTTTCGGTTGAATGAGCAATTTTAAATATATACTGTCAAGGAGACTACGTTACAAGAGATTATTTAGCGTTTGTTACAAATTGGGGGGAGTTCATACACAAGAAAGGGTAATTCCCTAAGCATTACCAGCTACAGTGAGCTAGGTATCCAGCTCGGCTTTCGCAAATTCAAAATTCCATAACAATGATAAGCAAAGCAATAACTACCTAAAAAGGCCAAAATC
The DNA here is from genome assembly GCA_036186865.1 of Eustoma russellianum. Taxonomy (NCBI): domain Eukaryota; kingdom Viridiplantae; phylum Streptophyta; class Magnoliopsida; order Gentianales; family Gentianaceae; genus Eustoma; species Eustoma russellianum. The sequence goes on from AP025057.1 coordinate 32,372,568, forward strand.
AAAAGTTAGCTAACAGCATTTCTGCTCAGGCCACTCAACTAAGCTCAAATATAAGGTGAAAACACTGTTTTCCTTTTCAGGTGGCCAATTTAAAATAACGATGTGAAAAACATAACCAAGATAGTAAAGCAAGAAACATCAGTAAAAAGCAAACCTTGAGCCAAATCTATCTTCGAGTGATCGAAAAGGCAGAGCAGCGAGAATTGAACTATGTGGCTTATTCTGAATAGCTAAACTACCAAACCCACTATTAAGATCAGCAAGTCCACGATAGAAACCTGCAAATACAAAAGGAAAACCCCTCCAATGATTAGAAAAGAAACCAACCATGGGCTGAATACACAAAGAATCAAAATGGAAGTTCAGAAGAGGACATCAAGAATCTCAAATCAAGCAAAACAATTAAGCACATTAATGAAACAATTACATACTCAAACTGGTCTGAGGTCTTCTGAGCGAAAGACCAAAACTTGGTCTCTGCAGAACATCTGACGACTGAAATTTACAATCTTTGGCGACAAATCTTGAGATTGAAGCCATATTCGAGCAACCCAGAAGAAAAAAATGACTTGGGAAGAAAATTCAGTGGAAATATTAAGCTTTGGTGCACATGGGACTCGAGGGGGAAACAAAGACAGCTCGGAGAAGGGGTCCTCCAGTTTTGAAGAAGGGGGGTTAAATTGGAGGGTCGGGGAAAACAAGAGCCACACAATTACACAAATGCGCATGAATCAGATCAGATTTTTTTGTCAATTTGCTTATTCAATTCGATTTGCTCAGATTTCAACGACAGCAACACTGTCACTGTTTCTATTTTGAAATATTCGAATTAAAGTTTTGTTTAGACCACTTCAATTAACAAAGTTCGCAAAAGATTGGTTTACCTTGTGAAATGGGGTGAGGTCGTCAATAATATGGATGAAAAAATTAGGCAAAACTTACGTTGAGGTCGTTCTAGTTTTAATAATGATTCAATAATTATTACAAAGGACATAAGAAAAATAAAAACAAAAAATGTATATATATATAGAGAGGAGGACAAAAACCATTCTCAATAATTCGTAAAACTCATATTGTCATGAATACTATTTTAATGACTATTACTATTTTTAAAATAAATTCCACTTGATTAAAATAAGATTAATTTTTCTAATGTGCTTGGAAAAATTCGAAAACTATTGTAGTTTTAAAGTAGATTTCGACAAATACAGCCTTTCTGCTGCTCTTTGAGTTTCAGCTAAGGTGGTAAACGAACCGAACGAGCCGAGCATTGCATTGTTTAAGCTCGGTTCTTTTAACTTAGCGAACGAGCTGAGCTTGCTCATTTATTCAAACAAACATATTTAATTGTTCAAGCTCGGTTCGTTTAACTCACGAACAACATTAACGAGCCGAACATCTTAAACGAACGGTGCACTTACCGAGTTTGAACAGAAAAAAATGGTTCAAGTTCGGTTCATTAACCCTTCAGCATAACCGAGCTCGAACTGAATGAGCTGAACATACCAAATGGCTCGGTTTATTTACAGGCCAAGTTTCAGCGGACTTGGCTTCTCTCGAGGAAGGAAAACAATTTTTCAATTTGGGAATAAAACTTCGGCTTGACTCATATGACTTCGTAACAAATACTACAATGGATATGTATGGGAAGTGTGGTGAAATCAGTGAAGTGCTCCTGAACCCTAATCGCGAACACGATTATCTTGGAATACGCTAATTTCATCTTTCTCCAAGCATGGATATTTTCTGAAAGCGAGAGAAGCGTTTCATGAAATGCTGAAGCATGCCTCATGGCCTGATCATGTTACCTTTGTAGCTCTGCTATCTGCATGGGGGGCTAGTAGATGAGGGTCTTGCATAGAGGTGTTAAACAAACCAAGCCGTTCGCAAACTATTCGAGTTCAGTTCGTGTTCGGTTCGTGTTCGGTTCGTATTTGTTCGTTAATTATTTGTTAACGAGCCCAATTCGAATAGGTATTCGAGTTCGTTTAGTTAAACTAGCCGAATTGTTCGCGAACAGTTCGGCTCGTTTAAACAGTTATAAGGTTATCGAGCCGAACTCGAACCAATTTTAAAGTTCGTTTAGCTAAACAAACCAAGCCGAACTATTCGTTTAGCTAAACGAATTCGAGTTCGAAAACTTAGTATTCGGTTCGGCTCGGTTCGTTAACACCCCTCTTGCCTATTCAACTCAATGACCTCGGATTTTGGAGTGGCAGCTGGAACAGATCACTGTGCTTTCATTTGACCTTCTTGGACAATCGGGGAGACTTGCTGAAGCTGAAGTCCCACAAAATGATTGTATATGGCGAAGCTTTTTAGCATCATGCGGAATACATGGAAATATGGATCTGGGAAAGAAAGAGTCTACTTGAATCAAACCCTTGAGATGATTCTGCGTATGTTCTTTGTTCTAATGTGTTTGCTGCCTTTAGGGAATGGGGCGTGGAAACACCTTCTAAGTAATTTGAGAGAGCTAACGACCTAAGAAAAGAAAAGAGAAATCAGTGAGCTAGATGAGAAAGGAGACTGAATCAACATCAAGATACGTAGGAGGATGAAAAAGAAAGCAAGTAGAGTAGGAACGGACAGAAAAGAAGCCCGGACAGGGTAGAGCTGGGCAGAGGGTTGGGTTCGAAAATAGGGTAGGGTCCTTAAGTACATAATGTAGGGGTAATGATCGAATCTAAATGGCATGATAAAATGAGTACCTTTGGTGTGGGAGATCGTTCCCATCAACAAATTCAGCAGATCGACAAGAAAGTGAGAGAGCCCAAGAACAAGATCAAGGTAGGGGGCTATGTACCGATACAAGTTTTGCATCATAGCTTATGGAATCACAGCAAGAGACTGTACAAAATACTACTCGTAAATAATCAGAGAAACAAAAATTTAACATTGCATTACATCTGAAGCTCTGATACATGCTAAATGAAAGCAAGGGCTTTACAATCCATACACTTAAGTTTAAAGATGCATAATCCAGCCAAAACACAAAACCAAAAACGCTGCAGTTCACATATGCAAAATCAGGCCACAATTTGGAGCCTAAGCGCCATTAGCCAGGATGCCATCCCTACCGCCCAAACCTTCTGGATTGTCCATTTCCATTAATGTCGACTCAACGAGAAACTGCAGAATACAATTTCATTAGTTAATGATTTTGTTTCTGAATCTTTTTAAAACAAATATATCTTGCATAGATTGATAGACAAACCGATCAATCTTGCATAAATTTGATAGACAAACCGATCAATCTTGCATAGATTTGATAGACAAACCTGAAGCTCCTGCTCGCAGTTTTTAAGCGTTTCACTGTAGTCTCTTACTTGCTGGTAACATTTAAGATACTGCATAAAAAAAATCAGCCATCATCTCAGCACGAAACTAGCATAGAATATCAGCGACTTATTCCCAAAATTACCTTGGACAGTTGCATCTTGCGCAGAGAAGTAGCTTTCTTTGCATCTGACAACGAGTCTTCCAAGTTCTGAATCATAAGAATGTCGGGGGTCAGGAAAAGCAATGCTAGCTGCCAGGCAATAAAATGCTCTAATAACTATCACCTGCACTCTGTCCTGCAACTTTAATACGTTTTCCTTTTTCTCGTCAGCCAATTCTTCTATCCGAGATATCTGGTGAGCAAATTACATCATTAGTTTCTAGACTACTGCTGCCAACTTCCAATCTTCACAAGCAAACCAAAGAAACAAGGAAAAAGTCCTCCAATGGTCCAAAAACAAAGTAACAAGCCTCTTCCTCCCCCACCCCCAACTCTTCCTTCCTGTGTAACTTAAAAGTACCTTGTTTTGTAATTAAAGTTTCAGAACCTTTTTTTTTTGGGGGGGGGGGAGGGAGGGAGGGGGGCGGGTAAGAAAAACCCTAACATGTAGCATTCAGTTTACTTTCCAGTAGATTGGCAGAATAATTATCAATTGATACTGATTAAATGACAGTAATAAAAAGCTTCTGAACTGAGGTGCTCGTCTCATGATTAAAGCTTGTTACCATTAGTCCGGCATGTTAACTATATCAAGGACCATATCTGCCGGTCATTTGTCTCACATTCAGGGAAGCAATTAATACATTATGAATTTTCAACATTACTTCACAGTAATAAAAAGCAAATATACTTGCAAAAAAAAAAGGCAAATATCATTAACAACACATATCAAATAACATAAGCTATGTTGAGAAACCTCCAAAAAATACTCAAGGATTCAATCTTCAAAACCGCTGAATCTAACCCATGACTAAAACTGCTTTAAATCGCCTAGTAAATCATCTAATCCAAAGGCCAAATCTAGGGGTTTCACGCCTCTTACGCTCTTGCAGAAAGCTTGACCAATTACAAAAATCCTGAATCTGCTTTATGGCAGAAAACAGAAGGCATCTTTAACAATTAGAATCAAATAACATAAGGCTTCGGAAAGACCTCTTCCTGAAGTTCATGAAGCTTTTTCTTGGAAATCTCTAGTTGATTCGCAACCTGGTTATCAAGTAAAACAAACCAATCACATTAATCTGGAAATGCTTATGCGGAGTATTACGAGAAAGTAACATCTTATCAACCACTCTGAGTATTCTAAATTCTACCTCCACATCACCCTCATCATTTAACTCTGAAGAACGACTTCTTTTGCCACGATCAGCAGAATGTGACCTGACAAGTTTAATAACCGAAGTCAGATCTTTGACATTTGACACTGTCATTCAGAGTCAAGCTGCCGAGCAAGGAAAATAGCATATTCGCCTGAAGTACTTCAATGCTCAAAATTTGAAATAAGAAACTGCACTAGCAACTTTACATTTGAATAAATCAAGAACTTTCAGTCAGACCTCTCCAAAAAACATGGATATAATCATCTACCTGAACTGCAAAAGCAGTAGACCAACAATTACAAGGACGCAAGCTTATTCGTGACGATTGCAGTTGCTTGGAAAAGTAGGGTAATTTAAATAACAGAAAATGATCTTATTAATCAGCTTGTAGAAGACACTCACATACATGTATAGCAAACTAAGTTCACAAATTCAGTCCTCCACAGCGTGTTCAAAGAAAAAAGTAAATTACTAGACATATATGCACTAAAATAATTACTTTTTCCTTTGTCATATGAACAGTTGGATATATGCAAGCTACTTTTGGAATTTAGGTTAACTTAAGGACCCGAGAAGGAGAGCAAAGAGAAATTTACCGTTCCGATAACTCTGGGATCTGAGCTTTAGCCCTCCTACCAGATTTAAGATTCGGACTACTCCTCTGAATCTCTCTGTCAGCATCTAGGTCTCTTTCCCAATCATAATCACGGCTCCTTTCACGCTCTCGTGCAATGTTTTCCAGATCTTTGTTGTGTTCACGCGTTCTCTCTCTGTCAATAAAGCGGTCCCTTGATCGATCATCATCATGCATACGATCGTATTCTCTTTCCCTCTCTTTATCATGCATACGATCATATACTTCCTCCCTCTCTTGATCACGATCACGTGAACGTTCTCTATAATTATGATAATGGTCATAGTCTTTTTCTCGACCTTGACCCCTATCACTCTCCATGCCCCTACCAAACCTTCTTTGGGTTCTCTCCCGACCAAAACTGGGCCTTCCTCCTCTGGACTTCACTTCATTTACTCGTACAGGTCGCCCATCAATAGTCTAAATATCATTGAACCAAAGCATCATGAATACAACTTCTAAGAAAAACACTGAAATTTGTGTAGTTCAAATAAAAAATGATAAGGATGACTATGTAATGCAGTATGAATTCAATTTTCAAGGCACTAGCATGGAAATTCGAGTAATCCATGGAGTAAACTAAAGCTGATAAGGGAATATACCCTGCCATCCATGTCATCAATAGCATGCATTGCGGAGCGAGGATTGGCAAATGTAACAAAACCATAGCACTTTCCGCCAACAGTGCGATCATTTATTATCTGGAAAAGAAAGGGCATGCCAATTAAAATTATGCACATATAAACCAAGATTCAGTGAGAAGAAGGAAAAAAAGGAGGTTCAATATGAAATTCAAGTAGCCATAAAAAGCTCAAACCAAAAAAGGCAAAGAACTACAGCAACCTGAATAGGACTGATATCAAGAAACAAATTAGAAAAAACAAGCTACAGTGACGCTGCGGAATTAAGCAAGGACTCGTCAAACATATCAACACAACTGGCAAATACAATTCAAAAGGGTAACGAAGCAATACTGAAAATAATTGAGCATACATCTCAATTGATTTATATTAGCATATTTTTCAATTTTACACTCAAACGCTTTAAGCACTGATAGCTGAATCAAACCAAAAATGGAATGGCGGAAATGAAAAATGCATTGCGTTCACTTGCCAGAACTTGTCATACTATTGGGACATGAGACCATGAAGGTGAAACCCTGGGATCTAGAAAATACTAAAAATGAAAGGTAACTCAGTTCTGTAAGCACTTATACCTTATTCAAAGGATTCTAATTGATTCCCCAAAAGGCTGTGAACAACACCATGTTATGAACCTAAGATCACTCAAACCTTATTTCTTGCAACCGATAGATTGATCGATCTTTTCATGCATAAATAAATTTTCGTAACGACAACGGAGCTGCGCCAGCTTTTTGTATTCTAGTTCAGCCACAAATTCCTGACAGTTCTTTTGACAAGTGGATGACAAATACCTTTTTTTTTAATTAAAATTTTATAAATGGCCAAATAGCTGGATAAACGAGATATACAAAAAGTTGCAATCAATGGCAACAATCGCTTGACAAGAGCCAATCAATATAGGAGTATGCATCGCAATAACAGGAGAATGATTCGACAAAGTTAACTTCACACAGATTCAATATCTATTGAAAAGTGTGAAGTAACTTGATAATAATTACTGTTAGCATCTCGGTCAAAAGCTAATCAAAACTTGCACATTTACACGTTACCTAAGCAGAATCCTCCCACAGTATTATTTATGCACAAAAACAAAGGTGTAATGTACTTTGATCAATACTTTGGCTAAACCAATCCAACCACAGAAAAACAGAAAGAAACACAGCCGCAGCAGAACCGAAACCCTAGTTCAATCCCAACCAAATAGGCACTATTTGCCCTTACATATGAAAAATGTACAGAAGACGATACCTTGACGGCGACGACAGCGCCGTAGATGTCAAAGACACGGCGGAGGGAATCTTCGGTGACATCGTAAGAAAGGCCTCCGACGTATATCGAACTCTCATCGTCTACCGTCATCCTCTGATTCGCTCCAAGATCTTCACTACTCGTTACTTCGTTACATTCGCTTCCATATATTTTATGACAAACATATCACATTTTATTTTCCCAATTTAGTGTAATTGAAATCAACCTTAAAATAAAGAGAATACTTTATTACTTTTTTATATTTTTAACCTAAAAATTAAAATCAATATAATCTCCTGTTCAACGAAAAAAATCAACATGATATGTCCATTCTAACGGGAATGGTACGACAATTTAATAAGACATAGAGGAATGGGCGCGATGTTTGGTAATAATACGACAACCAAATAAGACATATAGGAATAAACGCGATGCTTGGTAATACAATCTAATAAAGCATAGAGAAACGGACGCGATGCTTTATATGCATAATCTGTTTGAACAAGCTCCATATAGAGTTAGCATGTTCGAATTTTGTTAGTTTCTAAAAAAAAAAAAAAGAATGACAAGATCGGAGTAGTAGACTCTACTTTAATCTTTATCTATTAAAACATATCACATGATTTGTTTTTGGACTGTAACAAGCGGCTTTGATATAGATATAAGTCTCATATTTTAAATACAAGCATCTTGTTGATATGATAATTTTGTTATTTGGAAGATTAACTAGTTACTATACCACAAATATAAAAACTACTGATGTTTATAATATAATTTGCTTCAAGGCGGAATTTGTTTTGGCTGTCAATTAATTAAAACAAATGAGTTGCTAGTTATATTAAATTGGGAGACCGAGACTTTATGATACATAAATTATAGTCTCGGTTGTTTTAACTTTTGCTATTTAAAAAAGGAAAAAAAAAAGAATAGGTCTGTAGCTTCGAGTTTGTATAGCAGTACCATTGAAAATTATGTAAATTGCATCCAACTAAATTTTACTTTCGGCCTACGCTTCGAAATGTATTTATATTGAAATACAAATTTTTCCTTTTTTCCTAAAATAACTTTAGTTGAATAGATAAAGAGCCGAGTGTCTCACTAGAAGCAAACTCTATATCCCTTGGAATAAAGATATTGGTTGTCTGCCGCTTACCCTCCACAGACCATAGCGATATCTTTTGATTTCGTTGGAATATACTGAGTCCGATTAATGAAGAACTTTAGTTGCATAGAAAGATACATGGCTCACAACAAAAGTTCCAATCGGGAAAAACATTATCTGTTCCGCTTCATGTTTTATCGTTCAGATCTAGGTAAAACATTTTTCGTTCATTGGTGTTCAGCTCAAGTATAAGGATTATAATACCAGATATATCCATAAACCTACCAATATGGAAGATATTCTTATGTTGATTTTGAAATTTAGAGGCAAAAGTATTATTTTCAAATGTCACGATAAATTCAATTTTGCGTCTTTGATATTTAAAAGTTCAAAAGACATAGAACGGATGTTTGATTTATGATTTGAGTTTTAAGTATTTTAAAGAATAACAATCAAATTGTTGTTTGAGAGATGAATATCTAAGAAAAATGGCTTATGTGGCTAAGATTGTAGGGAAACATTTATTGAATGTGGATATTGTTGAGAATCCCACATTGGCTAACTTAAGAAAAAAATGCGTGGCTTATATGAGGATTAGGTACCACCACCCACTGCCTTAAGGTTTTGAGTGGATATGAGTCTCACCTCATGTAAGCCCAAGTTTCAACATGGTATCGGAGCAAGTTTAAAATATGGACTCACCCCTTGCCTGACCCATGGTTGGCCACTTAATGTTTCTCCTCACCTAAGTCTAGATGTTTATGTCTGGCTTGTGGTTGTGATTGAAGGCGGTTTGTAAGGCGCGTGTGTATGTCAAGCCACGTTGCCACGTGAGGACGGGTGTTGAGAATCCCACATTGGCTAACTTGAGAAAAAAGACATGGCTTATATGAGGATGAGGTACCACCACTAGATGCTCATGCCTGGCTTGTGGTTGTGATTGAAGGCAGTTTGTAAGGCGCGTGTGTATGTCAAGCCACGTTGCCACGTGAGGACGGGTGTTGAGAATCCCACATTGGCTAACTTGAGAAAAAAGACATGGATTATATGAGGTACCACCACCCATTACCTTAAGGTTTTGAGTGGATATGAGTCTCACCTTATGTAAACCCAAGTTTTAACACTTGTGGAGAATCATGGTATTTTTGGTGAGTGGATTTGAGGAACAAGCTAATAGAGTAGTGCCAGCAACGTCATGAGCGAACATTGCGATGATGGTGTGAATGATGTGTGTTTTCGTATATCGGCTGGTGCATGAATGTAATGAAGAACATGATTATGAACAGTGTGTTCATGAAGGCAGTGCACACTATGGTTGCGTTGTACAGTTAGAACATGAACACAAGGGCTAGGTGTGCACGATATATATGCCGAGTCTTTGGACACTCAATGGGATCATGGTTTTGAAGGAAGCGAGAGGGTGATCGTTTTGGAGATAATACGAGGCTATCGTATTATATATGTCCATTATAGATTCGGGAGCTTTTGATATCAGATACATGTTATAATTTGATTACTAGCGAATATCAGGTTTTTAGTGATAGTGCTGAGAAATTTCGCAATTGCCTGATTAAGTATGTGTAAGATTGGATTTGGTAGCATCTTTTAAAGAAATAAAAAGCTTAGAGTGCATGCACTATTTTCCCATCAAATTTGGGAGAAATCTTTGTGGTTTATTAAGGCAGTTGTTTTAAGCATTAATGGTTACTACATGACTATGCATATACAGCAGGTCTAATATGTTTGACTTATATATATGGTTCACAATCTGTCTTTGTCCATACAACAGGTCCAATATGTTTGACTTACATATAGAGTTGACTGGATTAGGAAAGGCTAGACATGTTCCATCATTTATGGGACTATAAGATTCCAAGTGTGTGAAGTGTGATGGAGTATCATTGGTTGCTTTCACAAAGCAATGGCCACACTTGACTCCTCTAGATGGTAAAATAGACCAAAAACGTTACATGCATGTGCTCCAAAGAAGATTTTATGTGATTCTTTACCAAAGCAAGAATCAAAAACCACCTATAAAATCTTCTTTGGCCATAGGTTTTACCGAAAATCTATGTGATTATTTACCAAAAACGTTACATGCATGTACTTCAAAAAAGATTTTATGTTATTATTTACCAAAACAAGACTCGAAAACCACCTATAAAATCCTCTTTGGCCGTAGCCTTTTTTCACAATTAAAAGGATTGTGTTTTAATTCTCTGCTCAAAGTTAAGGTATACTCATGGCAAGTCTCAACATCCACAAGGTGTATCTATCTCTGTTTTGTCTTTTCTTCCTATCGTTGTTGGCTGGGCATCTCTGTAAGTTCAAGTCCTTTTTTCTTTTTCTTTTCTACTTAGGCAAATTAATTTTTTTCTGGGTTCAATACCACTTCTAAACTATGTGCTAATGCTCAGTTTTTGTTATATGATAGGTGATCCAAAGGTCGAAGTGAAAGTTGAGAATGGAGGCAACTGTGTGCATAAGAATGGTGATTTGTGGTGTTGTCGTTCAGACCCTAGCAAATGTTTTGGAAACGAACAGTTTTGTGAAGACAAATGTGGTGACACCAATCTAGACTTTAAGCGTGTCAATTAGATTCGATTTTCTTGAGAAAACGATTTCAAGAAGCTTTATATTTATTGGAAAAAAGAGGACCATGTATCATGTGTTTTATGTAAGGATATCTTACTTTCTACGTTAATGCATTTATTTGTCCGACGATGAATCACATGTGAATTTATTTTTTATTTTTTCTTTTTGTTTGCGATTCTCTCTTGCCTTTAGACCTCAAGAAGTCTGCGTTATCCAATCTTTTTGAAAAGATAAAACAGGTTGCAAAATAAATGTGTAAATAAAGAAAACAAAAATAAAAAATTCCAGGTAAAATGTGTTTGGCGCTCTTAGAATTGGATATTATAATCATAATTGTATCTTCTCAATAATTTAATTTTCGAGTTTGGATATTAGAGTTGAAACTAATTAGTGATTGCATTGGTTCAAACCCTACAGGTTTAATTTAGTTCGACTTGTGACATTTCCGAGGCTAACACTATTATTCTGATATGCTGATCATATTTCTGTATCTAAATTTTTTTTATAAGTCATTTTGCAAAGTATCCAAATCTATATTAATTACAATAATTATTTATATATTGTTAATCTGTTACATAACACGATCTTTTTTTTAAAAAAATGTTTGAACGTTATCATATAATTACGGACGAACTAACATCCAAATTAACAACATTTGAACAAAAAGTCTTTCTTAACTTTGGAATATGATGGAATAAAGTAAAATGACTTACTAAATTGGCTGCGCTTGAAGTAGCATTTGATCGAGCCAGCTTAACGCAATTTTCATTTCGGATCATCGGAAAACAACCTTTGTGTGTTTCTAACACATGGATATGGTTACGTACATCCGACTTCCTATACCTCGCCATAAATGGCGGTATTCTGTAAAAGAATGGAGTAATGTTGTTGTTGTATTATACTGTCAACCGATGAATTGTTCGACCATCTTAACTTTTTTGTGTTTATAATGTCATCTTAAAATACATGTAACACACCTCGTAGTTGGTAAATGCTCTACTTTGCCAACAAACAAACACACAGAAAATACATCATCAAACTGGAAAAAAAAAAAAGAAGCAAATCAAAAACTTATAATCAACCCACAAATTATCAGAAATGCGGTCTAACTACCGTTTGGAACCGTATTATAGTTGAGATTTGAATCATATAATTGAAATTGTGTTTGGATTCATTTTATTTAAATTATATAGCTGAATAAATTATATACAATAAAAGTATATTATAGATGTTGTAAAATATTCAATATGATACTCATTTTAATCGTTGGAATGCACTCTTTGATATAAACTAACTGATTTTAACAAATAGTGTCGCTATTAGTTGCAAAAGGTATTTCTTTCGTATGATAAAAAAAATAAGAGAGAGAACAAATAAGTTAAAACTTTAGTGAGATGAGTGAAAGAAATATTAATTATAATTGGATTCCAAACGCTATCTAAAATAGGGCATTTTTGGTATACTAGATTCCCATGTTTGCGCAGGATCCGAGGAGAGACTGAATCGCTTCTCGATCTGATGTATGCGGTCTTACCTTACACTTTGTAAAAAAAGTTGTTTCCTAATCTCGAACACGTAACCTCAATGTTACAAAACATTAAACTTATCCAAACGCTACCTAAGTTAGGTTAAATCATAATGCTTTGGACATCATCTTGATTAAATCTGTCAATGTCTTCGAAGGAGTTCTACTTGAAAACCTCCCAGAAAACTTTTTTTGTTTTTCCTTCTCATTGATTTGGAAAAGGTAAAAGTCAAAACAGAGAAACGCAAAAACAACAACAACATCGTTACCCTATTGTCTTAGAGACTCCCACCTATGACGAGGTATGAAGAGGTTGGATCTACGCAATCATACCCATGTGTTAAAAACGTACAGATGTTATTTCCCGATGATCCATAATGATGTTGTTAGAAACAGAGAGAAAGGCAAAAACATCAAAGGAAAAAAAAAATAGGGTTAATTGCACCTGGTATCCATTCTTTTCCACCAAGTTTTAAGTAGTATCCAATCTTTCATGAAACTCACTTACCATCCAGACTTATAGGGGAAATAGACACCTGGCATCCGGCAACCGGGAAATGACCTGCTGTAGGCGGTTTTTATGAAATTTCCTTTTTTTTTTCACTTTTCCCCTAAGTGGCGCCAAACTTTTCCCAACCCTAGTTAATTTCATCTTCCCTCCCTTCCTTCCAATAACAACCACCAAAACCATATCGCTTCTCACAAGGGTTTTCGCTATGGTTTTCTGGGGCTAATTGATTCTTAGATTCTGCTTCAGTGCTTCTGCAACAATAAGGGAAAGGCAATTCGTTCGAATCAAAGGGCTGGGGAAGGTAATCTAAACAAGTTGCGGCTTGTTCTGCTAAAGGAGAAAGAAGAAGGTGGAATTGGATTAAACACCAATAAATTGGCAGCGAAATGGGTTCGACTGATAAACCTAGATATGTACCTCCTACAGATTTTGAGGAGGTTAAAAAGGAGCCGCTTAGTGACATCAATTCTTCTGATTCAACCGAGCTGTGGCTTATTCAGTATCCCAAAAATCAAGCATCTCTTTTTGATTTCAACGGGCAAGAAGTTCTGCTGAAGCTTCATCATGAAGGAAATTTGGGGAGTTTTTCGGGATCATCTGGATAAACGTATGACATGGTTAAAGCCACATATCTAGATCCGCCTGCAGCTGTATTCTTATTTGGAAATCTTCCTTGGTAAGAGGACGAAATTTTGACGGCTCTGTTGATGAGTATTACCCAAAAGCAGAGATCACAATGCTCTATTTCCCCGGAGAAGAATCGCAGAGATGGCCAGACAAGCAACAGCGGGAGGTAATCCAAATATGTCGGTGATATTAAGGAGAATTTTAGGGACAACTATTGTTTCCTTTTTTCTGAAGGTACTTCGATTATGATCAACCTGGTGACCAATGCTTTTTCTTCTTCTTTTTCAATTGTTTTATAGCTTTTTCTCTATAATTTTAGTCCCTACGCGGCACGCAATGCCAGAACTAAAAACAAAATGCTACTGTTAAAAACAAAAGTGGATCAATCAGTAATAGGGTTAATTGTACCTGGTATCCATTCTTTTCAACCTTGGTTAAAGTCGGGGTTAAAAGTATGGTTAAGTCCGGTCAAAGGTCGATTTCAACGGTCAACGGTCGACCAGCAGGTCATCCGGATGCCAGATGTCTATTCCCCTATAAGTCTGGATGGTAAGTGAGTTTCATGAAAGATTAGATGCTACTTAAAACTTGGTGGAAAAGAATGGATACAAGTTGCAATTAACCCAAAAAAATATAAAAACACTTTTTTACCAACATTTATTATTTTTTCCTTGTAACATTTTAGCCACGTACACGAGGGAAGAGGAGAATAAAGATTCAAACAATCCTCATTCACACTACATGATTTTTACCACAAAAACATAGACTGAATCCCTTGCCAAAAAGTTAACACACATGAAAACCGTTACAGCTAATTACCTCATTGCCTTGGAAGCTTCTGCCTATGTCAAAGCATGAAAAGATCAAATGTACACAACCATATTCATGTCTTAAAAACATATAGAGGTTATTCCGATTATCTACTATGAAACAATTACAGCTAATTTAAAACCAAGACAGAAGAGAATGCAATCCCACCCATGTTTGCACCCTTCATCTTACAATCTCGTATTGGATGCCAAGTCCACGTGTCACTTTTTACCTCATAAGAAATCCACGTCATATCCCATGCATCCTCCAAATTAGACATCAAAACTCCCCTCACAATCCCATTTCTTTGCTCCAAGCATCCCATCATAGCCCCATATGGCTTCTTAAATTTGTCCACAAGACCACATGGTACACTTGAAATAAATTCCCAACTCCTTCCATTTTGGCTCAATCCCCATAACTCAACTCTATTCAACACCCTCACCTTTTTAGCCCCATCCCCCACACCGTCCGATTTTAGAATCATCACCTTCCCATCTCCGTACACGTGTAACTGACCTATCATATTACCCCAACTAAATCCAATCATTAGTTGTCCGTTCATGTTTTGTTCCCCTCGAAATCTTGGCCTTATAACTATTGGAGGTACATCAAGATTGCTCTCTTTGGCAATAAGAACACTTCCACTTCTTCCATTGTATGCACTCAAGAATATAGTTTGATCCGAATAATTTTCAACCTCACTGTTTTCTTCAGCTATGGTTGACCGCCATCGATCGGTTATTGAGTCGTACTCGAATAAAGTTGGATTGTTCATGTTTATTTCTGCAAATAAAAATCGAAACCCATCCATGCTATAGGGGTAATGAAGTAATTTCAACCCCGAGCGTCGCCACGAGGAGGTGCCACGTGGCCCAAGTGGGCTTGGAGGGATTCTTTTGACCGTTTTATCTACAGGATTAACCGAAATAACTTCCCGGCTATGATTCAACACAAACAAAAATACGTTACCGGAAGCCGCCAATAAATAGAGATCCTCCCCCGGCGGAACCACCGGCTTTAGCAAATCTGCGATCACAAAATTGAACCACTGATCGGAGTAATCGGTGAAACCGTGGAGCAGAGCATCACGACGCCACCGTTTCTTATACACAAATAGCCAAGTGGAGAGACTTGAACGACGATTATAATCACGAATAAAGTCTTGGTCCGAGATAATCGAAGAAATTGATTTGCTGACGGACTTTAATCGGAGAATATCCGGTAAAGCTAGCTGGATGATTATGTAATGAATAAGTTCTGACGGAAGTAGGCAGAATCCGATGGCGTATGTCGCCGGATTCCGGTGACTTTCCATTAAAGGAATTTGAACTAGAGAGAGGAAATAACAATAATTATCTTTATTGTAGTATGCTAAAGAGTGGCCGTTGATACAGTTGATTATATAGTGGAATAGTCATCCACTTGGGGTTTAAGAAAATGGTTTAAAGAAAACAAGAAACTTTAAGAAAAGTTCAATTATTTCTCAGGGTGATAAGAAAAATGGTTTAATGAAACAAGAAACTTTAAGAAAAGCTAAATTATTATTAGTTTTTTGTCATGATGAAGGGTAGGACAAAATGTCTACAAGCATCCAACGCAAGAAAACAATTTCATTGGCGGAGAAGTAAATGGCGGCGATGGAGTAACCATTGCTGAAATTGAGGGTCCTTTCTCTTATATATATATATATATATATATATATATATATATATATATATATATATATATATATATATATATGACCTACTAGATTTACACTTCTTTGAGGACATGGTCCAAGATAAGAGTTCATGCTCTGAGGATATGGTAGGATAAGAGCTGGAGGGAGAGGATTAATGTTAAGGAGATTAAGTAGAATATACGGGTAAATTAGAGTATACTTAGGGGCTTAAATACTCTCTACACTTTAGGTTGACCTTGCACTTTTTTGCACCTTTTTGTTTTTGTCTATGTCTTTCATTATGTGTGCATAAACACGGTTATGTAGTTTAATAGCTTTCTATTTGTGCTCTATAAATTCATTCACTAGTATTTAACACATCATATGCCTATTATTATATCATCTATGCAGGTACGTATATGGCCGGTGGTCTCACTTGAAGCAAACTCTCTATCCATTGGATGGAGGTATCGTTTATCTGTCTCTCACCCTCCTCAGACCCTAACAGTACCTATTGCTATCGTTGGAACATACTTAGTATGCTTGTTGTTTATATATATATATATATATATATATATATATATATATATATATATATATATATATATATATATATATAAAGTAGAGGGCGAAAAATCTTTAGGTCTAGCGGTTGAGTAGCATTTATCCTATTTCTGGGTCTCAAGTTCGATTTTCCTCTACAATTTTTTAGAAGAAAAAAAAAAGTAGAGGGTTTGACATGATCTTTAATTGGTGGAGTGGTTATTTGGGCAATAATAATGGTTATAAAAAATGTCAAATTGGGAGGGGGGCTTTTGTGGTTAGTTGGCCCGAGTGGGTTTTTTTCCCGGGGGGGGGGGGGGGGCGTGGGTGTTGGTGATGTAGTAGAGGAAGGAACCTCTGGCCCAGATAAAATGATTTTTATAATTATTGATCCACACAAAAATGACATTTATAACAAAGCTTACTGTATATCTGGATAACGACGATTCATTGAACATACACATAATACTGCTGTAACATTATAGATTTCCTTACAAGAAAGGTCAAATGAATAACATAGACATGGTGGGGGCACTACATGTACATATAACCAAAGGAAAATATTAAAATGTGAAGTTTAAAAGTCAACCGTGACAATATTTTTGAAAAAAAAAATCTCCATTTTCTTTTATGGAGCTTTTGATAGTGTAAACTAGTAATTACATCTTTCGTATTTGAAGGAGATATCCTTGTGTGTTTCGGTGGCTTGCAAGTTCAAATTTTCTTTGAATAAGTGATGTCTAATCAGAATGTATTTACTCTTGGAACGTCCAATAAGTATTGCTCTAACAAAGTATAAGTTTTATCACAATTCTATGTCTAATTAGAATGTATTTATCCGTTGATTTGTATCTATACTTGATAAACCAAAAATAATTATGTTAGTCAACAACAGTTAACGGCAGAATAATGTGCAAAATGCTTAACTTCTGCAGTTCGGCAGAAATGCACATCTGCTCGGTCATATATCACTTCAGCTCGGCAAGGTACCGTCCCTCAAAGCCCCCGCTTTTTATCAAAGAATATGCTCCAAGGGTTTCACCTCGACATCAAGCTTCAGCCTCGGCTTCAGATAGAAAGAGGTGCTCCAGATCAATTCAGCAAGACCTATCTTTGCACTTCGGCTAGGGAGTTCGGTGCAACTGTGGAGCCATTTGGCCGAGATGCGGTATAAAGAATGATTACACATCAGGCTTTACAACCTGCATACGTCAAGGTCACGTCGGCAGACATACTAGTCACATCAGCAGACCTACTAGTCATATTAGCAGACCTACAGCGTCATAGGTCCACTGCTCCAAACAAAAGTCTCATCTGGTGTCAGGGGCAAGGGAAGAAAAGTAACAAAAGCAAGACAACGGACACAAAGCAAGTGGATCGAAACATTTTCATCTCTCCCAGAGCAAACACACAACATTTATCCTCAGTTAAAAACTGTGAGATCTTCATAACCTTTTCATACAAAAATCATATCTCAGTGAGAATGGCTTAAACTGACTTGAGCGTCGGAGGGTTTTACCCAGGGTCACACCCTCGGGACTTCTGATTTCTGCTTCCTTGTACGTGATTTTTAGGAAGTTATTCCAGTTTACGTACTCAACTAAGCTAACGACAATTATTTTGGATCATCTCTGATTCTTGGTGAAGATCCGTTTTCATCAATACTATATCAAGATGTTTCTTCATACGAGATTCCTATCTTTGATACGTGTCTAGAACTTTGTAGTGTTGTCATGAAGATGGTAGTGATTAATTTACGAAACCCGCACAGAATGTTTATTCTTTATTGGTTAGAACACAAATAATATGTGCCTACGTAGCAGTTTAAAATTTGACATGTAAGCCTTAGAGTCTCCTGTCTATTGCGAGGTATAGGAGATGTCGATTGTATGCATTTATATTTATGTGTTAGAAACACAAATGTTGTTTTCATATGACCCATAATGAAAATTACGTCAAGATGTGTCGATCAACTGTTACTTCATAATATAAGGAGCGCAATCAATTTAGTGAGTCGTTTTGATTTATTACCTCATATTTCAAAGTAAAAGAAGAGTGTGCCCTTGACTCCATTAATAATGAAATTTTTTTTGTCATGTACCAGATAAAGAAATAAGACAGTATTTTATAACAATGAGTGTCCACGTCTATCATCCACTCACTCTTTCTATGTCACAAATTATAAATTTTTTGTTGAATATATGTTATATCAGCCTGGAGCGGGATATCCTTTAAATATAAGAAAGATTTAAAAAAAAAAAAACAAAGAACACAAATCAAAACATGAACTAACGTGGGACGGCGTGGTCGGGGAGAAAAGCAGATGATATTCATATTGAAACTCATGCCTCATGGCGCAAGCAGATTCAACTTTTTTATTCCAATAATTTGCTATCTTACATCACCCTAAAACGGTTGGAAAAAATATGTTAAAATACTTTTTGAATGTGCTCCAAACTTATATAAGAACATGTGTAACCTTGTTTGGGAGTTCGATTTATGATTTGAACACTATTAACTTGAAGAATATCACTTGGATCGATTCAAGTAAGAGTTGTATCGAACCAAGTGAAAGTGGAATGAAGTTAAGTGTTCAGAAGAACGTGGATCTCTCACGTCGATCGATGTGATCGATCCACGTGGATCTTTGGCTGATGAAAGTTTCAGTTGGATGTGGATCTCTCACGTCAATCGATCGACGTCCACGTGCCAGCGGACAGAACTTTTCATTTTGGGTTGCATCTTTTGGTCCAAGAATCATCATCTTTCAAAAGTAAACGTTATTCAACTAATCTGAAAACTGCTGAAACCAATTTGAAACATTGTCTTCTTCTACCCTAAAACTTATATATACAAGGATTGTCTACTTTACAAAAAATAGAAAATTATCTTGCCTTTCCTTTAATGCAGAAAATTTCTCAGCAGTTTTCCTTCCTTCTCCCCTCTACTTTCATACTCTTCAACTTGCAAGTTCATTCCCTTTCTCCTAGAGCAAAGGAACAAGGAAAGCCGTTAAATCCCGGGAAGCATTCGCTTGTAGTTCACCTTGCTCACCGATGGATGCGAAATTGCTGTTAATGACAGTGATCTTGGTCACGTCTCGGCAATCATTTTGTGTTGTTTGTTTGCTATCCATATCAGTTTTCCTAACAAAAACAACATCAACAATATTACTCTATTGTTTTAGAAGCTTCCGTCTATCATACGTCACCCTATCTTTGGAAATTATTACTTCAAAGCGAATCTTCAACTTTGTATTTAAGTTTGCAACTTGATTCCAGATGAAATTCAGCTTTTACGTAGCCAACAGCTTTATCTGCCTTTCTTTATTCTATTTCAACTAAGACAAAAAGGAAGTTGAACTTCGTAACAAACGAAACAAACAAATGACCTTGCAAGGATCTGCCTCACTTTATAAATCAAAGCCTTTTTGGAATATAACAAGACGAAATCGGTGTCGAGGTATCATGTTAGTTTCTTCATTCAAGCAGCTGATCATGATGTAATTACGTAACCAGTAATTTTATTGTGCTCATAGAGCAACTAGTGATGCAATAAAATGATGACAAATAAGCTTCATTTACATACAAGCAAGGGATTGATTGGCCAAAACAAGGGGTCCATAAATATTCTACACATTTCATTGGTCATGGATCAACTAATCATACTTGCTTCTTGACCATTTTAAAATTTGTGTTAGGTAACATATACTAGTATAAATATTTAGGGGTAACTTGCGCTCAACTTCACGAAGGACTTAAATTGCACATAATGCATCATTTTTTTTCGAACTCTCACCAAGCTACATTAAATGACCTTTTTTCCTCTCCAAGTTTATCCTTTATTAGAGACACGTCAATGGAGGCTGTGTTTCAAATTCAGAGAGTTATTTTCATGACATTTAAAGAATGACCCAGATGCGTTCTCTAACAACACAATGAATAACTTAAATGTGGCTCGTAGATACTTCACGCTCTTCATAATCTAAGACGCCACAAACCGATAACGAAAATTTGTTTACTTAGGATCCAATAATCACTAAATATACGGTGAAGAAGTTGATGATTGCTTTACTGATGTCTGAAATACAATAATTGATAAGTTGGTTTTTTGACAAATGATGACCATAATATAGTTAACGTCACTACAATTGGCAACCGTATATTATGAAATTCGATACGATTGTGCACGAAAATACATGCACTACAAAGTATTATCTGACACCCTTTAAAATGGCCCTAATAATATTGAGCTTTCAAAGTTGTTCTGGGAAAACCATATAATAGTCTATATAGAGAATGATCTATCAAATGTTGTATCCAGAGAATGACTTATAGAACGGTCATATGATCAGTGATCATCGTAGATACAGTGAATGAGAAGTTGATGATTATGTTTTACTTTTTTTAAATTTATTTTGATCATTGTATTTTAGACTTCACTTTTAATATGAATTGACTGGATAGGTATGTGAAATATGTATTATGGTGGATTGTGTATGTGACGGGAAGGAATTAAAACGTGTATGTTGATAGACGTTAAATGTTAAAAGGACACGCTAGTCGTTTGGTAGCTTTTTCAATCAGTGATAATAGGTGGGATGAGATCTTGTTTACAAAATTGTCTCCTCAATCCTCTTCCTCGGTTTGAAACTTAATTCTTTTACTCAAAGACACACCCTTGTGATGCATCACACCTTCCTTTGCGTAAGGGTGTTAAGCGAACGAACAATTTGCAAGCTGTTCGATTCGTATTTAGTTCGAGTTCATTCGTTAATTTTACTTAAACGAACTGAATACGAACACCTATTACTAAACGAACTGAATTATTGACAAACTGTTCGATTCGTTTAAACAGTTATAGTGCTATCGAGACGAACTCGAACCAATTTTAAAGATTGTTTAGCTAAATGAACCAAACCAAACAGTTCGTTTAGCTAAACGAATCCGAATTCGAAAACCTAATACTCAGCTCGGTTCGTTAACACCCCTACCCGTACGTGTTTCTTCAACAAAACTACGTATTATGGAGGATTGGGAACACAAGATTGGGGAAAAGATTTGATGTTCCTAGTGAGCGGTGGCGTTTCCCTGTTACCACATGAAGGGGAAAAATCATGTCGAATGTGTAGTATTGCAATTCTTGAAACTTCCTTCATTTTTGCAGGATCTGACATCAACTTGTGCAATTACCCATTGTATAGTTAAAGCTACAGATGTTTGTGAACTTGTTTGTTTGTGTGATTTCACAATGTATTTGACAATATCTGGAATTGATTTCTTGATCTTGTTGTATTTGTAGAGAAACGAGGTGCTCATTTGGCTTGAAGGTTTCAGTTTAGATTAAAATACTGGACAGTGTATTTCCTCAGGTTGTCTATCAACGTTCAATTTTCGCTTGTTACACCTAAAAAAAGAAATTGTCACGTTTATACAACAGTTTTATACGGTTATTAAATCCGATGATGAGATCCCATTTTTATGTTTTTGGATCACGAAGTGAGAGTTTGGAAATGGAATAGCTCTTTGCTTGATGGTTTTTATTGTTGTTTTTTTCTTTTTTTTATCCAAATGTATTGATGGGTATATGATTGTTAATTTGTGTGTGAAAAATGGTAGTAGTAAAAGCAGAAGTGCGATGCTGAAGCAACAGATACAAATTAATAAGACTCTATGTGAGGTTTTGGAAATATGGAGACGGGAGATTATCCCACATCGATTGATGAACAAAGCATTAGAGCCAGCTCCAATTATAAAACGGCTCCTCTGTTCTGTTTGTAAGCCCACGCAGCCACGCGGTGAGCACAAAGCGAACTATTCTTTCGCCTTTTACTAAAGAATACCGTGTGCGCTCCGCAATCAGTGGCATACGCCTATTTTTGAAGGGCTCCTTCTTTTTGGAGGACCCCACAAGTCTTAAGTTAAAATATTGTCCTTGTTGTGTCCTTGGCAAGTTTTTGAAGGGCTTCCTTCTTTTTGGAGGACCCCACAAGTCTTAAGTTAAAATATTGTCCTTGTTGTGTCCTTGGCAAGTGGCACAAGCCTATTTTTGAAGGGGCTTCCTCCTCCATGGAGGACCCCGCAAAAATTCTTATGTTATAACGTTGTGCTTATGTTGTCGTTAGCCTATTTTTGAAGGGCTTCTTCCTTTTGGGGGACCCCACAGCCTAAGTAAAAATGTTGTCCTTGTGTTGTCATTCGCAAGTGGCATACGCCTATTTTCTGAAGGGGCTTCCTCCTCTTTGGAAGACCCCACAAAGATAGTGTCATATTAAGTTACTCACTTGTCTGAGCAACTGATAAAGTTATCAGTAGCTCTAGCTGTTTTTTGAAGGTTCAAGGCACAGACAAAAAATGCAGTTTTTTGCCGAAAATGTTTTGATGCACAAAATATAGAATAATAAGGCATATAGAAAGATGGCACAAAATATAGAATAATAAGACATATAGAATAAGGCTGAATACATTAGAGATAAAACATATAGAATAAGGTCACATCATAGATATAAAATAAGGCTGCATACATCAGAGATAAAACATATAGAATAAGGCCACATCAGAGATAAGACATATAAAATAAGGCTACATATAGAATAAGGCTACATCAGAGATATAGAATAAGGCTGCATACATCAGAGATAAAACATATAGAATAAGGCCACATCAGAGATAAGACATATAGAATAAGGCTACATATAGAATAAGGCTACATCAGAGATAAGACATATAGAATACATCATCAAGCCACAGAAACATCAGAGGAAGGCTGCAAAGTCGTTCAAGCCACAAAAACATCAGAGGAATAAAGAATAAGACTGTAAAGTCGTTCAAGCCACAGAAACAGTCTTTTGCACAGAAGCACAGAAACGAGTAATTGCACAAAATATAGAATAAGGCTGCATACATCAGAGGAATATAGAATAAGACTGCATACATCAGAGGAATAAGACTGCATACATCAGAGGAATATAGAATAAGACTGCATACATCAGAGGAATAAGACTGCATACATCAGAGGAATATAGAATAAGACTGCATACATCAGAGAGGAATATAGAAATATAGAATAAGGCTGCATACATCAAATGTTCAAGCCACAGAAACAGTATGGAAGACTAATACACCGAAAACGATCTTCTACTCACTTATTTTCAGAAGAGAATCATGAGTTTCACAGAAAACCCTTTAAAGGTCTGGTCTTGGAGATACCACCTATCATCTTCCTGAGGCTGTCCTTAACATACCTCCAAATCCATCGAAGCAAGAAGCTCGAAAAAAAGCTGAGACGGTCATGTTTGGCGCTATTGATGAGCTTTTGTTCAAAGACTAAAGTTAAATCTATAGATACTGGGATCCTGGTGGTGAATTGCAGCTTGTCTATTCCAACTCCTTCCTTGTCTTCTATGATCATTAATCATTGCAAACTCCACGGCAACATAATTAGCTATATAACTTGGGTGGAATGTGGTGCAGTCCAGGTCTAATTTCTATTGATCTTGCTAAAAAGATTGTTCAGGTCCATCTAGGCTCGTATGCTTTGGTTACAACACATATCCAGCATATCCCAACAACAGCAAAAGCTATCACTAGGGTTTGGGAAGGGTGGGAGGCATCCAAAGGATAGAGAGTTCGCTTCCAGCGAGACTCCGTCTCTATATGTAAAGCCATAGACACATAATGAACGACAAATAATGAGAGACAAAGACAAGCACAAAAAGTGCAAATTCAGCCTAACGTTGAGAGAATATCTAAACCATTACATATACCCTAAGGTGCCCCCATATCTTGCCTACCTCGCTAACCTTAATCTTTCATCTACATGAGCTCATATACTGGACCATCACCCAAAATTGGTACTTCGGGACTGACAGGTCAAAGCTTGTGTCAAATTGCGGCGAGATGCAATACTTCTGTTGAATAAATTTTCCGAAAGGAGAAGATCAAAGTGTAGACTGGTTCACGCAGTCCAGACACACAAAGGTTCTGATGATAAGTGCTTTGCCCGTGTCACACAAGAAGAAGATAATGATGAAGGATTGGTGTCTCCTTGTTGAAGGAGCTGATGACATTATTATGTATGTGTTGTAGTAGATGATTATTCATGATATATATAGACATTGTTTTTAACACATAAAGATGATGCTCCATTAAAAAGTGAAGAACTTGTTAAACAACTTGAAAATCTTTATAAAGAACGTGTTAAAATAATTAGAAGTGATAGAGATGGAGAATTTAAGAATAAAGACGCGATTAAATTTTGTGAACTAAATGGAATAAAACATGATTTTTCACCGACTAGAACACCACAACTAAATAGCGTGTAGAACGTAAAAATAGAACCATACAAAAGAATAGCAGTAGCTGGTGATGCGTTGAAGACTAATATCAAAGACTCTGGGGCCTCTTGTTTTGCCAATGTCTGAACAATTGCTTTTCTTTGCTACACTGGTTGGAAATAAACTAATCAAGGTGAAACTCAATCTCCTACATTCCGGATTTTCAAACTTGCGCTCGAGCATTTCTGCATTCATGCTGGTGGGAGAGCTGTTTTGATGAATTGGAGAAAAACTTGCAGATTTCTGAGTGGCACATGGGCCATCAAAGATGACTCTGTATCGATTTGGGACACGTCAAGCAGCTCGTTGTGGTACGAGTTGGCTTATACGAAAGCTAAAGGAAGAGTGAAAAGAGGAGACAGAGTGGGCAGATAGCCTTTGGTACAGGATTCAAATGTAACATTGCTGTATGGAAGGCTCTAAGAAGGAGACTGTCAAGTTTCCTGTCGCTGTTCCTAAGGTGGCATCTTTTTGAGTAGTTTCTTGGTTGAGGTAGAAATCTTCATATTAAGTCGGTGCAGGTCTAACACTTGGCCAATCAACTGGTACCCGTCAGATGCGTAACGGGGGAACTATGCTGATGCTTCTCAAATGACAGGAGGCTATTCTGAAAGCAGGGCTAGTCACCAGAGTTTCTTGTTCTAAAGGGAGCGTTAATGACCATAGTCCACATCCTGAACTGCTCAAGATTTTGGAGTAGACTAATATGTTTCTGGTGATTTTCACCTTCTCCATCTTTTTACCGTGTAAATGAACTATCTTCCCTTTGATCCTTTGCTAGGTGGCTATTTTAAGTTCTTGAGTTTGTTACAAGGGGGTTTCACTTCCTATTCTCAACGGAGAAAATGGAAACAAAGAGGACAGAGTATAAGAAAAAGATGATGTCCAAATTGTTAATGAGAAATATTTGTTACAGCCTTACAAGTGACATGTAAATAGGTCAGGAACTTGACAATTATGGTTTGTCCACTAACAGAAGAAATCATCTGCCTGACGATTAGAACTCTTCTTCTCAGATTTGAGCATCTCGTTTGGAGTTCTTTGAGCAGTTGGTCTTTCTGCCGTGAACTATATGAACAAAGGACAATGTAGTAAGTTAACAAATTCAGACATCGTTCTCATTCACGTCAAACCAAAGACAGATGTATTACGAATGTAAATCTTCTCCTCCCCCTTCCTCCCCTTTCCCTTTTTCCTCTGCGTACCAAACTACATGTCAAAGGGTAATAATCTAAAAAGGGTTGGAAGGATTTAGATGAAGCTTGATGCCATGAATCATATCTATCAAGATGAAAAACCAACATAACTACTGGCTAATTGGAAGTTTTACAGAAAAGATTCACAATCACAAGATGTCCGGTTACTCACAGCTCCATTTTGTCTCAAGGACAACAAAGACATTCAACCCTAACATCTGCAAGTCTTAACCTTGTCCAAGATTAAAGCCTACACCGAACTTGGCTCATAGTAGAGACACAAGACGATGACCCTAGCTACAAGAAAATCATGTCAGGAAAGAGAGAAATAGACAGCAGAAAGCTCCCAACAATCAAGACAATCTAGTCCTTTGAGGATTTCATAATTAGTGACTTGTGGATGTGTGGAATCACACCTCCTCCAGCAATGGTCCCTTTGATAAGAGTATCGAGTTCTTCATCCCCACGAATAGCCAGCTGCAAATGTCTTGGAGTGAGACGTTTGATCTTCAGATCCTTGCTCATATTGCTGGCAAGTTCCAACACTTCAGCAGTCAGATATTACAGAATGGCTGAGCAGACAGCTGCTGTGGCTCCCACTCTTCCATGTGTTGTGGATCATTCTTTCATCAAACGGTGAATCCTACCAACAGGAAACTACAATAACATACACATTCAATCATTTTTCAAGAATACAAATTTTCCATTGTCTTAGAGGCTCCACACACAAAGGGGTGGGAGAGTGGGGGGAGGGGTCGGATGTACGCAACCTTACTTATATGTTGAAAACATATAGAAGTTGTTTCTTGATGACCCATAATGAAAATTGTATCAAGTATTGTGTCGATCGACTGCTACTTCACATTCCAAGAAGCGCAGTAAATTTAATGAATAATTTTTCAAGAATGATTAGAGAAAAATACACCCCTTTTCAACTATCAAATATGAAACCTAAAGTAATAGTTATTATTACATAATAAGCTAATAGTGGATTAAGCCACCAACGCAATAATTATACCACTACACACTAGATTAGCAAGATCTTCCCACTGGGAAACATTGAACATGAAAAAGAGAAAAAAAAAACATTGTCTTGCCCCACATGATTCAAGCTTCCTAACTGTTGCATTATTGTCTTTACAAACTTCATACACTTACCAGTAAACAACAAACCATATACCTCCCAAAAGAGAGTAATCAAGTTCTGAAGCATAAAAGAGCTTAGAACATCAATGGGCAAAACACTATACAAAAGCATAAAATAAAATAAACTAAATAAAAAAAAAACAGCATTGACAACTTTCAAGTCACTCTGAATAGTTATCCTCTAATATCTGTGCTGGTTCCAAAACTCTCAGTAAGGTATCAGCTACCCCCTTCCGATGTGCTGCAAAGTCAACAGAACAGTGAAAATCTTTTATTAAAGCTGTACTCACCAAGCCATCTCTAAACCTACTAAGATCCTCCACAATATGCAGCACCATCAGATGACTACCCATTAAATGACAAACCTAATAACTCATAGACACATCAAAATAGTAAAGAAGAAGAAAATAACACCAACATAGGCACTATCCCTTTCACATTACCAATTGTCCTTCAGATATAGACACTTTATACAACAAATCTTATCACTGGAACCCCCAATCCATAACTTCATCATCAACGCCAAGAAACATAACTCCCAACCAAGAAAAATCTTTGGGAAAGTATAAGCTCATTTGACTTACAAAAACAAAAGCTCATTTGCCCAGATCAGATCAGTCCATACAACTGTTTACCCTCTTTCTAGAGGCTTGAACCATAGCTATATATCTCAGTTCCCAAAGAAATCTTCAGTCACACATTACGCTGGCAATCAGAGCGCAGCATGACCGACTACGTACGAACTAATTCAGATCGTCTAAGAACCACGCACCCTTGAGTCCACCAAAGCACAGATTAAATTGAGTACCTTCCATTTCCAAGAAACTTACTTCACACAAGCATCCAAAAATTAAAGAACCAAGATATATTCACAAGCATTCATCAACATATATAATGGCAAGAATAAATCTTAAGCAGGGCTCCAAAACAATAAAAATAATGGCTCCAAGATTCTTATTAATAAAATAAAATCAAGGTTTGCATGACGGGGAAAGATCTCCAGCTAAACAAGCATAAATTCATTATAAAAATATATAATCAAAACCGTACAGCGGTAACATAAAAGCCTCAAGAAAGCCAAATCCCGTTTCAAGAATTCGACCTTTTATCAATCGCATACACTCTCAAACAATCAAACAAGGCATAAAGAAAAAACAGGAGAAAAAACGAGTAAATAAAAGTACTTGAAGGCCAGCACGAGACGATCGAGAGGTGGGAGCTTTCTTCTTATCCTTATCTTTGGCACCAGAAGCAAAATTCTTGCCTGTAATCAAACCCTTCGCCTTTTCCAGACATTGTCTCCTTCAAATTTCAGAGACATATGGGATCTTTTTCTGTTTTCTCCTGAAGGAAACAAAGTTTTAACGGGGTGTGCAGGAGGTTTCCGAAGCAATTGCAGGAAAACGGAGGGAGAAGAAACACAGGAGGTATAAAAAAAAGTTGTCAACGTCTGTTATACAGGTTAGGATCTCATAGTTCATTTCATACCTCATATATTATATCTTTCATACTGTACAAAGGGAAACATAGAGTGTTTCTGGTACAGTAAGTTTTTACGTTTGTACAGAGTCCTGAGAAGCAATGTACGTAGCGTTACTCTACATTTTGTCCAAGACTCTAGGAGGCGATGTACTGAGAAGCAATGTATATAACGTTACTCTACACTTTGTCTAAGACTCTAGGAGGCGATGTACGTAGAGTACGTTTACGCGTTTGTGCAAGGTTTTGAGAAGCAATGTACGTAGCGTTACTCTACACTTTGTCTAAGGCTCTAGGAGTAGCCTTACTCTACATTTTATGCAAGAAGCTGTTTCCGAGTCTCGAACTTATAATCTCAAGTTATAAAGCAACAACCTTACCAGTTACAGACCTTTTCTCCTACTGTGAAACATTGATATATAAATGTACATAGTTTGATTTTAGTAGACGGAACCGTTTTAGGATATATTTATCCCACGTTATACTAGTACTGGTATACTTTAAACTGAAAAGGAAGCGGCCAATTTAAGGCACTGGAGCGACCGTAGACCGACTTTTACTCTCCCTATGTATTATACTTAGACAGCGTTTCACGGCACAGGCCATAACGTCAAATCTTTTCTATCTGACTGTTCCCGGCAATCGATTCCAAAACCGATTCTCGGCGAATTCGATAGAAAATGGCGACAGCGGAGATCGAGAAGAACAGGATCGAATCTGAAAGACAGGAGAGTTGTTCAGCTAAAGGTGCGATGGTTAAGCAAGGTGAAGGTTTGAGGCAATACTATATGCAACACATCCATGATTTGCAGCTACAGGTCCGTCAGAAGACTCACAATCTCAATCGTTTGGAAGCCCAACGCAACGAGCTCAATTCCAAAGGTTCAACCTTTCCGGTTCCTTTTTGCCTCTTTTGTCCTCAAATTGCTACAAACCTAGTAAAGTTTGTTACTTACTGTATTGTGTCAAATACTTTGTCAGTCATTCATACGAATTGCTTGCTTATTATTACCTCAATTTGGATGTATAACTTTTCGTTTTGGGTTTGAAGGAATTGCCTTTTAGAGTTTAAGTTGGTTTCCTGTTTTTGTTAATGCCTTTTTCGAGACTAGGCAATCATAATCCAAAGCTCTTATCTTTAATCCACCACTGCTGGTCAATTGTATTATAATTAGTAATATGGTATTCCTTTTTGGATTCATTGCCCTTTATTCGATAAGGCCGTCTGATACGTTTTTAGCGGAATCACACGTTACCAAAAGACCTCTTGATAACAAGAAATTCAAGACTCACAAAAATACGCGAAGAGCCCTTCAAGAACACGAAGAACATGAAAAATAAACAAAGAACATATACAGAACATGAAGAACAATGATAAAACAAATAACCTTGTTGGATGGCTCTTCAAGAATACGAAGAACATGAAAAATAAACAAAGAACATATAAAGAACATAAAGAACAATGATAAAACAAATAACCTTGTTGGATCTTTTGTATGGATGCACTTTCGTAACAGACCTTGTTAGATTAGCTATTTAACCACGTTGAGCAACCCTCGTTTGGTCAACAACTTTCTTGACAAAAATCTTGGTAGACCGTTGGAAAGCTTCTTGAACATCTTGGATGATGAATTTAACTCATAATTCTTGCTCAAAGAATTGATTGAATTCAAAAAAAATAATAATCAAAGTTTGTATTGACAAACTTCAAAAACGCACAAAGCAAAATGACTTGATTTTCTCAACTTTTATTGATGAAAAGTATCATCAAAATAATTTCTAAAAGACTATTTATAAGCTCAAAAATTCTTAAAATTTAACCGACAAGGAAAAAAGTTCTCTCTAATTAATTATCTTTAAATAATAATAGAATAAAATAAAAGGTGGGTGGAAACCCAGCACAACAGCCAGCCTTAATGGGCTTCACAAAGGTCCGATTACAACTTAAAATGCCAAAAAGCACATTGACAAATTTTAGTCTGGCCCACCCTCCTCCTATGTTCTTGTTAGACTTATTGATAGCGCAAGATTCCCCTCTTCAAAATGATTCATCCTCGAATCTAAATCTGCACTAGAGGAAGAGCGTTTATCCACGAATAAGATTATATCATGAAAAGAAAACATAAGATGAATAGACACAAACTAAACTAGTTTACTCCCAACTCCACCAGGATCTAATATGAATATGGTAAAGAACATGTTTGGTAAGATCGAATGAAACTTAAACTTAAAGCATAAACTTTCCTTTAACTTTAAGCTTTCCATGAACTTGTTTTGACGCTTTTTAATATGTTTTGGATGCATGAAAACCTGCAATAAAAGGTTCCCCATGCAAAGAAGAAAGAGTAACAGCAAGGGATATAGAACTCGTTAGAATATTCAAATTCAGTATCCTTATTTTATGTTTTCAAGCCAAACCATGAAGCACAAAAGATGTAGACTAATTTTAGCATTTTTATTTAGAGAATTCTTCTATCTACATGACATTACATCAATTTGAAGACATCATAT
This sequence comes from Eustoma russellianum, assembly GCA_036186865.1. Lineage (NCBI taxonomy): Eukaryota > Viridiplantae > Streptophyta > Magnoliopsida > Gentianales > Gentianaceae > Eustoma > Eustoma russellianum. Next base: position 32,403,739 of record AP025057.1, read on the forward strand.
ATGTTTTGAAAGTTGGAAAATGAACATTCATTTCATAATTTATGTTGCGACTTTCTCCACAAAAATGTAACCAAACACAAGCACCTAGGTCAAAGACATAAGTAACTCAAATCAATTCGAAAATCGTGGAAATTATTATATGCACTCTTAAGCATAGGAAAGTTTTTGGAATGAAATTGCTAGATTCTTTCTCAACTTGTTTGTGAACAAACCAAACAACAAAAGAATGACTTGTGTGAGACGCCATTAACATTGATTTGTCACTCTCTTTGTCCATTGACTGGTTCATAGAATTCTAAAAGAATGACTTGTGTGAAACGCCATTAGCTTTGATTTGTCACTCTCTTTGTCCATGGATGGTTCATAGAAATCTACGAATAAGACAACTCACAGACAAACAAGGATGATAATGGATTAGGCAATAAAAGCTTAAACTGTATGATTGTTTCATGTATCTCTTGTCTTTCTTCTTACAACCATAGATTTTTCGTTTTGTTCAATTTCAGCTTCATTCTCATGTAAACTCTCGCTTACCTCATGCAAATTCATGGCTTCATGAACAAGAGTTCTATGCAAATCATCTTCATATTTTTCTTGCAATTCAACTACAACCTCATGCACATCAATTATATTAGCGTGCAAATCATGATCAGGAATAGGCGCATCACTTGTAATTTCATGCATATCGTGCATAACATTATGTATGTAAGAGTTCAACAATCACTCGTTCTTAAGTTTTTGAATTTGAAGTTGGGGTTCTCGTATTTCTTTTTTCATCACATGCTAACTTCTTTTGATGGTGATTTGCAAGATAAAATATATGATCTGTAGAAATATGAACGGTAAATAAACAATGAAATATTGCTGTACATAGAGGGGGACAATACGGTATAGTGTATATTTTGGTATTGTAAGTATATTTAGAAATATAGCCGTTAGCTGCTTCATATGACCGTTAGAGATTCTAGGATTCTGTTGTATATATATTGGTCCATCCGAGACTTTTATGATAAGGTTGATTTTCAACCAATTCTTCTAAATACTGTTGTCTACATTTCTGGTTTATTCTTTGATACTTTAAAGATTGCTATATGGTATCAGAGCTTAGGCTCTCTTTCTCTTCTTCAATATTGGTTTTAGTATAGAACGGGTGAATCCTCGTTCCTCTGAAAATCTGAAAGATTGTTTCTCTCTGTTTTTTTGAAGAAGAAGAAGACTGAATTTAGGGAAGAAGACGATATTTGTCTGAGAATTGATAATATTAAAATATTCATCATTTGGCAACGTGTGGACTGCACCATATACAACGTGAAAAAATGGAGAAAAAAATAATTTATTATTGTCATTGTCACGTCAGCTTTATAAACTTATTTCAGCTGGATTCGTTTTTCGAGCAAGAGAGGGGTATATCTGGAACTTCAAAGCTGAAGCTTCCTCTAGAAGCCTTGGCACAAAATTCGAGTTCATCTCCTCCACTCACCGCTGCATGTGATTTCGTACATCACCTTTTCTCTATTTCCTTTCTCTTTTCACCGGTGCATGTGACTTTCGTACAATATTTCTTTTCTTCCAGCAACTTGCATTGTCTTTTTGTGAATACACAACTTACGAAGCCACCTTTACATATCTTCGTACACATCTCGTGATTTATCTTCACCAAATTCAACTTCCCTCTAATTTTTTGAAACGCATACTGAGGTCTCATTCTCAGACAGCTCCAGCCTTTCATTCTTCACAACAACACCATGTCTGAAACCCCAAGTTCCTCCATACGATCTCATCCCATTACTTCTACTCCACCTACTGATGTTGGTACTACTACTGAGGGTACTACATTTGTTCCTCCTCAGATTCCTAGTGCTCTTGATGGAAGCGCAATTATGGTTACTAACCATAAGCTTACTGGACAAAACTATCTTTCCTGGAGCAAAGCAGTTGAGATGTTTATTATAGGGAGAGGAAAGGATGATTATTTATATGGAAATCTTCCTAGTCCTGCCCCTACGGATAATGGTTATAGACAATGGAGATCTGAAAACTCCATGATTATGTCCTGGTTGATTAGTTCAATGGTACCCGAAGTAGGAAACAACTTCATCCTGTATCCTACGGCGGCTGCTATTTGGAAAACTGCAAGAGAACTGTATTCTAAGAAGGATAATGTATCCGAAATCTATGAACTGGAATTGCAATTGCATGAGATACACCAAGGAGAACAAAGTTTGAGTGATTATTACTCACATCTCACTAAACTGTGGCAACAACTTGATGTCTTTGAGACACATAATTGGACTTCCCCTGCAGATGATGCTTCTTTCAAACGGTATGTTGAAAAGAAAAGGGTGTTTAGATTCTTGCATGGGCTAAATAAGAATCTAGACACCGTTAGAAGTCGGGTACTTGGAATGAAGCCTCTTCCAAATCTTAATGCGGCATTCTCAGAGGTTCGCCAAGAGGAAAGCAGGATCAAAGTCATGATGGGTCCGTCATTACACTCATCTCATGAGGTCTCTGCACTAGCTAGTCACTATGTCCAGCATAGCTCAATGAAAGGTTCTACTGGTAATCAAACATATACATGCAAAGGTACTCAGTCTGACTCTCATGGAACAAACTTAGAAGGAACAGGTATGGTTGCAAGGCGGAATCATGGAGGCCGTCCTCCATATAAAAACTCTCCCATCTGTAAGTTTTGCAAAAAGCCAGGTCATGTGGTAGATGATTGCTTTAAGTTGCAGCGCCTTAAACAGTCTCAGCAGCAAGGCGGCCAAACTCAAAGCAGGTTCTCACCCTCATGGGGGAACAATAAGGCCTGCACAGCAAATGCAGCTACTAGAGATTCAGAGGTAAGGCTTTCTCAACAGGTTGAGGCACTAGTGCAGCTGTTAGCCCAACAACAACGTACTGCAATCTCTTCTGAACCACAGGAAGCTGGACAGCCTGGTCCAAGTCAGGCAACAATGGCTATGACCTCAGGTACTAGGTCAAATGGTCTCAAATGTTCCTGGATTATTGATTCAGGAGCATCAGATCATATGACCTACAACTTTACTCTTCTCAGTTCTTATATTTTGTTCTCTGTTCCGAAATTAGTAACTATAGCTAATGGAGTAAACCTAAAGGTTATGGGTAAAGGAACCGTTTTTCTTACTGAAAAACTGACTCTCTATGATGTGTTATATATTCCTGGATTAAACTTTAACTTGATGTCAGTTAGTAAAGTCACATTTGATAATAACTGTTGGGCATTGTTCCCATCTTCTGAATGTCTCTTTCAGGAGAAACATTTGTGGAAGATGATTGGCAATGCTAGGCAGTTGAACGGCCTATATGTATTGTGGGTAGAAGAAAAACAGTCTGTTTCTGATGTGTTCTCCAACAGGAGAACCGTATTTTGTGGAAATGGAGAAAAGAAACAGCCTGGTTTTCACAAGTTCTCCAGACCGAGAATTGAAGAATCTAATGTTTTGTCTACGTCATGTACTGGATTTAGAACTGCTAGACTTGATAATTTGTTGTTGTGGCATAAACGGTTGGGACATCCCAATTTTTTGTACTTGAAGAAATTAATGCCTCAATTATTTGTCAATTTGAATCTTGGTCATTTAAAGTGTGATACATGTATTTTGGCAAAACAAACTAAGGCATGTTATATGCCCAAACCGTATGAACCAAGTTGTCCATTTAACTTGGTTCACTCGGATATTTGGGGGCCATCTAGAATAGCTAGTATAAATGGGGCTAGGTGGTTCATAACCTTTGTTGATGATCATACTAGAATAACTTGGGTATACTTAATGAAGAGTAAAACTGAAGTAGGACATATTATTAGAACATTTCTCACACTCATTAAAACTCAATTCGATACTATGGTGAAAGTCCTTAGGAGTGACAATGGGTCTGAATATTTAGATAAAGAATTAAACGAATACTTGACAAGCTTAGGTATCCATCATCAAACCTCATGTGTATATACCCCTCAACAAAATGGTATCGCAGAAAGGAAAAATAGACACCTTTTAGAAGTAGCTAGAGCTATTATGTTTGCTATGCATGTTCCAAAGTTTTATTGGGGTGAGGCAATACTTACTGCTACGTATCTTATTAACCGGATTCCATCTAGGGTGTTGTCGTTTAAAACCCCTAAAGATTTGCTACTGTGTGAATATCCAAATTCAAAGTTAATGTCAACATTACCATTTAAGTTATTTGGATGTGTGGTATATGTCTACATTCAACCACATCTACGCACGAAACTAGATAAGCATACTCGACGGTGTATATTCCTAGGTTATTCAAGTACACAAAAAGGGTATAAATGCTATTGTCCTTTGAATAAAAAGATGTATGTTTCACTAGACGTATTATTTGATGAAAATAGTTCATTTTACTCTACAAATTCTCAGGTTCAGAAAATAGATACACGTATTGATAGTTTTTGGAGTATTCTTGATGTTATTACAAATGGTTCTAGCAGTATGAAAACAGGTTGCCAACCGGAACCAGTGATGTGTCCTGAACCTGTACAGTCCGGTACAGAACCAGAACTTGGGCTACTGGAACGTGAAAAATTACCGATAACCAAGGTATACACACGCAGAAATTGTGAACCCCTGGGAATGGCAACTGGAGAGCAAACTGGGGCAATTATTGACTCGAACAAATCTGATGACTTGCCCATTGCTCTTAGAAAAGGGGTAAGAGAATGCACCAAACACCCTCTTTATAACTTTCTTGCCTATGATAAATTGAATTCATCCCTTAAAGCATTTACTTGTGCATTAGATAAACAGTGGATTCCTAATACTATTGAAGAAGCTCTAGCGCATCCTTCTTGGAAGGAGGCTGTAAATGAAGAAATGCGTGCCTTAATGAAAAATAATACTTGGGAGTTAGTTGCGATAAAACCAGGACTAAAAACAGTAGGCTGTAAGTGGGTCTTCTCAATTAAATATAATACAAATGGGACAGTTAGTAGATACAAAGCTAGATTAGTGGCTAAGGGTTTTACCCAAACATACGGAATAGACTATCTAGAAACTTTCGCTCCAGTTGCGAAATTGAACACAGTTAGGATTATATTTTCTATTGCAGTTAATTTAGACTGGTGTTTATTACAGTTAGATGTTAAGAATGCTTTCTTAAATGGTGATCTACAAGAGTTGGTTTACATGGATATACCCCCTGGATTTCATAATAACAAGACCCATGGGAAAGTATGCAAACTAAACAAATCCTTGTATGGGCTGAAACAATCTCCACGAGCTTGGTTTAAACGATTCACTACGGTAGTATTAAGTTTCGGTTTTAGGCAAGCGCATAGTGATCATACTTTGTTTACACGTTTTTCTGATCATGCCATTACCATACTTATTGTTTATGTTGATGACATTATACTTACTGGAAATGACATTAGTGGTATTCATTCCATAAAAGAACAATTATCTAAAGAATTTGAAGTTAAAGACCTTGGTACTCTAAGATACTTCCTTGGTATGGAGGTTTCAAGAAATAAAAATGAGATGTGTATATCTCAAAGAAAGTACATTCTAGATCTACTTACAGAAACTGGAATGCTTGGGTGCAAACCTGCACCCACTCCTATGGAGCCCGGACGCAAGCCAATGGAAGCATGGGATATGACTCCTACAAACAGGTTACAATATCAACAATTAGTTGGTAAGCTTATTTACTTATCTCATACTCGTCCTGATATATGTTATGCTGTAAGTTTTGTTGCTCAATTTATGCATTGTCCCACTAACGAAAATCTAAAAGCTGCCTTGAGGATTCTTAGGTACTTGAAGGCTGCACCTGGTCAGGGTCTGGTATTTAAGAAACATTCAGATAGAAACATTACAATTTATACTGATGCAGACTGGGCTGGATCAAAATCTGACATGCGTTCAACTACTGGATATGGTACTTTTGTCTGGGGAAATCTAGTAACCTGGAGAAGCAAGAAACAAACAATCGTATCAAGAAGTAGCGCAGAAGCAGAATTGAGAGCATTGGCTTTGGGTATTTGTGAAGGTTTATGGTTAAAAAGAGTTTTAGAAGAACTGAAAGTTGAAGCAATATTACCAATTAGAGTACACTGTGACAACATATCTGCAATTAGCATGGCTGAGAATCCAACACACCATGATAAATCCAAGCATATTGAGATCGACCGACACTTTATTCGTGAGAAAATCGAAGACAAAATTATTGAGCTGAAATATGTTCCTTCTACAGAACAACTGGCGGATATCTTCACTAAGTCTGTACCCACACATCTATTCATTTCGCTAAGTACCAAGCTTGGTTGTATAAATATTTATACAACAAGCTTGAGGAGGAGTGTAGAAATATGAACTGTAAATAAACAATGAAATATTGCTGTACATAGAGGGGGACAATACGGTATAGTGTATATTTTGGTATTGTAAGTATATTTAGAAATATAGCCGTTAGCTGCTTCATTTGACCGTTAGAGATTCTAGGATTCTGTTGTATATATATTGGTCCATCCGAGACTTTTATGATAAGGTTGATTTTCAACCAATTCTTCTAAATACTGCTGTCTACATTTCTGGTTTATTCTTTGATACTTTAAAGATTGCTATATGATCTACATTCTTAATCCTCATTTTGTGCATTTAATCAACTATATTCTTATTTAATCATGTCATAAATCTTATCTTCACTAAGGTCCAATTGCAACTTAAAGCATCAAAAAGCACGCAGATAAGTTTTTGTCCAGCCCACCCTCCTCTCATGCTCTTGTTAGGCTTCTTGATGGCGCATCACCGTGTTCCGGTTTTTGCTACACCTGGCCTCTCATGTCTCACACTGTTTAAATTTTGCTTGTATTTTACCAGTATACAATTACATAAATTAATTTTCCAAAAGAAAAATGATTACTGAACTTCACTCAGCCCGCACCCATTACTTTTTAATTATTAAAGCAATGGTGAAAGATTAAAGAAGTTTTGCCTGTCAATGTTTGATGGATTGGATTAGGTGGGGTGTGAATAACAAAAGGACTCTGAATATCAATTTCTTTCACCAAAATGGCAATTGAAGTTAACATGTGCAAGCTCCCTTGAAACAAGTGATTGCGTCCTTTGTGTGGAAGGACTTAGATTCGACCAGGTCCCTTCCTTGGCTTTTGTGTTGATTTTGTGTCTTACATATTATTAGAAGCAAATTTTGATATGAACAGAGTAGCCATAAAATGCTTCCATAGCTACCTTGTAGCATGTCATGTTTTTTTAGCCTGCCCCTTCCTTTTCTTTCTGGAGTGGTTATCTCAGGGGAGAGGGAGGGAAGCTATAAAAGTCTAACTTTATCTTCCAGAAAGGGATACATATATCTCCTAGGAGCAGTATGTTTTGACCCGTGTTTATGCTATTGCTGTTACATTATTTGTCCGTTTACTTCATCATGAATATAGTGTGCGATGTTATTTCACACTTATATGATCTAGTTTTCTTTGTGTATGTGTTTGTTGTATAATTTTTATTTTAAGTTTTATGCGGAGTTTGAAGGTGTTTCTGGGGTTAACAGTGAGAATGCTGAAGGAGGAGTTGCAGTTGCTTCAGGAGGCTGGATCTTATGTGGGTGAAGTTGTCAAAGTAATGGGCAAATCAAAGGTTTTGGTTAAAGTAAGGCTACTCTCTTACAATCCCACGTGTCTTTAATTTAACTTTTTCCCCTTTTTCTCTGAAAAAGTTCTTTGAAGACGAGAAGTAGCAGTTCTGTCTCTTTTATCTGCCTCTTCATTTTTTGTAGCTTGGTACAAGTGTTAACACAGTAATAGACCTTCTTATATCATGAATAGAAATTTAAACTTAGTGTTTCGAACATGAATTTATGTGCTTTGTTAGTAAGATTCTCCTAGATTTTGCTTCTTCAGAGGGAGTATCCATCCTCAAATTGAAGTTCTTTTGTCAAAGAGTTATCCTCAAATTGAAGTTCTTGATATCAAAGAGCCAACTTCTTTCGACATTGCCTTTGTCGTTTATCACCATGGTCGGATCAGGTGACTTGATATTACCTAATTGTTTGGGCTTCAGAATAATCATCTTAACGGGATGCCATTGCTGTTAGTATTAGCTTTTGTCGATTTCCATCCGTTGAACTTTGGTTTTGTCTTGAGTCCTGCATTTGCCACATTAATGTGTAAATCACAATTGTGAATGCCTTTATAGCTAGTTGGCTATTTAAGCTTGTACCTTAGTTTAAGTCTTACTGTTGTACTGCTTCATTTTCTTAGCAGTTGAAAGAATGATGGGATTTGCTGTTTTGTATGATGAATCCTTGAACAATGGAATGCAAGAACGGAATTTGGGTTGAACTATTATCCACATGCTCCCTTCTCATTTTGCATATTCCCTGCAGGTTCACCCCGAGGGGAAATATGTTGTGGATATTGATAAAAGCATTGATATAACGAAGATCACCCCGTCAACTAGAGTTGCACTTCGGAACGACAGCTACGTTCTTCATTTGATTTTACCCAGCAAGGTAGATCCTCTGGTTAACCTCATGAAAGTCGAGAAAGTACCTGATTCTACTTATGACATGATTGGTGGTCTTGACCAGCAAATCAAAGAGATTAAAGAGGTTTAGCCCGTTCCTTCCTCACTGAATGCATTTAGGATATCAATTTCCATCGCATTGTGACTATATTTGTTAATTTCTACTACTGCTTCAGGTTATTGAACTTCCAATCAAACATCCTGAACTGTTTGAGAGTCTGGGAATAGCTCAACCTAAGGTCTGTTCCAGTTGTGAATCTACTTTCTCATGCTTGATTTAGCACTTGCAATAGCTTATATGGATCATCTGTGCTCATTCTCTTCGGTTTGCTCTTCTTCAATGGTAGGGAGTGCTACTTTATGGCCCCCCAGGAACTGGGAAAACATTGTTGGCTAGGGCGGTTGCGCATCATACTGATTGTACATTCATTCGAGTTTCTGGCTCTGAATTGGTGCAGAAGTATATTGGGGAAGGTTCTCGAATGGTGAGAGAACTTTTTGTTATGGCCAGGTGAGCGACTGAACTTTTTTGTTGAACTTTTTGTTATGGCCAGGTGAGCGTCTGAACTTTTTGATTGAATACCACAGACGTTGTCTCTTCAATTTGATAGGCACCTGTTTTTATTTTCCTTCTTGTGGTCTGTATCTCAGTTTTGCCAACATAAGAGTGGGGTTGCAAAATCTTGATGTCATAGTCTTAAAGTTGGGAGGTTAATTGACTTGAGACTTCTTTTATTTGTGGTATTCCCAGTGATGAACTTGTTTGTTTATTCAGTCGCATGTAGGTGACATATGCTTTTGAAATGTGCTTTTTGAAAACTACATTCACATGATGATTCACCTGATAGTTTATCATTTTTATGATAAAAGTATTCTTGATTATAAGCATGTGTTCAAGTGGGTGTACTGTTTCCTTCACCTCCCTGTTCTGGTTGAGGATTGAAATCGACATTGTTAAGAATAATACGTGAATCCGACATTAGCATGCTGTTTCAAATCAAGTATTCTTTCTCTCCAGTGGGTGTTCTGTTGGCTTCACCTGTCTCTTTTGGTTGAGGATTGAAATTGACATTATTAAGAATACAAAGCCTATCATGCAATAGTCTCGCTTGCAGAAGTATTAACCTTAAAAGACATGGAAATATGTTGTACAAAAGAAATTCCTTGGAGTACTCAGTTTGATTGGTATTTGTAATTTTAGATAACGTTTTTGTCTTGCTGTTAATTTATAGAGTTCATTTGCTTTATTTCTGAATTGTCTGAATGTCCATTCTGACTTTGATAGCTTCGAGATATTTGTGAGTCCTTTCCTCACATTTTTCTGCTGGCTGCTGGTATTCTCATTTTATCATTTCTGGATTTATTTTTTCAGGGAGCATGCACCGTCTATCATATTCATGGACGAAATCGACAGTATTGGTTCTGCTAGAATGGAATCTGGAAGCGGTAATGGAGATAGTGAAGTGCAACGGACGATGCTTGAGCTCTTGAACCAACTTGATGGTTTTGAGGCGTCAAACAAGATTAAGGTAACTGCGTGCTTTTGAGCGAGAAAACAAACTGGTCGATATTTATCTTATGGATTTTATTCTTCATGTACGTCTTTAGGTGTTGATGGCCACAAATCGCATTGATATTTTGGATCAAGCTCTCCTTAGACCTGGAAGGATTGACAGGAAAATTGAATTCCCAAATCCCAATGAGGAGGTGGGTGTATAGTTTCTGATTTTTCCTCTTAACTTCTTTCTGTTTCTTGATAAAGGCTTCTCTGAACATGAATTCCACCAAATTTACAGTGGCCTTCTCTAGCCGTTTCTTTTGATACATTTTCTTTTTTCCGAAGAAGGGATCATTTTATTAAACAAAGTCAAATGTCTGTAAATCACAAAGTTACAATTGGCAACTAACACCTACAACCATACTCTCTATCTACCGTTCTATACTACCTGCCACGTTATACGAATATTACGTACTCTTTCGTAAACAGTATTAATAACAACAGAAAATACATGGTGGAGTGAAATCATCTTCAAACAGTGTCTTGTTCCTCAACCTCCATATTTGTTGTACCTCCTCCCGGAATATATAGGCCCAAGGCTCTCCAAGATGATGATCCGGATGTTGAGCCTTCAGATTGCTATCAATCCAGTCTTGCACACCAACCCGTGTGTTGAAAAATGCTGAGGCGATCGAAGTAGGAATGATACGTTCCCAGATTCTTCTAGCCCAGGCACAATCTCTTAAAGAATGGATGGTACTATCCCAAGGATGATTACATAGAGTACATGATGGTGAATCTCGTAGGTGCTTCCGATACAATGCTACACAAGTTGGTAATCTCTCTAGACGAGCTTGTCATAACAGAAGATTACCTCGTTGTGGCCCTTTCAATTTCCAAATATTATGCCATTGGCGCTTATGATTTATCTCCCCATCCGGAAGCTGCAATTGATACATTTTCTTTTTCGTCTCTTCTTTGGAAATCAATTTTATGGCAATATCATAACTAGCTCCTGAATTTCCATCTTGCTCTCTCCATAAGTGCCAATATTTGTCTTCTACAATGGTGGTACCGTTTGTTTCAGCAGTGCTTTGTCATTTTCTACTTATGGTGGGGCATTCTCGGGTATCTGAATCGTCTAATTCCTTTTTTTCCCTGTATATGTTGTTCTTTTCCTTGAACTTTTACAAATGGCCAGTTTAGTTCTTTGATGATAACCTTGTCATTGTTATCTTTGCAGTCACGCTGGGACATCCTAAAAATTCATTCTAGGAAAATGAATTTGATGCGAGGAATTGATTTGAAAAAAATTGCAGAGAAGATGAATGGTGCTTCTGGTGCAGAACTAAAGGTGCCTACCTCTGTCCTATTGTCCGGAGTTTGGAGTTCATGTGAAATTTTTATTTATTTATCTATTTTTTGGATTCCTGAGTGGTTATTCTTACAAGCAAGTTGGTCAAAGGTTAGGCATACGTAACCTTTGTTTTATGATTTGTACGAAGAATCTTGGGAATTGAGTTGTTCAATCTTGTGCCATTTGCCAAACTCAAGGTGAAATTGATTGCACCTGCTATTGACTATGACATATAATCCTTGGTTTCCGCAAGGGAGGGCTCAAACTTGAAATTTTCCTAACCTGCACTTTTTACTGCTCGGGCTACTGATCAAACCATGATACCGGAGAGTTAACTTATGAATGAATAGCATGATTTTCCTAGTTAGCTAACTGCGTCTGGTTGTTTAGAAGATAACAAGTTGTATCATGTTGCGATGACGGAAGGATCTGAGGATTTTTACAAGGCACTTTTCTTTCTTTTGGGCTTCCCTGCTCGAGACATGTTCCTGCTTTTCCTTTGGCAGTGGGGGGCTAGGATATCTCTGATGTTAATTTGGTTGATACTTGGGCAATTTTACAATGTGGGTGCATTGTATGATTAAAATTTTGATCAACCTACACTGTTAGAAAAGTTTACTTCGGATCCTTGGCAAAAGTGGAATTCTGGGCAAGATATGATCATGTTATTAGGGAAGTCTGTTTTGTTTTATTTGTAAGCACTTAGTCAATCATCATCAAGTACTTGATGCAAATTGAGACATTAAAAGTTTTTAATGTATTAGCTCTTTCTTGTGCTAATGCATATGGTTTGATGTGGTCTTATTATTTTGGCAGGCTGTGTGTACAGAAGCGGGAATGTTTGCTTTGAGGGAGAGAAGGGTTCATGTGACACAGGAAGATTTTGAAATGGCTGTTGCAAAGGTAATGAAGAAGGAGACGGAGAAAAATATGTCATTGAGGAAGCTATGGAAGTAAAAAGGGTTAGTTCCAAATTTGGTGTCTTGTGTCAAGTCTCATGTTGCGGTATTTATATTTTCACGTTGTTGCTTCCTTCACCGGGCTTTGACTGAGACCTGAATGTAATCTGAACCCAACATTACCGTTCTGTTAAGTTTGTTGTTTCTATTTGATCATTTGTTAGGAGGTTCTTGGGTTCCACCTTGGCGAGTAGTGCATCATGCTTGGTGCGATCAAGATCATGCACGACTGCACGTTTCTGTACGATTCCATTTTGATCATCTGCAGCTTCATTTGTCAATTTTGGACAAGGACAACTTTTTTTTACCAAGTCCGATATGTACCTTTCTGGGTTAGCCTATTTATGAATGCTGGAAAGCTTGCTGTGTGAAATACTGATTATCTTTTCTGTTTAGTTTTCTCTGTTGGAACTCACGCTTCGATTTTGAGATACTTTAATTGAAGTGACAATTGGCCGATGAATTTTATGATACATAGGACCTTCGATTTCGTGCTTGTTTTGGGGGATGGGTCGAGACCAGGGGGTGTTTACTTTTGCTGTATTTAAGTGATAAAAAATGATGATAGTTCATGAGAAATTGCCCCTCAGTTTCGCGAGTGTATGTTATAAATTTGTTATTCAACGTATATGGCTAGTTGAACATAAACAAGGTCAAGTGAATGAGATTATGTCGAACTAAGCATGCAGATTTTGATTTTTCTCTATCATGTACTTAGCGATAGCTTTTACTGTCGGTGAGATATACGGAGTATGGATATACTGTGTATGATTGGTCGAATGTCTCCTAAAGTGCGGGAGTAATAAAGAATGATCACGGTCAATGACTTTATTCACATGTTAGATTAGAAATCATAGAATGGTTTGAACAGATTTCTGTTTTCGTTTTTGGTGAATATTATCCTATACCAAAAGAGTATTTTATTCCATGGATATAAAGGAAGTTGAATCGCATGGAAAATATTTGGGTTGCCAACGATTGTGGGAAGATCTAAGAAGGAAATATTTGCAGGAACCAGAGATAAAAATTGCAGCGAAAATTCAAGGCTGAAATGAGTGATAATTGTTTAGAGCCGGCAAGAAAATAATGATTAAGGCTGTGTTGCAATACCTTCCATTATATGTGATGACATGTTTTAGGTTACCTGATTTCTTACTGAATGAAATTGGTTCTATAGTTGCTGATTTTGGGTGGAGGAATAAACATAAAAGAATGCCAAACCGCTGGAAGAGTTTCTGTCAAACTAAGAAGGATGGAGGAACAGAAATCAAGGCTTTTAACATAGCACTTCTTGGAAAGCATGTGTGGAGATTACTAGAGAATCAAGACTCATTGTTCTACAAAGTGTATAAAACTTTATATTTTAAGAAACATAGGTAAAGTTGATAATTTGTGACCTTAAGATCATATGTTCGAGAAGCTGAAACAGTCTATTGTGGAAAAAGCTAGTGTATGGCCGCGTACATCAGATCGTAGAGCGATCTGGCCTTTCCTCAGACCCTGCAAAAATGCGGAAGCCTAGTGCACTGGGAATATCCTTTTATTATATTGATGTGATCAAAACTGGCTTATTCATGGAGATCGATTTATAAAGCGAAAGAGGATATAAAATGGGGATTTGTGCGAGGGTTGGGTAATGGTAAGAAATTCAATATTCTGCTTCATTAACGGCTGCAGCTTGATAGAAAGATTGGTTCAATTTACTCCTCTTCGCTGTTCAGGGTAGGGGATAAAGTGAACTGTTTAATTTATGAGAATCTTGGATCCTGGAAAGAGTCTATGATCAGAGAAGCGTTTTCTGTGGAAGAGTCGAGTGCCATTATGTGTGGGCCCTGGTGAATTTGCAATGTGAAGATAGGATGAGATGGGCTTTTACCAGAAACGGGTGGTATTCTATTAGATTAGCTTATAAGTTTGTGATGAGTTTGCACAGCATAATCATCCATCTTCCAGAGGTAATACTCTGATAGTACGCAGCAACAACAACAACGTTACCCCATTACCTTAGATGTTCCCGCTTATGGCGGGGTATGGAGGATCTGATGTACGCAACCATACCCATGTGTTAGAAACACATAAAGGTTGTTTCCCGATGACCTATAATGAAAATTGCGTCAATCTCTATAAATAAGTTATGGGGATTGAGGTTACCGCAAAAGATAAAGATATTTCTTTGGATAAATCTGGTTAAAAGAGGAGTCTTGGTCTATGAAATCAATGGTGTGCACTAGATGATGTACAGTTGGAGCATATTTTCTGCCGCTGCACTTTTCTAAGGCAGGTACGGGTTTATCTGGCTTATATTTATGCGGGAGTTTTCAACAATATAGTAATGTACAGTATAAATAAAATTTACAACAAGATGTAAATAGCAGACATCGTTACAGAAGGAATTCTTGCCAGTTGGAAAAGGTATTGTTCTCTTTTTTATGAGGTGAGTCCCAGAAAATTATCATCTCTTTGAAGAAATTAGAAAGGTATTGATCAATTGATATCCAAGTTTACTGATTATCGTTGACTACTCCATTTGATCATTGTTACAGCACAGATAAATATTATATGTGTGTGTGTGTGTGTGTTAGATTTTCTAAGTTACAAATAGCCTGAGTAGATACCATGCCTCCTTAACGGCTTTCTAATCTATATGCTGAAACCCTAAAGGCTGGGAGTGTTTGCCTACACTATTATTCGTTCAGGCCTTTGTAAAATGCAAACTTCCCTTCTTCAAGAATAGGCAATTAATGCCTCCAGGCATAGCTCAGTTGGTACTCGGGTTGGGATTTGCTCCAAGATGTCAAGACTTCGAATTCAGGAACACGCACAATGTGGGTGTTTCACTGCTGGTTTGCGGGGGGACACCTTGTGGGGGTTACTGTGTGAGTCTTCACCCAACCTAAGAGGTCGCTTGGCTCCTGATTTGCATCATACACAATGCTCTTTGGGGCTAGGGCGGTGGGGGCCCTCAGGGCCATGAAACGGCCTTTTGCTCCAAGAATAGGCAATTAATGACAAATCTGGTTAGACTTTATTTCCCTCACCAATGTAGAGTTTTCTACTAGCATTCCATGTGCTTTTGAACTTGTTTCTGGGTTGGAAAAGTCTAAATCACTTGTACGATCATGTGGCATGTGTCAGCACTGATGATATTCTCATGTTTTGCTGCTAAACTATGCCATTGGCCTGAAGTTGCACCTTTATTATGTCCTGCGAAGGCTTAGACTGTAAATTGGACTTGGCAGGTGGTCTACGAGCGTGTGATTGTTATATGTACATGCACACATACATATATACATACTTACATGTATAATATACATGTTTTTGTTTTTGTGGCTATGAGCAAATCTCTCAGGATGTAGTCACAATCTCAGGCAGGAATGGAAACAGATTAATGCCCTACTTCTTGTGCCTCCCTAAAAGGTCTACACAGATAGGGAAGGAGAAAGACTTATAGATTTGAGGAGTTGTTCTACTGTTAGATGATGTTACTTTAGGTGATGAATGAAGTGGTTGAAGGCCGAGACATTGACTTAAATATTCAACCACTGACATGTTTGATGGTTGATTCGATTCTGGTCTTTGGAATCAATAAGATAGGTGACTTGAAAAAGGTATGGCATGAGGTAGGCTGGTTTACCTTATGTTAATCTTGTGGGACATTTAGGTATCCCCTGTGAAATGAAATTTATATCAAGTGGGTCTTTTAGATCTGCAAAGTTGCTGTGGTGGCAGCCCAATATCATCCCAACTGAGAAACTGTGATGAAGCTTTGCTTTGAATAATTACTCAGCTCTTGTAGTTCCAACTCCAAGCATCACAAGTGCTTCTGATCACTGGTCCTCTCTAGGTTTTCATATGGTGTACTGTTTTTTAACATTTAGACTATTGGACCAGTTGTCCCCACAGCGTAGTCCAGTCGGTATTTGAGGGAATTGATGGCAAGAAGGCAACGGTTAGAATCCGGGGATACTCACAGTGTAGATGCTCTACTTTTGCTAGTATGTAGGGGGCAATTGCTCAACTTCTGCTAGTTTGCAGGAATCACCTTGTGTGGGTCCTCATGTGCAGGCTCACCAACCTAGGAGACCGCTGGACACCTGATTTTCATCCTCCACAAAGCTCCATGAGTCTGGGACTGTGAGAGCCGGGCAATTGCTCAGCTTTTGCTAGTTTGTAGGGGTCACCTTGTGCGGGTCCTCATGTGCAGTCTCACCAACTTAGGAGGCCGCTGGACACCTGATTTTCATCCTCTACAAAGCTCCATGAGGCTGGGACAATGAGAGCCCCCAGAGCGAGGGATTTCGCCTTTTGCTACCAAGACTATTGGACCAGTCATATGATGCATCATTTAATATGATCTGATATCACTATTGCTCTTGACGGCATTGTGTACAATTACCCCATAAGTATAGCTATGGCAGACAAGCAAACCTCATGAACTTGCTACTGCCATTAGAGTCGGAATCGGCGTCGGCGTCATCATCATTCCGACAGGGATGTTCTATGGGCTTGGTCCAAGGGGTTGGCAGCATGTTCAAGTGGTCTCAAAAGGACGCTTCCAATTATATTTAGGCCCCTCTACTGTCTGTACAGTGAACTCTGCTAAACCAATTGATGGCATTTGAGTTTTCACTGTCGTTGGTTGGTCGGAGTCGCCTGAAATTAATACCAAGTGGTCTTTGCCGGCATCATATTTCTTGAATGGTAGCTCTTTATATCATGGGTCCTTCCTGTTCTTTGTATTTATGAACTAAAGTTGGGTGGTTGAATCTTATTACGGGGACACTGTAAGCTCCGTTGATGTTATTGAGAATTGAAGAATAAAAAAGTTAGTTTTAACGTACAAGAAAGATTCTTCTTTTATATGAGTTTTTATGAAGCTTCTAACAACTTCATTTTCACTAACGGCTACTTGACGTAATCTTATAATGATTAGTTTCTTACTCGGTAACGGCTAGTTATTTGTCCAGTTTTGGACATATATACAATTAAAAGAATAGGATATTCCAGTGTATTTAAATAATATATTTCTATGTATATTGGGTCTGCATCTAGATATCATTTTTGAGATCTAATAAGCTAAAAGGTTGAGTCTGTTGTAAGGGACAGACCATGATAAGGCAGCTCAAGGGGCAAGATTAAATTTATTGCTAATGTGATCTGTGTAACATTATCAATATGTTGTATTATTATTATTTTGTGCATGTTAATTGATAATCCACTAAAGAACAAAAAATGAGGCAGAGTTTTATGATAATGTCAAATTAATATGGTGGTTAATAGTACTGACCCTTGTGAAATTCAAATTTTCTTCTTTCCTTTTTTTGGGAAGTCAAGTTAGATTGGTAGTAAATTACCAACAACAACAATATTACCTCATTACCTTAAAGTCTCCTACCTATGACGGGGTATGAAGGGTCGAATGTACGAAATCATACCCGTGTCTTTTAGAAACACATAGGTTTGTTTTCCGATTTTAGACTTTGCTTTGATAAAATGTTGGTTTTCTCAGTTTAGGGTGACATCAAAATTCTCTTACCATATTTTGGAGACAAATTAAAAATAAATTGAAGTATGTGTCTCGAATAGTTAGAAATTTAAAACATGACTTAAGTCTGAACAATATCCGCTATCTGGAGACTTTAAAGTGTTACCATATTTGAAACGACAAAGTCAAAGAAAAACGTTAACCATCATGTAATCCAGATGTGATCATTAAATTATGTTCATTGTAATCCATGTAACCATGTAGTCAAAGATAACAAAGTTATGTTCATGGTATTTGGTATGCCCTATATCACGCGTGACGAGAATTGAACGATAAAGTATTGTTGGTTCGCGGATGTCGTATGAAAACGGCCATGTTGTAAGAAAACAGCATGCATTGCTCCGGAATGGGCGTAATGTTCTAAGGATGAAACCTATGTATGCCCATCAACCTTCACGTCGTTATATAGTGAATGATATGGACGTTCGAGCATGCGGTCAATCTCTTTACGCGCTTGCACACTGTGGCGCGCAATGACGAGCATTTCTGGGGTCGGTGGCTCCCGGTTGGGCGCGGTTGCAGGCCTGTGGCACTTGGTGGCGGGGCGTTGATGCGCGGTGGCAGAGGGCGGTGGCACGGGGTTGGGTGCGGTGGCGGGCCGGTGGCGGAGTGGTGACGCGCGTTGGCGGGTAGCAACAACAAGAGTCTCTGTTTTTTTACAGGTAGCAACAAGGGCTTTAAGATAAGATGTGTCCAGACCATATAATTATATAAGTAGTTTACTGGTTATTAGTATGTAAGAAACATTTACTGGTCTAGTGAAATA
This sequence comes from Eustoma russellianum, assembly GCA_036186865.1. Lineage (NCBI taxonomy): Eukaryota > Viridiplantae > Streptophyta > Magnoliopsida > Gentianales > Gentianaceae > Eustoma > Eustoma russellianum. Next base: position 32,422,389 of record AP025057.1, read on the forward strand.
ATAAAATATTTAAAGCAAGCTCCAGATTTCCTTTCATTGATTCAGACAAAAATGTCTTCTTGTCATTGTTCAAAGAACACGTCTATAAATCCGAATAATGCACAAAAGGAAAAGGCTTTATCAATTATTTCAATTGGCACCATTTATTTTGATGGAAATCTTTGGCAGTAAGCTAAAAAAAAAAATTGAGCATGATTTGATAGTGGAGTTGTCGAAAGAGAGTTTGGATTCAATCATCTACAATCTTCTCACATACTTTCCCACCGCACGACGCGTAGTAGCAGGAAGGTGGTGAGGCTAGATGTGGGTCACCCGCATCTAGCCTCACCATCCTCTCCTGTTGTCATATGTTGTACGATGGAAAATCGGGTGAAGAGATTATGCTGAAAAGAGACCGTCTCGTGTGTTTAAGCTTGGAGCCCCCAAGAATCCCATTTGATAAAACACACACTGACACACACACAAAAACAAAAACACACAAAGAACTGTTTTTGGCAGCTGTAACCACCTGAGATTTGGAGTTAGTAAGATGAGGGGTCACAATCATTATCCTTGTTTTGCCCGATTTTCCTCTTTTCGTCTATTTGCTCTATTTTGGATAGGATCCTCTCACCGTAAATGGGGTGCGGTGACGTGTGATCGCGCGATACGTGGCAGCAAGAAGGGATGGTGAGGCTAGATGCGGGTCACCTCATCTAGCCTCACCACCCCCTCTTGCTGCCACGTGTCGTGTGGTCACAAAGAAAGTGAAGAAAATGAGGTTAGGAGATCCCAACCAGCTCTATTTAGCCCTTTTCCATTGCCTCTGCAGCTTTAGTAATTTCTGAAGCAAAATGCCAATACATTTGGTTTTGTGAGTCTCTACTAGTTTATCCTTAATAGTTTCATGTAAATTATGAGTTAAGCATTCTTTTAAGTTTGTGAGGCTTTTCCAGAGACTCAATGTAAGATGCTTACTGTAAACCGGGACAGCAACTTTCTAATCCAATTGGGTCAGATACAATGGTTTTGCCATTACTGGCTGAGACAATGTGTGTCTTAGTTCGAACCTGTACTAGTAATGTCCTAACTCGAATGCCAACTGAAATATACATTGGAGGCAACTTTAGTGATTTATGTGTTAATACTACATGTCAATGATAACGTTTACTTCTTATAATACGTTTTTAAGTGCTAATTGGGGAGGGGAAAAAATATAAAAGGGGGAGTGGAGGTTTTATGTGTTAATACTACATGCCAATGATTTATGTGTTTTCTGATTCTGTCCTTGTCTGAAGTTAAATCTTTTGTGCACTTGACTAAAAAACCTTGTTTCAAAAAAAAATTAACAAACCTCTATCTCAATAAATAAAAAAATATGTACATTACTAGTATAAAACAATAATAGCACTATATGATACTAAAGATTATAAAACTTGTTTTCTTCCGGTCATAGTCTATTGGTTACACTCATGATACTAGATCTTCTTCAGTAGAGTGGAGGGGTTGGAATCTCTTAGCTCATTCCCTTTGACATAATAAAGGCCTCTTGATATCAAATAAGTTCGCTACAGGGATTCCTTTGTTGAGATCAGAGACTGGATTTAGAACCATCGTGAAATCACGATGAGTATAACATAATAACATGTCTTGGGTGATTAGATCTAGGGATCGAAAAAAATAATCTAATTTGGAACGATTGTTATGAGATGAAACGAAATGGAAAGAGAATGAATGGATGGTACAACTTGTGCTATATACACTATATATATGTATGTTTCTTATGAAACTGACGTCGATGGTGTTATATGTGTATGTTTAAGAATATGTTGAATGTTTACATTATGTCTTATGTATGATATGAAAAGATAGAAATTATGGAAGGTATTAAGGGGTTCTGTCTCTTACTAAGCATGCAGAAGTTCACCCATTCATGTCTATATTCTTTTCAGGTGATGGTCTTGAAGAGGCTACCTAGGATTGAGTCTGTTGTAGCTTAAATTTATGTTTTTCTTATTTGATGTACTTGAGATGTTTACAATTTGTGGATAATTGTAATGAGTCGATGATTTGAAATATTTGATTCATTTTAAGCTATGTAAGTTTTAATTTCTATACATTTCCGGTGATGATTATACATACTACTACGCTTATCTTTTCTTGGTAATCGAACTAATTGAGACATTGACGGTCATACCCCTGATATTAGACAGTGTGACACTTATTTTTACAATAAAGTGTACATGTAAAGAGTAATTATTACTAAATATAATACTTTGACTTGTGAATATGTGGAACTTTTTGTGATGTAATGATCATGAGAGAAAAAATAATTCACTTTATTTATTAGATTTGACCCTAATGTACTTTAGCATTTGATCATCTAAAGATTCTGACTGATGTATTATGCTTATTGACGAAAATGCTTATTTGATGGTGATACTTGATGATAATCCACTTAAAAGATATGATTTGCCACTCATGAAAAGACATTGAACAACTCTACAAACTAGGCTCAATTAATGGCTCTTTATTTTTAGTGGAAGTAAGATTTACATAATCTTTTAAAAGAAACAAAAGATTTTCTTTTGGTAAGATAAACGGGATGGGATCTCCTGTCTCATTTTTACCTCACTCACTGTCCATCGTGTGACACGTGGCAGCTGAAGGGTGGTGAAGTTAGATGTGAATGACTCTCATCTAACATCACCATCTCTTAGATCACCATCTCCCTGTTGCCACGTATCGCGCGGTGAAGAGTGCGATGATACTTTTTGCGTTAAAGGATCCTAGCCCAAGATAAACAATTCAACCAATATAGACAAGTGGCGGTAAATGTTTTATTTGTTTTACTTTTTTGCCAAGGAAGTCGGATCAGATTGGGGGAAAATAAATTAAAGAATTACACAATACTATGAGGGACATAGTCAACGCTAAAATCCAATTGAAATATCAGTAGTTTTCAACGATTGAAATAAGATATCTCATCCGCAAATAGTGAGGCACGTCAACTAAAAACAAACTCGTGGCAGGTTTAAAAGAGATCAATTATGAGGCAACCACTCAACAGCCGCCATGTGTAAAGTAATTTATTTTAAAAAAAATAAAATTTCAAAAAGCAAGCCCAATACTTTATACATGGCGGTTGCTGAATGGCTGTCTCATAATTGACCTCTTCTTTAACCTCTCCTGATCTCATCCGCACTATTTGACCTACACCAAATTCTTTTGCGTTGAGGATAATCTTTTGTCTTTATATTATATATGAAATACTTGTAGCAACTGTTAAAGTTGGTGTTTTGTGATCTTGAGGTCACGGGTTCGGACTGCGGAAACAACATCTTGTTCAAAGCGTAAGATAAGATTGGTGCTTTGTGACCTTGAGGTCATGGGTTCGAACTGCGGAAACATCCTCTTGCACAAAGTGTAGGGTAAAACTACATACATCAGATCGTAAAACGATCCAGCTCCTCTCCATACCCTGCGTAAAAACAGAAGCCTAGTGCACTGAAACACCTTTTATATTATATATGAAATGTTTCCATAAGTAAGAATATGGAATGTGAATCAAGTTATTGCAATAAATAATTTAAAGTTCATAATTAAGAAGTTGTTATCCAACTCAAACTTAACTTCACAAATCACTAACCACCTGCAAAAGAGGAAAAGGAAAATAATTGACGTATCACGATATCGTTCTTTTACCACTTTTAACATTAAAATTAACTAAAAGCCATCCAAATATTTAGTTTTGTCCGTAACGAATATTTTGATGGCTTTTCAAAGTTTGTGAAGAGCGCTTGTAGTCCAACAATAACATTACTTCAGAGACTTCCGTCTATAACGAAATATGAGGGGTCGGACGTGGACCTTGGAATCAACAACCTTCGTGGATAGCGTCTTATTTTCGGGTTGGGATCTCCTCACTCCAACTTTCCTCACCCCCTTTGTGACCACGCGACACGTGGCAGTAAGGAGGGGTGGTGAGGCTAGATGAGGGTGACCCTCATCTAGCATCACCACCCACTTGATGTCATGTGTCGTGCGGTCACGCGTTACCGCACCCCCTTGCGGTGAGGTGATCCTATCTCCTTATCTCCTGATGGGAAAAAGAAAAAGTCTTACATTTTTTCTGCAGAAATACTGCTGAAAAATGTCCAATCATATTCAATAATTTTTGTATCATATGGTTTGATATTTTCAAGCGATGGACATAAATTATGCACACCTATATTGCCTAAGATTAAACGTTATTGGAAACATGAAAACAACTTTGTTTTTCCCCCTTTTATTATTAATAATTTGATTTGACCAAAATGCTTTTAATATTTGGCAATTTAATTTGTTGTTGGTGAAATGATGACCTATTCTAGCCGACGAATTATTGAGGGACGATCTTGTCAAAGGTGAAAGAAAAATGTTTTTTTTTTTTAGATTAATTGTTTTCTGTTCATTTGCTTTAGCTTCGTTTATTTCTATTATTAGTCTATTGATCTCGCAGTTAACGATAGTTTTTGTTGTCGTTAAAACATAATGACTATGGTTGTTGTAGTAGTTTATTGATTTCGCGAGTATGATCATTTGAGTAGTCACTCATAGAATTTATTTTTCTAACTTGATTAAGCTTAGGGGTGTTAAGCGAACTGAACAGTTTCGCGAACTGTTCGAGTTCGATTCGTATTTGATTCGAATTCATTCGTTAATTTTACTTGAACGAGCCAAATTTGGATACCTATTTGGGTTCGTTTAGTAAAACAAGCCAAATTATTCGCAAACTGTTCGATTCGTTGAAACAGCTATAGTGTTCTCGAGCCGAACTAGAACCAATTTTAAAACTCGTTTAGCTAAACAAATCGAGCCGAACAGTTCGTTTATCTAAAAGAATTCAAATTTGAAAACCTAGTATTCGGTTCTGTTCGGTTCGTTAACATCCCTAATTAAGCCCGCACATGTTTTAGTATAGTTATTTGTTGATGTTCTATGTTTAGTTATCAACGGAAAGTGTGTGTTGAAAATAAAAAGAATAAATTATGTTGAAGGCTAATGACAAAGTTGACAAAAAAAAAGAATCAAATGTACCTCCATACATACATGTATGTACACACATATATAATTTACATATATAGGCTCATAAATATAAATATACATATACACACATATAAGTCTGTCCTTATTCCTTGTGCACCCTGCCATGCCTAAAATTGAGCTCTAGTAGACATTCAAATTTTACTTCATATATCTTTTAACTTTTCTTCTTTTTTTCGTAATCTAAAAACGTTGAAGCATTTAATGCAAACTCGAAGAACATGCAAACAAAAGTAGAATCTATGGCACAAGGATAAACACAAAGGAGACTCACCATTATTAAAAAAGTTTTTGGAGATTAGAGATGCTATCAATCATGTTGCTGGATCGTCTAATGTGGCCATTTCAATTCTCAATGGTTGGACTACAAATGACAAATTCAGGCCAAAGCTGGCCTATAATTTCTTCAGAAACAAGGGGATTGTGACTTCTTGGCATCGATTTGTTTGGGACAGTGCATGCACTCCCAAACACTCCTTTCTTTTATGGCTAGCAACTATTGGAAGGTTGGCAACAAAATCTAACCTTCCATTCCTTGATGATGACCGTTGCTCCCTATGCGACTCTGAAACCGAGAATGTGAAGCACATCATTTTTCGTTGCTCAGTGGCGGGTCTAGTTTGGAGAGATATTACAAATTGGATTGGCATCCCGGAAAGATTCACCAGTCTGGAACGGTTCTACATATGGGGAAAACGACACTTGAGAGGCAAAACATTTCGATCAAAGGCAGCTAAGATTGCACTTGCTGCTATGGTATATTATATATGGCAGGCTAGAAATAGATTTGTTTTTGATGGACATACTTTTGATTCGCGGGATGTCATTCATAGAATACGCACTCATGTGCTCAAGGTGATGTATAGATTGTACCCACAGTTACTTCCACCTCATTGAGTCAGTCTGTTGGCTCAATTGGTTTGGACTTTTTGTAGTGTTGGAGCTTTTGTATGGGTTACATCCCGTGGATGTTTTGATCTGGGTATTAATATAAATTTGCATTTTGCCCAAAAAAAAAGTAGAATTCGATATTATTCCGTATATCACGTGGTGCTGGGATTACTCTTTTTTCATGTAACTTTTTTTAGGCCGATTACTTCATAAAATGGTATTAAATGTTGATGGGAAAAAGATATATAGAAAAGTAAAAAAAGAGAAAACAATTAATCAATTATCATCCTTTTACACAAAGAGTAAGGTAAGGATGCGTACCTTAAATCGTGAATCGATTCGGTTTTTATTCAAACCTTCTACAAACGTAAAAAACTAATGCATCGGAAACGTTCTTCAAGTAAATACTGGTGGATTGAAGGCTATGATAGGAAAGTCGAACAAGGATGAAACGAAAGAACAGTTGAGCCCTAGAACGTTGTTCAGTTGGTATTTGATTTGAACATTGCATTTGAAAGATGTAGGTTCGAAACAGAGGACACACAGTGTCAGTGTATTGCTGTCGTTTGTGCCAGTAATGACTTGCCATTGTATCTGATCTAATTAAGGGTAAAGAGTTGTTTGTTCGGTCTGCAGTATGCATCTTGTCTGCAACGTATTTCCAACTTAGGAGGCCCGCTTCATCTTTCATGCAATTCAATAAAAAAAAACAATAGGTCCTCTGTACGATGAATTTCGACTTTTGTGTTTGAAAGAACAGTTGAAATAAGATTCTTCATCTCTAGCTACAAAGTTATTACAGCAGCCGCCAGTCTGCATTCTTGTCACCTTTAAGCAAAATGACGAAAAATATGCCACTTCTTTTCACCGGTAATGTGGAAAATCGTAAAAAGGGTATTGTCAAATCTCATCTCTAATCATCCAAAAATATTTACAATTACTTCATGATAAAGATAGGATAAGATCCTCTTTTTTACCTTTCTTTTTCCAATAAAAAACAATTACAAAAACACATATATATGAATTCACATATACTACACGTTGAAATGTGCGTGTTATAGGTTTTTTTATTCATTGAGGAGAGATATTAGGGAAAGGGAGATAGGGAAGATGTTTTTACCGCAACAACTCTAAATTGGCTGCGTTTCTAATATTGTAAAGTAGTAGTTGATCGTTACAGCTTGACGCAATTTTCATTCTCGTTCATCGGAAAACAACCTATGTGTGTTTCTATAGTTGCGTGCATTTGACCCTTCATATCTCGTTATAAGCGGAAGGCTCTAAGACAATAGGATAATATTATTGCAACTCTAATGCAATATAAACTCTATTGTGATTCATTCATCAGTGACACATCTTTTCATTTGCTTACAAAGTGTAACAAAAGATATCTGCGCAGCTTGGACGTAATTTCGTTCTAAATGGGTCAAAGACCCAAAACTTGTCTGGTAATTTAAGTGGGTGAGACACGGTTTATACTCACTGCGTGAGTGTTCGGAGAGAAAAGAAATATGGTGTCTTACCCATTTGTGTGGAGACATTTTCGAAACATCGATCTAGCACATCACGGCAACCAAGCTTACCGCTGATTCATGATAAATTTTATGACACTTTATAAACAAATAGTACAAGCATTAGTAATTTTTAATTTGTCTTATGCATGTGACAGATGATCTCTGTACATACATGATATCAAGGATAATATATTTTATGTTAGGTCAACGATTTGAATTTTATTCATTATTAAAATAATAGTTATTAAGTGATAAATGTTATATTGACATGGACGACGATATATATGATGGATTCATATTTCATATCTCTTCCTATGTCTCATTTTCTTGTTTTATTGGTAAAATTTACACTTTAATTAGTTCAAAAATGAAAATTACAGACATTTATTTGAATTGAAGGGTCGAAAATAGGTTGAACCCAACCATTAAGGTCCCTGCCACATCCAGTTCTAAAAGTAGTGTACATATGTAAATTAAGCACCCAACGGCCCGCTAGCAGGAGCTTGGTCATATACACAGTAGTCTGCATAAGGAGCCCTCTAACACTGCAGGCAAGCCTACAGGCCAAAAAAGCTTCCACACTATACACTTGCTGGAAAGTGGCTCTCTTGTCTTTGGCAAGAATTGAACCCTGACCTCCCTTTCGAGAACTCCTGTCCGGAACCAGTTGGACTATATCCCGGGGACTGAAGGGTCAAAAATAGAATATACATAATGTAGCAGACGTTAGGACTGTTATAGTTTATCACTTTGTTTCTATTCCTCCCCTCCCCCCCCTCCCCACCCACCACACTCAAAGCGAATTATTTTAATCATATATTGTTATGATTGTAGTACTTATACTTCTATGTCTAATTTATCATATACTTGTAAGCTTGTGCTTAGACCAAAGTGAAAATGAATTTCTTAATTAATTTTAATGTTGCTCAGAATAAATATGAAGATAAAACTATTTCCTTCTTTCTTTTTTTTCTTTTTGAAGTTAGAATTTTACGTTATTGAAAATCATTTCAGACACTATCAATCAATCATTCATACACAGAATATCCTAACCATATCAAAAGCTAGCGTTTCATAATAATAATAATAATAATAATAATAATAATGAGTTTATTTATTTTTAAAATTTTAAAATGAGTTTATTTATTTTTAAATTTTAAAATGAGTTTATTTATTTTTAATATTTTAGGGGGAGAAGAAGATATAGAAACCTTTTTTTCTAAAAAATATAAAACCCTTGAGATGAAATTAATCTTATAAGAAAAAATATACAAAAGAAAAGGATACTCTTAAACGTAGGTATACGAAAGATTTTAGCCAAAGTAGAAGCGTAATCTTGAAGTGGCATTGGTTGATGAGTACCATACGCTTGTTAAGCTGGACGCACAGTATTGGGAGCAAAGATCGCGTCTTAAGTGGCTCACGGTAGGTGAACAAAATACCGGTTATTTTCATAAGACGGTTGCGATGCGTAGAAGGCGAAAACAGTACCTACGGCTTCAGTGTGGCTCTGATGACTGGATTTCGGATCCCACCTTGCTAAAAGAACATATTGTGGCATATTATGCTCGCCTGTATACTGGAGATCACGTTCGTAATAATTTGCCTTACAGGATCGCCTTTCCGGTACTATCAAATTCGGATAAGAACCTGCTGAATCGTCCCGTGTCATTGTGGGAGATTGAGATTGCTCTTTTTCAAATGGGTCCTAATAAAGCTCCAGGTCCAGATGGGATGCCTCCTGCTTTTTATCAAAAGAATTGGGACGTGGTGGGACACTCGGTCACTTCCTTTATGCTTGATGCTTTTCATTTAAAGCAATTCTCAGCGGCTTTAAACGAGACGATAACCATTCTAATTCCAAAGGTTGCCCACCCCACGAGCATTAGTCAGTTCCGACCGATCGCACTTACCAATGTGGTGGTGAAATTAATCTCTAAGGTCATTACGAATCGATTGAAGATGGTGATCCACAAGCTTGTGTCCCCTGAACAATGTGCCTTCACGCCAGGCCATACAGCCTCCGAGAATATTATAATTGCCCAGGAGATGATCCGCTCAATGCGGTTTAAGAAGAGTCGAAAAGGTTCTATGGTGATGAAGATTGACCTTGAAAAGGCTTATGATAAGGTTGATTGGGGTTTCTTGTGATCGGTTCTACAGGCGGCAGGCTTTAATTCGAATTTGGTTGAGATCATCATGTATACTGTCACTTCGGCTAGTCTCTCGGTTCTTTAGAATGGGGAACGGCTACAGAGCTTTCAGCCGTCTTGCGGTATACGTCAAGGGGACCCTTTAGCCCCTTATATGTTTTTATTGTGTATGGATGTTTTGGGCCAGTCTATACATCAGGCAGTGGAGAAGAAAGATTGAGTGCCGGTTAAAGCTTCTCGTTCCGGGCCGGGTGTTTCCCATATATTTTTTGCAGATGATCTTCTTTTGTTCGGTGAGGCTTCTATTAAGCAGGCAAGTGTTATGGAGGAAGTTTTGAATACTTTTTGTATACGATCCGGATAGAGTGTTAGCCTTTCAAAATCACAATTTCATACATCAAAGAATACATCCTTGGCAATCATCAATACTATGAGCGTCATGTTGAAGATGAGGCACACAGCGAACCTTGGGAAATACCTGGGTCATGTCCTTCATAGTCGTGTCACCACACGAACTTATGAGTATTTAATAGGGGAAATCCAGAATAAGCTCGCCCATTGGAAAGCCAAGTCGCTTTCCCAAGCTGCTCGTGTCCTCCTCGTTAAGACCGTACTGTCAGCCCTTCCTACTTATGTTATGCAGACCTCAGAGATTCCGATGGGCGTCTTGGACAGTTTGGAGAAGCATATTAAAAAGTTCTTTTGGGATGAACTTGATGGTAAATCCCGCCTACATTATCTGTCTTGGGATGTTATTTGTACCCCCAAGGAGATGGGGGGACTTGGTATCAAGAATCTTAGACATGTGAATGCATCATTCCTGATGAAGTTGTGTTGGTCGTTGCTTGTAAACCGAGATCAGCTTTAGGCAAGAATTTTATGGAGTAAGTACGGCTCCCCCATTGCTGCACATGCTCGTAGGAATGCCTCTGCAGTTTGATGGGGAATACGCAGGAGTGTGCCAGCTATGCTGGAAGGGTTGGAGATTGTGCAGAATTCCATTGGTGAAACGGACACTACTTATCAGTGGATGCCAAGTAGCTCAAGTAAGTTCTGTGTGGCGAGTGCTTACAAGCTTCTAACGGCCGAGACCGAATCACAGTCTGCTCAAGCATGGCATAGTATTTGGAAGTTGAAAGGACCCCTTCGTATGAACTACTTCCTTTGGAGACTACGTCATAATATTTTACCATCAGTGAGTTTCTTGTGGAAGAGGCGTATTTCAAACTCTGTTACTTGCTCGCTGTGTGATAAGTTTGCGGCTGATGATTTGCACGAAATACGCGATTGTATGTGGGCGACACAGGTCTGGCGGAGGCTTGTTCATCGGGATGATTGGCATCGCTTTTTTGCGGCACAGAGTCTGGACTTGTGGGTGGATATGAATCTAGCGGAAAACTTGGCATGTCCAGATGGAATAGCTTGTTGGTCTTACTTATATCGTGAAGCTGTGTATGGGATTTTGTTTTGGCGGAATGGTTGCCTTCATGGTCGGAGAACGGATCGTGCACCACCTCGGGTGTTTGCCACGGAAATCATACGTAGAGTCAAAGTTTTACAAGCCATATATTGTATTGGTTGCATAGAACCACATGTAGGAGTTGGGTAGTTTTGCGGTTGTCACGGATAGCTGCTTTTTGCTGTAAATATGATGCTTTTGGCAAAGTTTAATGAAAATCGATCCTTTCCGAAAAAAAAAAGTAGAAGCGTAATTAAATAAATTATTCCAGTCTCAGTTTATAACTCAGTTGATATTTAGATTGAGACATTTTTCTAAAAAGGTGTAGGTTCGAACCAACACATGTATAGTGTTAGAGCAATACTGCTATATGAGCCTGAAGGTCAAATATCTGAATATGATCCAATTGGTACCGAATTACATGCTCAGTTCATAGTAGATTCCTTGTGTGGGTTGTCTAATAACGTCTTACCAATCTAGAAGGCCGTTAGGTTCTTGATCTAGTAACACGTTTGAATTCTTGATTTTCTCCACACATTTTCATATGGCTGAAGCCGTGGAAACTAGGTATTCGGCCTTTTGATCCAGAAAATAATTTATTCTATCGAAACTGTCTCACTGTTGGTCTTTAAAAAAAGAAAAAAAGAAACTGTCTCACTGTTATTCTGTGGTTGCATTCTTGGTTTATCAATACATCTCATCGGATCCGACCCCTCCTATACGTGTACACATACCAATTTTTCTGCTATTCCATGACAATTATTAAGCAGTATAAATTTTTGTTAAGGACTAATAATATAATGTCATTGATAGATTCATATTATCCAAGAGTTGTTTTTATTTTATTGAACCAGAAGTTAGGATATGGAGAAGATAAACGGCATGTAAACAATACCTCTATCATGTTCATTAAATCATACCATGATATGAGTGTGAATATGAGGCTCACACTCATATTTATATATAAATGAGGGCTTTATTGAACCACTTTAACTATTATATAAATGTGTACATGTCTCCATAACATATCTCAATAGTAAGGTAGGGGGTTTCAAAAGGAACGTGAGGACTTCGAACTTCGCTGAAATCAAGAATGTTTGAACCCCTGCAGACTAGATGCATAGTGTGGGAGCACTATTAGTCCATAGAATGACCTGATAGGCTGACAGCCCAGCCCGTAGGTTATTCTTTTGGTGCCAATGAGCTTCTTGTGTTGTCCTTGTGCTATGACAAACTTATGATAGTGGCTTTTGAGAACATGATTTACATCCATACACATCCTGTTAGACCGGAATGACACATACCCTTATTGTTTTGCGGATGGGATCCTGCAAGGCTAGATTTGAGGCCAAAAATGAGGCCACCAGTAAGAATCTGCCATGTGTTTCATCCGGTTTTTTCAAACAAAAAAAACATTTTTCTTAGCTCATCCAATAGAATGGTGACACGTTTCACCCAAAAAAAAACCCCACTACCCTACTTCTCTTCCGCCGTTTCTGGTCTAACATTTCCTCCAAAAATTCGTTTCCCTCCATTCCTCTGTCGACGACTGAAATTGAAATCCCTAGGCCCCCCTCTCTCCGGCGACAAAGCAACGATTCAGCCCCCCCCCCCCCCCCCGCACGCTTTTCTCCGGCGATAATCTCCCAAAACGCAGAGTAAAGCCTTCCCCTGCCCATCTGACCTCCGAAGGCGAATATTCGGCACCTCCTTCTTCGACGACAGCGGCGGCGATTTATTGGTCTGCGTTTATTGTTCTATCTTTCTCATCCTTTTCTTTGTTTGTTGAGGTTGTTGTTGTTGTTGATTGATTATCTCCTGCCTTCAGATTTTTCATTTATAAATAGAGCAAGATGTGAAGAGTAGGCAAACTTTTTTTACGATATCAATTTTTCTGTATTCAAAGTTATTTGTGCTGCACTTTTATAACACTGAAGTCGCGGTTCCTTCCTCATAACACTGAAGTCGCGGTTCCCTCTTCAATCGACATTGAAGTTGACCCAAGAGTGGATATGATTGGTACATTACACTGTAAATCGTTGTGTTTACTCATTCTGCCTTTATTTTGCAGTTTTGATTACTCTCAGTTTCGTGACAATTTTATTAAGCAAACTGCAGTTTTTGTGTTGTGTGATGTAAGTATATATTTGCTGGAGATTGTTTCATGCCAAATTTGTGTTGCTTTAGCATTGAGAAAATTTGTACAGGTTTGTCTAGGTGTTACCTTCCTCCATTATATTAAGATGTAGAACAGTTAGCCAAGCAACATTACAGTAGAATATGCTGATGGAGAATTTCAGGTGCCACTTGCACCACATACGTTGCCGGAGAAGAAGTTCGATACCAGATGCATTGTGCTGAAACATTACTGCAGCGGCTCCATACCAGATGCATTGTGCTGAAAGATTATTGCAGCGGCTCATTATATACCGATCAAGCTTTGGTTCTGGTTACCATTGAAGAGGAAAAGTGCTTGGTTTAAATCATATGTACATCTTTTGGTATTAGGTTCATCATAGGAGATCAAAGACGTGTGCTTGCTTTAATTGGATCATTCATGATCTTTAAACAGCTTTATTTGCTCCTCTCTGTTGTGAAGGCTGTAAATGCTTGTTGGGTAAAATAGCGTGATTAAGAGAAACTACGTTGTTTTTCGTAAGAAATGCTTTTGAGTAGTTATCTTGCTAAGAGAGCTTGTATTTTGAGTTGGAAACTAGAAACACTGTTTGGATGCTTTGCTCTGTTTCTAATAAAGTAATCAGTTTTAAATTACCAGCTGCTAGCCAACTCCACTTGAAACTTAATGTTATGCCTTCTGCCTCGTGCAATTATGCCACTTCCATTTTCTTCTTTTTAGCATTCAAGGAGTATAGGCAGCTGATATTGGCAGAAGCGAAAGAAACTAAATGATACATAACAAATGATATGATAAATGATTCAAGATAGATACATGCTGCAAATTCTAGACATCAAGATAGATACAAACCACAAATATGTAAATGATACATAACAGAAGCGAAAGAAACTAAATGATTGTACTCAAATGATGACGTTCTACAAAATCCTAGGCCCAAGTCCTACGAATAGTCTAACGACATCCGACCATTTGCTATAATTGTAGAGTGTGAATTAAACACAAATACAATGATTGCGATGAGGATTAAAATTAGACAACAAGTTAAAATATTCATGCATCTTCTGTTCTTAATTTTCGTCGGTTTCTTTTCTTCTTTCAAAACCTTCTTTTCTCTTCTCCGAGCCTGGTAATATCTTTACATGCATTCGATTTCTCCTTTCAGTAATTCATTTTCTCTCTTCAAAGCCATGTTTTCACCTGTCAACGACTGGTATTCTACCTTCAGATTCTCATATTCTCCAATTTGTGTTTCATGAACATTGCGTTTCCGTAGTAAACCATGAATAATATGACGAGATCTTTCACACAACTGATCATCCATCCATACGAACACATTACATCTTCTATTAACACAAGAACGAAACCTACGTCCCACATTGTCCTTCTTCCATGCCATTTGTTCTTTTAATAACAAAAAACACTCGCATATGTCTAGAATATCTTTACATGAAACAGTCGATGAAGATGCCATGTGTGATATTGTATAATGCTTGTAGTCTGCAACAAACTGCAAATACAGAAATCAAATTTCACAGGTTCATTTGAATTAGTACTGCGCCAATATAAAGGAGGACTGCCATAGGGCTTCTCTTATAAGAAAAGGAATTAATTAGAATAATGAGGCCAATGCCAAGCTCGAAATCAATGGTCTATCCCGAAACTCACGATAGGAAGAAACATCGAACATTCCAATTTGTAGGAAATAAATACTGTCAAGCACTCCAAGTAAAGTGCTGGACTGTTAAAGGGAGATCTAAGCATATCAATTGAATCACATTATTGCCAAACTAAAGCAATTATAATAAAGGGGCACACTTTCAGATTCAACAAACCAAAATGGAACAACTCTGCACACACACAAAATATAGACTAGAAAAACAAGAAGAACTCAGCTACATCCAATTTACTGTAGACGCTACAAAACTTCCACCAAACAATAAAATTCTTCTCAGGAAAAATGTTGGACACATAAACATCAAGATTTTGAAAAATACATCAAAATATATTGTAGAGGGAACAAAATCACCTGCAGGTTGCACTGCTGATGGCACAAACGTCCGCTGGTGGCTGGTTGCGCCGCTGGTTGCACAAACGTCCGTTGATCAACGATGGAGGAAGATGGTTTCGGGGTTGGAGGGAAGAAGTTTTTTGGGGGATTATTGCCGGAGAAAAGCGTGCGGGGGGCTATGGATTTCAATTTCAGTCGTCGACAGGGGAATGGGGGGAAACGAATTTTTGGAGGAAATGTTAGACCAGAAACGGCGGAAGAGAAGTAGGGTAGTGGGGTTTTTTTTGGGGTGACACATGTCGCCATTCTATTGGATGAGCTAAGAAAAATGTTTTTTTTTTTGAAAAAGCCGGATGAAACACGTGGCAGATTCTTACTGGTGGCCTCATTTTTGGCCTCAAATCTAGCCTTGCAGGATCCCGTCCGATTGTTTTGGGTTCAAATTATATAAATGTGTACATAAATATCGATAGGGTGCATCAGCTTTTGAGAAAGTAAAAGCTGCAGATGCTCACAGTCACAGACCTTCAGAAAAACAAAGACGGAAATCATCAGATATTGCTTTACTCAACTCAATCAGATGCAAAACTTGCAGTGATGACAGAGCTGCAGAATTGTTCCAATTTCATCATAAATGAAACCAGACGCCAAAATTGAACTGAGGAAAATAAAAATAATTGAGCAACCACTGAGTCCTCAGGTGGAAAGATGTATCACTTGCAGGATTCCAAATTCTGCGCATTGGAATGCGTTTTCTTGCATCATTGATCATCACTATCATTTATCATTATGAAGGTTGAAGCCACTGCCAGCTCCGGTCATACAGAGTGTGTAGCTATGTAAATCAGGTTTACAAGATCCACTAATAGAAATTTGTCATAACACATGGACATCATAAGGAGCCCAGTGGCACCGAAGGAACAACCGACGGGCTGATCTGTCAGCCTATCAGGTGGTTCCACTGGCCAATAGTGCTCTCATACTATTCAGCTAGCCTGGAGAGTATCAAGCATTTTTGCCTTCGGTAAGGTTCGAACTCCTGACGTTCCTCTCGAAACCTTCTACCTGGAACCACTATCATTTATCATTTTGTTGTAGTGGAAAAAGTTTATTCCCTATCCCATAATGACTTCAATGTTCTAGTTCCACTTCCATTTTCGTAAAAGAACGTTTTCGATGCATTATATTCTATGTTTACGCATGATCCAAAGAGAAATTGGATCGCTTTGTGATATGATGTACGCAGCCTTAACTTACACTTTGTGCAAGAGGCTGTTTCTGCGGCTCAAACCTGTAACCTCATGATCACAAACCATCAACCTTACCAGTTACTCAATACCCGCGTTAAGAGTTAACTATCAATCAAAGCTAAATGAATTATTGTAATAACTTTTACGCCTTACGAGCATATTTCAGATGTTCTCATCGTAACATGGTTGCATTTAGTGGACACCTTGTCATGTGCAAACATTGTTTCTATTTTCAATAGAATCAAATATACATTCTTCTTTTACTTTAGAATATGATGGAATAAAGCAAAACGACTCATTTAATTGGCCGTGTTTCTTATATTGTGAAATAGCAGTTGATCGACACAGCTTGACGCACTTTTTATTATGGGTCATCGGAAAACAACCTCTGTGTATTTCTAACACATGGATATGATTGCGTATATCCGATCTTTCCATATTCAGCCATAGACGAAATCCTCTAAAATAATGGAATAATATTGTTGTTGATGCTGCTTGTCGTGTGCGACATCATATCTCAATTTCACGTTTAAAATAGATAAAATCAAGTGTCGTGTATAGGAAGGACATGCTTTTGATATAGCCATTTTTTTAAAGGAGATGTATGAAATTGTTTTTAAATAATGTAAAATCTTTAACAGTGCAGCTTGACCCAAATTCCATGTTAACCGATGTGTCATTAAGGTTTTCAATTTTTAAATAAAATCTAAAATTTGAAAAATTATTAAAAATCTTCATCGGAATTTTTTTTTGTTATTTTCATATAAGTCCGTTAAGCTTTCCACCTTGTTTTAGAAACCTGCTGCCATGTTTATGCTGTTTCAAAAGTACACAAGGTCTTTAAATGAAGCTTGTATAAATTTTTAAAATTCAAAAGATAAAGAATAAAGCCATAATATAAGGGAAGATTTATATAAATTATCCTGGTAAATGCATATGTAGGCATGCAGAAACCAAAGGGAAAAGTAAAGCATGTATAGGTACGTAGACCAAGGAGCTTAATGTTGGGAAAAGACAGGACCCTATGGAGGGCACATGGCCCAAACATGTCTTGGGACTATTAAGACAAGATTTGGAAGGGCCAAGGAGGGGTGCCCTTTGAGTGGGTACTCATTTGCTCGAGAAAAAACAAAGTTTCTTGTAGCTATAATAAAGAAATCCAGTTTTATCGTATTTTTAGAAATAAACCAAATCTATTACACACGGTTATATCAAAAGTGTTGTGTGGCATAGATTATGGTTTTAATATAACTATAGTGCACATAACGGTTTTGTCGCACCATGATGGTTTATAAAAACAAACCCTTATTTCTTTTTCATATTTCTAAAACACGACGAAGTTTTGCCAAAATCTACGAACAATATCAAACACACCTGAATATAGACACAATAGTTACAAGGCGTACATAGATGTGGCGAGAGGAGACCCACTCCTCTCACATACCTTTAGGCGCAGCAAAGTTGCGCTACATGCAAGATGTAGCCGTCTTGTTTGGTCTTCGCATCGACAGTGAGCCACTTATTGGCCGGAGGCTTCCGTATACAGTCGTGCAATGGTGCCAGCTGTGTATAGAGTTGCTTAAATGGACTCTGGACCCTCCAGATATAATAGGCAACCATGTATCACGGAGGAAGCTCATACAATGGTTTACCGATAGCAGCTAACCAGAAGACCCATCCGATGAGCAGATTCAGTAGAGGTCCAGGGTATACATCTTCTCTTTTCTGACGGGTTTGTTATGTGACAAAACTAACGATACATGTCAGTAGGTCTACATGTACATACTTTGAGGCTTGCTCGGATATCTTCTACTATAGAGTCCTCTAGTCACATCCACCCAGTAAACTGTTGATGCATATCATTCGTAGTTTGTCGTATCTCAACTGGAGAAGTTGTCGTCGGCATATGTGTACTCTGGAGGATCATGGCGACCAGAGGTTCCATCGTCTGCTGTATGTTGGAGGCTTGTCGCAGCCAGAGGGTCCCTTGGGACATACGTATGATGGAGGATGGTCGCATCCAAACACATCCTTCGTAACACCAGCCGTCGACAACAGGCATGCATTTGGTCAGGATGATATGGTTGACATAGACAATCTTGGCTTATCCGATCTTGATACCTTTGAATTTGTGAGAGAGCTAGAGCGAGAATTGTCGCAGACAGATGCATAAATACATATAACATCTCAGGAGGCCGATGCGTTCGTAGTCACAGTCTCAGCTGCCAGAAGAACTAGGTTCATCCAGACGTAGTAGAGCTGTTCAGCGATCTAAACATAAGAATCATTGTGACACCAGTGAGTACCTCTAATATGTATATTATATTTGTATTGTGTCTATACGCATACTTTAGTACACTTTTGATTCATTCTTACCATATAACTAAGGATGAGGTCATCACAATGCCACAGCTCGTGTTGATATGCACACCTTGATATTGCTAGGTATCAACTATGATGTTGTATTGTCTTTTGTTATAGGTGGACACTGAAAACATTTTTCACATTGAAGAACCAGAAGTTGCAGTTCACACATGTATTTTCATCAGCAGCTACCGCAAAATTGACTAATTAATCGGAGCAAATTGTGAAATCTCTGATCTCCGAAGCTCCACCGTAAATTGACTGATTAATTGCCAATAGATATATAAATGCCGCCGGACAGCCCCTTGGCTTCAGTTGAACACGTTGATGTCTTAAACAATAAATAGCTTTAGGAATTAGAACCGAGACAAGGCTTAAACACACCGGTTGTTTCCTAATGATTCATAATAGAAATTGTGTCAAGCTGTGTTGATCAAATGCTACTCTGATAGGATCAATGATAGGGTCACAGTCTGTTAACGGTTGCAAAACAATCTGTTCAAGGCTTATCATTGGTCTAAAATAATAATAATTAGATTGATAATTGATGTATAGAATTATTGAGTTGACTCAATTATTTCTCATGTCACAGTGCCTGTTATAAACATACTAATGTAATTCCTTAGAATTATATTCTCAGATTCAAATAAACAATTTGCATGCCGTATGACACGCAAGGAGATTCTTTTTGATGAAATATGGCGTCTATTTTCAAGATTAGTGGCCCATTTAGGTTAGAAACGCGGAAAGAAATAAAAGAAAAATATCGTAATAATATTAGTAATTGGACATCCATTGCTGAGGTGACCTTCCAACTAAATTTGGTCTAAGCTTTTTATTCCAATTAGAAAAAAAAAAGAGAAAAAAAAACTGAATTCAGAAAAATCAATTCTGTATTTTTTATTTATTCAAATAACTGGTGGTTGAAATCAACATCGTTCACCAAACCTTAGTCCTACTGAATTACAACAACATTACCAATTGCCTTAGAAGCTTCCATCTATGACGTGGTATGAGAGGGTCAGATGTACGCAACCATACCCATGTGTTAGAAACACATAGAGTTGTTTCCCGATGACTCATAATGAAAATTGTGTCAAGCTGTGTCGATCAACTGCTACTTTACATTATAGAAAGCGTAGCTAATTTTAGTGAGTCATTTTGGTTTATTCCATCATATTCCAAAGTCAAAAAAGAGTATACCCTTGAGTCTTGATGAGTTAGGTTTTTATAAATTCAGCATTGAAAATTATAGATTATTTTTCAAGTCTAAAACAACTGGAATTTAGTGGATCAGATAATTTAGGTTCTTGTAGGTGCAAGACAATATTATACTCATCATACACAACTAAATCAAGTGGCATTAACAAAAGTATCACTACTTTATGTTATAGGTTGAAACTTGAGCTTGCATGTGTGAGATTCATATTCACTCAAAACCTTAAGATAATGGAAGGTGGTATCTCATTCTAATATAACTCATATATTTTTCTCAAAATCAGCGATGTAGAACTATATTCTTAATATCTGTCCTCACGTGACAACGTGACTTGACATACACACGCGTCTTAGAACCCGTCCTCAATCACAAACCACAAGTCATGCATGAACATCTGGACTTGGGTAAGAGGAGACGATAAATGGCCAACCATGGGCCAGACAAGTTGTGAGTCCATATTTTAAACTGGCTCTGATACCATGTTGAAATTTGAGCTTATATGAAGTGAGACCAATATCTACTCAAAACCTTAAAGCAATGTGTGTTTGTACCTCATTTTCATATGACCAATATAATTTTTTTTCAAATTGGACGATATGTGATTATATTCTCAATATTATATTCATATCAGATATGAGATATTTCAATTACAAAATCTCAATATTAACTAACAAATAAGAAGATTCAGGATCACATATTCTATTGTTATACAGCTGAATTTCTCGAATCTTTTTCGAATTTTGCTGTACAACTTGGAAACAAGAAAATTATTGGTGCATTTTATAATGTAGTAAGAAATTATGTGCATAGTAGACAAGAGAAGTTGAAAAGCCAGAAGTAAATAATATCAACATGGGAATGGGGATTGGCGTAAGCAGGGAATTCCAATTCCAACTTGCTTATTTTTAGTAATTTCATTGACCTACTCTGATGTGATTGATCCATATTTCAGTTCTATCTTACCCATTAGGAGACCAAATCAAAAAATAAATTAGAAAAACTCCTTTCATTTCATTCATATTTATGGATCCGTCGAGGAGGTTGAGATCTCCTCACCCCAACTTTCCACCCCTTGCTTCCATGTGTCGTGCGGTCACGCGTCACCGCATCCCTTTGCGGTGAGGTGATCATATCCCCCATTTAGGAGAAGAATATCATAGTCGTGATTTGAATATAAAAAAAGTATATCTTGTTGCACTAAGTTCTCGCGTTTACTTAGGATCCGGAGATAGCCGTGATTTGAAGTGTTAATTAAAAAGGTCAGGTACAGGTAAACCATTGTCTTTTTGGCAGCAATTCTCAAGACGAGTACCAACTGGAGTACGCCATGAGAGCTGTGTTTGGATTATATTTGTTACTAACTTTGACTTAATGAATTTGATGTTATAAATTACAAATATTGTTACGACTAAAAAATTCGGCAAAATTACACCTCATGCCTATGTTATCTTTAACTTAATGCCTAAAAATTCATGCAAAATTGGAGCATTAATTACTAAAAATATAGAGAGGTGATATTATTAATTTATTACAGCTGGACAATGTTCCTACTCAAAGTAAATTTAATCACTACTTTGACAACTCAATTTGCTTACGTGGAACTGTACCATCTAGCCGAGGTAACATTTAATTTTTACTTTTTTCCTTCTAATTTTAAGAAAAAGACAAGGTTTACTAATCATGATGATTATCTCAGTTCTTGGAAGTAAAAAATGAATTATTGTCTTGCAGGCTTATGATAGTTAAGTAATATTATCTAACGATACGTGATATGACTGGTTTCATGGCATAATAAACCTTGGAGCATAAAGATAAAATCCCTAATTCCGGAGTTTTACCGTCTCAGTTCCAAAAAGCATGTGTAGATGACGTAAATCAGGAATCCAGCGGCTTTCTAGGTTGGATGAGATCTTACGCAGTTACTCGCACAAGGTGTCTACCAGAAACTAAGCCTTTGGCGTAACAGTAAAGGAACACCCACACTGTGCACGTCCTTGGAATCGAAATCTTGACCTCTTGGAACAAATCTCAACCTGACTACCAACTGAACTATTTTTAATTATTTTTAATTATTTTTTCTCACTTAATCTCGGCTACTTGCAAGATAAACAATCAATTGAAACGAAAAGAATGTCGTGGTATGGCCATTGCATTTTTGTTTGTGACCTTAAGGCCATGTTTTCGAGACAAACAACAGTTTATTGTACAAAGTGTAGAGTAAGTTACGTATATCTGATTTATTATACAAAGTGTAGAGTAAGTTACGTACATCTGATCTATTTTCTGACCCTGCACAAACACAGAAACCGATATATCAAAAATAATCGTCGTCATCGAGCGAATAAAATATCCCTTTCAAATTTTCCTACCCCAAATGCATACAAGATTTTGACTAATGCCTAATCTATTCCAGTTTGTGGACAAACCAAATAAACGGACGATGGAGAAACCAAACAATGAGATACAGGAAAATAGAATCTCTACGGGTAGAGGTGTTAACAAACCGAGCCAAACCGAATACTAGGTTTTTGAATTTAGATTTGTTTGGCTAAACGAACTATTCGGCTAGGTTCGTTTAGCTAAACGAACCCGAGTAGCTGATTCGGCTCGTTTACCGATCATTAACAAACGAATATAAACCGAACTCGAATAGTTTGCGAACTGTTCGGTTCGTTGAACAGTCTTATCTACAAGGAAATTAATATGAGCAAGCGGGTTTAATATCAATCACATACATTAACATTGATGACCTGCATTAAAGTGCATAAAACTCATCATTATAAGAAAATAGTGATGTGACAGAAGTGTCTGTCTAACCGAGCATCTTGGTGGTAAAAACCATACCTTGGCCTCGAGAGTATCCAACGCTCCAGCCTCAAAGACCATTGTGGAGGATGTAAATTAGGAGTTCAGATGTCTCCTAGATTGGTGATGACTTTACATAAGGATCCACGCAAGGTGTCCCCCTGCAAACTAGGCCGAAGCACTGAAACACCATACTGTGCGTGTTATTAGAATCAAACTCTGTACCTCTTTATAGCAAAACCAACTAGAGTATCGACTGAGCTATGCCCGGATGACTCTAACTGAGCATATTACGTTATAGTGATAACACACAAGACAAATAAATCACTCTTCTAGACGTAATTTTCTTAAACTGTGTTATGTTATTGACTAATAATGGACCACTAAAATAATTGGTACTTTGTTTACTACAACAACTATATCTAATATATTCCAATGACAACAAAAACTATTGTTAGGGGCCAAGATATCAAGTTGGAATAAGACAAGGATAATATTGTCTTAAAAGATAAAACCATATGTTTGTAATAACAATGAGAAGAAATAAAATAAAAAAATTAAAATAATTTCCGTTGACCCTTATGATCCCAATGGCGGCCCCTACGCCGTTGGCCATGCCCAACAAATCTCCCATTTCTCTCCCTTATAAAACACAAACTTTGTTGGCATTCGCTGACAGGCAAACACAATACCACAACTACAGCTCCTGCTCACATCAATGCATACATACATACATACATACATAAATACATACATACATACAACTCCACCATAAAAGCCACGCTTTTTGTTTTTGTTTTTGGGCTTTATAGCTAAAAGCATTTGTCTTAGCAGCTAGCCATGGAAGAAGGCTTTCAAGATTTGCTAAAACTGCTGGTTACTTTTCTTTTGGTTCTTGTGTTTGTGCTAAAGACCTTGAATATTTTATGGTGGAAGCCCAGAAAAATAGAGCAACACTTTGGGAAGCAAGGGATTAGAGGTCCACCTTATAAATTTCTTGTTGGTAATGCTAAGGAGCTTGTGAGTCTTATGTTGAAGGCCTCTTCTCAACCCATCATGCCTTTCTCTCACAATATTCTTCCAAGAGTCCTCTCCTTTTATCACCACTGGAAGAAATTATATGGTAAGTTTTATTTATGCCCTTTTTTTTGTTTTGAGTTTCTTTGGATTTTTTCCCACATTGACTTCTTAAGTTTTCAAGAAAAATTCAAGTTGACAAGTTGGTAATTGGCTTTTGTGTGTTTTCTTGGAACCTTCATTTCTTGACTTTGAGATTGGGTATTCATCCAAAACATTTTTGTGGGTTCATCATATTAATTTTGATGTGTTAATTTTTGGTCCCTTTAAGCCTTTTTCTTGTGTGAGTTTCTTACCTTTGGTGGTCTAGGTGTAGTGACTATTGTGAACTTCATAATTCCAAAATGCTATTTTCTTTTAAGAAAACACAGTCTTTATTTATTACAGATGGGATCTTGTATTCTTCTTGCTGACATACATATGGAGCTAACTTATTTTGTTTTCCAGCTAGCCATAATGATGAAACAAGATTTTTGGTGGTTTCTTGATGTTGTCATAGTGAAATAAATTCCCTTCTTTTTTTTCCTGTCTTGTAGTGGGTAATAAAGAAATTATAGGTGTTGGAATTTTGTGGGATTATGAAATTTTGATAAGGATGTTGTACATTTGTCGGGTATATGTATCCAGTGTTTGTAGCTGTCTTCTTCCCTTTTCCTTCGATTTTTGCCGTCTTTCTTGCATTGTAGGGTATACATTACAATAAAGTCCTCTGATCCTCTTGAAGTGACTGCTCCAATCTTATAGCAAAAGGCCATTCTCAAGTTTTGAGGGCCCATCTACCTGTGTTAAGGAACATTTTGGAGTATGCAAATCAGAAGCTTAGCAGACTCTTTAGGTTATGTGAAGGCTTACGTATTGACCCACACAAGGTGTTAACCCGCAAACTAGGCCTTCGGTCTAGCAGCATTAGAACATCCACACTTTGTGTGTCCGTAGAATCGAACTCTTGACCTCTTAGAGCAAATCTCAACCCGAGTACCAACTGAACTATGTCTGGGGCATGACTGCTTCAATCTTGGAGCAAAAGGTGAAATCCCTCACTCCGGGCCCCCACTGCCATAGCCCCAAGGAGCATGTGTAGAGTATGCAAATCAGGAGCACAACGGTCTCCTAGATTGGGTGAGATCTTACGTAGTGACCCACACAAGGTGTCCCCCCGCAAACCAGGCATTCGGTCTAACAGCTTTGGAACATCCACACTGCTTGTCCCTAAAATTGAACTCTTGACCTCTTGGAGCAAATCTCAACCCGAGTAACAAATGAGCGATATCCAGCATGAGTGCTCCAATCTTATTATTATTTCTTCCTCATAATCTCGTTAGCTGCTACCTGAACAGTGAACGTACATCTCCCCCGCATTCTAGTTACATTTTCCATCATTGTTGATGTAATCATTGTGGAAACTTGTACTACTAAATGTATATACAGATAGTACTTATTGGATATGTTTATATACATAAATATGTATCTATTTTTATTTTTGACATGTAGGTGGAACGTTTCTGGTGTGGTTTGGACCAAAAGTTCGGTTGACGGTGGCGGACCCTGATTTAATCAGAGAAATATTTACCTCAAAATCAGAATTCTATGAGAAAAATGAAGCCCATCCCATTATCAGACAGCTTGAAGGTGATGGTTTGCTCAGCCTCAAAGGAGAAAAATGGGCTCATCACAGAAAAATCATTACCCCCACCTTCCATATGGAGAATTTAAAGGTATGCATGATAAATCTTGCCATTATTATACTCCTGTTTTTGCTCAACCTTGCTTCCATTTCCAATAGAGCGATGAATACATTCTTTCTTGACTTTAGAATACGATAGAATAAAATAAAATGACTCACTAAATTGTCTGCGCTTCTTATATTGTGAAGTGTCAGTTGATCGACACAGTTTGACACAATTTTCATTTCTAACACATAGGTATGGTTGCATAAATCCGATCCCCCATACCCAGCCATAGGCTTTAGCTTATAAGACAATAGAATAATGTTGTTGTTGTTTTGCTAACGTTGAAAGAAAAAATTATGAAAAAGAAACAAGTATTATTTAATATTTGTATCTTATTAAATTTGGGAAAATTGCAGTTGTTAATAGGCATGGGGGCAAGTAGTGTGACAGAAATGCTGGAAAAATGGTTTGTAACAGCAAATTATTGCAATGAGGTTGAAATCGAAGTGTCGGATTGGTTCCAAATCTTGACGGAAGATATCGTCACCCGGACGGCGTTTGGCCGGAGCTATGAGGACGGTAAAGCCATTTTCCGGCTACAAGCACAACGGATGGTCCTAGCTTCTGAGGCTTTCCAAAAAGTTTCCCTCCCTGGCTATAGGTAATCTCATACTTCCTCCCTTCCAAATTGGTAAACATTTTTTTTTTGAACTCTAACATTTTATTTAATATATTATGTAACTTATAGAAATATCGCGTTATCACACGTTGTTATGTAATATATAGAAATATCACGTAATCACACTTTTATCTTTTTTATATAGTTGACTAGCATTTAAATATGTTGTAATTTTTTATTATTACTAATGAAAATTTTAGAAGATTACATAATCCTAAAAGACTAGAATAGAAAGTGGTCATTTTTAGAACATCCCAAAAAAGGAAAAGGCGTTTCCGGTGTACTAGACTCTTGTATTTACACTGGGTCTAGAGAGAGACCGGATCGCTTTGCGTTACGCAGCCTTATCTTACACACTTTGTGCAAGATACTATTTATGTGGCTCGAACGCGCGACCTCAAGATCACGAACCAGCAACGTTACCAGTTGTTCCAATGTCCGCTCTCCTAAAAAATGAAAAAAAAAAGGTGTCTTTTAGACGGAGTAAAAAGTAATTAATCAAGACCCAATATTATATTTCACTATTCTTATTGCATTATGCGAGCACTTTCTAAGTTAACGTTATGTGTTACAGATTTATGCCGACAAGGAGGAACATAAAGTCATGGAAACTGGACAAGGAAATACAGAGATCTTTGATGAAAGTAATTGATCAAAGGAAGAAGAATTGGAAGGATGAAATATTGGAAAATGGACCAAAAGATTTGCTGGGACTTATGATTCAAGCAAGTATTAAAGAAGGAGGAGAGGGGAATGGGGTGAATAATAATAATTGTAATAATTCGCAAATAACGGTGAAAGATATAGCGGAAGAGTGTAAGAGTTTTTTCTTTGCTGGGGAGCAGACAACTTCCAACCTGCTGACGTGGACCACCGTTCTGCTGGCGATGCACCCAGATTGGCAGCTTCGAGCACGTGACGAGGTTCTAAAGGTCTGCGGACCACGTGACCTACCCTCCAAAGATGATCTTCCCAAGCTTAAGACGGTAACTCCTACTTACCCACACCCTCCCTTTCGTCTCTCCTCCTTTAATACTATAGAATATTGGTTAAAAACTCTCATGGCTTAGTCCAGTTGGTATTCAGGTTGTGATCTGCTTCTAGAGATCAAGAGTTCGATTCTAGGAACACGTAGTGCGGGTGTTCCTCTACTGTTAGGCGGAAAGTCTGGTTTGCGAAGGACACTTTGTGTAACTCACTGCGTAAAATCTCACCCAATCTAAGAGGCTGTTGAGCTCCTCCTTGGAGCCGGACGGTATGTCCCCCGGAATGAGGGATTTCACTTTTGCTCCAAGTATATTGGTTACAAAAGAAGGACCTATAAAAAAACATAATATACTTAGAGTATAAAGGTGCAATCCCTCACCCTAGGGGTCTCCATCGCTCTAACCCCAATGAGCATCGTGGAGTATATAAATCAGGAGCTCAGCCGCCTCTCTTAGGTTGGGTGAGGACTTACGCAGTGACTCACACAAAGTGTCTCCCGCAAACTAGGTTTTCGGCCTAGCAGCAGTGGAGCATTCACATTTTGCGTATCCCTAGGTTCGAACTCTTAACATTTTGGAGTAAATATCAACTGGACTATGCCCTCAGAGCTATAACATCATATACTGTGTCTACCATTGAAAGTTCAAATCTACGTTTCTACTTTTTATAGAGTAATGACTAATGTTTAGAATGTCAATCACTACATGGTTGATATTCTAGACATTATATCTAAAATGATCGTACCCAAATCAAAGGAGTAACGACCTACCGTGACATTATATCTAAAATGAAAAAGTAATCTTTAATATTTCGATAAACATATCTTATGAATATTCTAATCTTTACATTTCTTGTAAATTTTGCAGCTAAATATGATTTTAAACGAGGTGTTACGTTTATATCCACCAATCGTGGCGACTATTAGGAGGGCCAAAGCTGACATGGAGCTAGGAGGATACAACATCCCAAGTGGGACCGAGCTTTTGATACCAATCCTAGCCGTCCATCATGATCAAGCCTTATGGGGGAGTGATGCAAACGAGTTCAACCCGGCCCGATTTTCAGATGGGGTGTCCCGAGCAGCCAAACATCCAGCTGCATTTATACCTTTCGGGTTGGGAGTCCGACAATGCATCGGGCAAAATCTAGCCATCCTTCAAGCCAAGCTGTCGTTAGCAATCATACTTCAACGGTGTTCCTTTCGCCTGGCCCCACAATATCAACATGCTCCAACGGTGTTGATGCTTCTTTACCCACAATATGGCGCTCCTATCATCTTTCAGCGGATCAAAACAACGGCTGTGATTGATTAAACGCGTCCAAGCTTTTGGGGTTATCACGCACATGTACCTGGTTATGATCACCTCACTCACTTTTCTTTCACCCAATGCATCTCCGCGTGATACGTGGCAGCAGAATGATATGGTGGAGCTAGATGAAGGTCATCCGTATCTAGCCTCACCAACACTTCTACTGCCACGTGTCGTGCGGTGACGTGTGAGGTGAGGGGAAAGTGGGTGAGGTGATCTCATCCCACATGTACCCCTCTTCAAAAAAAAAACTTAGTACTGATGTAGTGTAAAATGTAGGGATTAGAAATATCATTTTATTTTTTTCTTAGAGGAAAAAGAGGTGTTTTTTAGTGGGTAGATTTGACTGATCCTTTAATGAAAATATAGAGATGCCGGTTCTCAAGAGCAAAAAAGTGAAGGGAATATCGGCAACATTGTAACAAAGATCACATGCTAATGTTTAGGATTTTAGAGCATCAAAAAAGGCCTTGGCCTCTCTGTATTTAATGTATATATTGATCACTACACTTTTGTATTTAATGTTTGTCTTAATACACTTTAACCTCTTTGCCAATTCATTTGCCTTTCGTCTTTTCCAGCTATCTTTTTCTCCTTAGCTCATGTGACTGTTTCAAGTATGGATCTTGGAGTAAAATGTCATTCTCTGACCCGAAGGTTTTCACCGTTTCAGTTTTAAGGAGCATTGTGAATGATGTAAATTAGAAGTCTAGCAGCCTCCTAGATTGTGTGAAGACTTACGCAGTGAACCACGCAAGTTGTCCCTCCGCAAACCAGGCCGAAGCAGTGAAACATACACATTGTACGTGTCTCTGGATTCGAACTTTTGACCTCTTGGAGAAAATCTCAACCCGAATACCATTTGAGCTATTCCATAGTGGCAGTTTCAAGTATGGATCTTGATTTTACACAGGATCATCTTAATGTAACATTCCTGTCCTATGTCAATAGAGAATAATTTTTTATTCTCTTCATCCCATATTTAACTTCCACCAACAGCAAGAAGAGTAAGCTGAATATGATGACCCCTCCGGACATAATTCAGTTATAATGCCAAGTAGTGTAAAAATGTACCCAGAAAATCTCTTTAGAATATGCAGAATTATGCTGCATCCGGGATTCCTTCAAAAGATTAATGGTTTAAGCGCAATGAGTTGTAAGTGTTTCAAGAGGAGTCGACTGTAACATTCCTACCTCATAAAAAGCATGAATTTGTATGTCATAGCAAATAAGAATAATTTTTTTTAACTATTAGTGATATGATTGACATACCTTGGAGCAACTGATAAAGTTGTTGCTTGTGACCTTGAGGTCATGGGTTCGAGTATCAGAAACAGCCTCTTACACAAAAAATAGTATAAGGCTCCGTACATCTCCTATTAACAACACCTACTAGTTCTTTTGACCTCAGAGCGTAGTCAAGCTGATATTCGAGTTAATAATTGATACCAAACACATGTTGTTACTACAACATACAAAAGTAAACAAAAAAGGAAAAAAGAACAAATTACGGTGCCCAACGCAAAAAGGTGTTCTTTTAAAGCAAAGCTAACTGTATCCCTACATGCAAATGCAATTTTATATTACATTCTTCTTTATAGGGTTTACAACATAGGAGTTGTAATTTATTAAGAAGCAAGATTATTGAAAGAATCAATTTGTAATTTCCTTTAATCTTTTTTTGGGATCTTCCCATGCTCTTACATATTGATGGCGGATGGGATCGCCTGGCCCTCTGCTGGGACGGTAACAAAAGACCTGCTGCCACGTGGCAGCAGGAGAGGGGCTGGTAAGGCTGGATGCGGGTGACCCCCATCCAGCCTCACCATCCCTCTGCTGCCACGTAGCGGGCGGTCACAAAGGGGGTCACGGGGGTGGCGGTCAGGGGATCCGGTTCCTATTGATGGTCCCCTAACCATGTGTTTAAACTATATGCATATGGGATTTTTTCTCTCTTGTATATTGTTGTTCTCTCTCTATATATCATATGGTATTTTGATTTTGATTTTCTTTATTTGGTGCATTTGTTAAAGGGAATCCAAGCATGCTATCGCATGTGATCCTACTCATAATTACCTCTACCTTCAGATCAATTCCATCATAATTTGCCCTAAACCATCATATACAACTTGCAAAGTTGCAATACTTATGTCTGATGATATATTAACCTTGAAAGATGTGAAAAAGAACTTTTCTAGAAAAGGTTGAAATCAAACCCGAAGGGCCCTCCCACACCTCGGTCCGACGAGACAGCGAGATGATGTAAATAAGTTACTCATCGATCCACTGAAGGAAAGACACATAACACGCAGACCCACACTAGGGGCCCACCCTCAAGACCCACATTGGAGTCTGAAGATAAGTCACCCACAATACAGGCTGCGTAATTCGAACCTTGCACCTTTCTAGCAATTCTGCTCCTCCAAAACCAATTGAGTTATGTCCTGCGGGATGCTAAAAAGCACTCGTAATAATAATAGTCGTTAAATAGCATTTCTCTTATTCTAACTACTCGATTTCGAGTTTCTTTAAGAAAAATATTGAAAGATGTTATTAGATATTATATTATTGGATATTCCATGCTATATTTGTTGTAATCAATTTGTTGTAATCATATATCCTAGATAAGGATAGTATATTCTAGATCAAGGATAGATAGAAGAAGTTGAGAGATTTTCTCTCTTTAGTTACTTTGTTGTTGTATATTAGGAGACCTCTTATTTGGAAATACATGAAAACACAACATTGATTCAAACTCTTCATGGTATCAGAGCAAAATCAGTCACACGCTTTGGTTTAATCGTTTGCGTCGGTTTCGTCAGTTTGAGGCATTTGTTTTTGCCTGGTCACTTTTGCTTTCCAACGTCACTATCTTTCCTTTTTCGCTAAATTCTTTTGGCTGCATTCATGGCTACTGCCCTGCCCTCAGTCCTCCTCTACTACTGTTGACCCTAAATCCCCATACTATCTTCATCCTTCTGATCATCCGGGTCTTGTGTTTGTCACTCAGCCTTTGAGTGATGAAGGTGATAATTCTTTTGTGTGGAAGAAAGCCTTTCTTAATGCCCTTAAGTCCAAGAATAAGGCTGGTTTCATTGACGGTACTATTGTGCCGCCAGCTTCGTCGTCCAGTGAACATGCACAATGGCAACAGTGCAATGCCATTGTTTTGTCTTGGTTGTCTAATGCGTTGTCTAAGGAACTTCAAGGGGCAGCAGCACATGCTGACACTGCTCGCACCGTTTGGCTTGATTTGGAAGAGCGTTTTTCTCAAGGCGTTGATGCTCGCGTCTATGAGCTTCGGCGCACCATTGCTGGCTTGCGTCAAGAGCACAGCACAGTGTCCGCATACTATGGGCAACTCAAGGCCGCTTGGGGTGAGTTGCATTCTTTTGAACTACTGCATGTGTGTACTTGTGGCAGGTGTACGTGCGAAATCACCAAGTCAATTGAAAAGCTTCGTGAAAAGGAGATGGTGTTTGACTTTCTCATGGGCCTTGATGAGACTTTTAACACCATTCGGTCTCATGTTCTTAGCATTGATCCCTTACCGAGTATTGGTCGGGTTTATGCATTGGTTGCTCAGGAGGAGAAGCAGCGCTCGGTGGCCCGGAACCTTCTCCCGCAGCTGGAAGCCGCGGCTATGGCCACGCACTTTCAGCGCCATTCGTCTTCGCCAGCTGCTAGCAAGGGGGAGCGCCCTCGCTGTACACATTGTGGTAAGACTGGTCATTTTCGTGAAAAGTGTTATAACTTAATTGGATTTCCTTCAGATTGGCGCGCTAGGCGCACACGAGGGTCTGCTTCCTCGGCGGCCCAGCCTTCGCAGTCGGTTTCCGTGGGCAGTGAGACGCTCACGGGTGCTCCGTCGGTCTTTGCTGGTTTGACTGCTGCTCTGTTGAGAAATATGTTTGGATAATTTTCAAAGTCATGATTTTAAGTCGTTAATACTTAAAAATG
Source organism: Eustoma russellianum (assembly GCA_036186865.1). Taxonomy (NCBI): domain Eukaryota; kingdom Viridiplantae; phylum Streptophyta; class Magnoliopsida; order Gentianales; family Gentianaceae; genus Eustoma; species Eustoma russellianum. The sequence goes on from AP025057.1 coordinate 32,454,936, forward strand.
TCATACATGGTGTTATATGTGATTAAAAGTTGAAAAAGTTGACATCGGTCTCTCAGGTTGTTGCACATCGATCGATGTCTAGGGTTTTTAGAAATAATTTTCTAAAATGTGATAAAATGGTTGTTTTCATTTGTACATGATATATACATGTTCATTATGTGCTTATTATGTGTTTTTGGTGATTATTATTGTCTTGTGACTAACATGCCTTGGAAGTTTCTACAACTTACCAAAAAGGGCAAAATTGGTATTTTGAGTTTTGTAGGAACATGATATGGTGGAAATATTTCAAGAGCACATTCTTATACTATTTATCATGACTAAGTTGGTATCATGATTATTTCTGACCATCGGGATCATTTCTGGAGTTTTCTCACACCAGGGGTATTTTGGTCATTTTACCCCCGAGAGTATTTTTGGTATTTTCACTCAAGGAATCTCTTTAGCATATTATTATCTTCATTCTGGAGCTGTGTTATTGTTAGTTTGAAGATTATATGGTGATCTTATATCTTATTCTCTCAACCGATGATATTATTGACTATAGCGGGATATGTGACGATTTAAGATGTCACATTCTATTTTTTCTTGAAGACCCTCTTATATATGTTATAAGAGAATATTTATCATCATTATTCAGAGATATTAAAGGTGTCAAAGGTGTGGAAATGATCTCAACATATAAGAAGAAATATTGGGAATTTCGGTGTTACACGTTGACATAATCTTGTCAAATTGTTATCTATTTATTTCTTCTTCAAAAATCTGAGTTGCTACACATATATATATGTTGAAAAACGTGAGTTTACAGTTGGGAATGATACATTATTCATTTTATGAGTTGGAGACAAGTGGACCAACCAAAAAGGAGCTAGTTGGCAAAATTGCCAACTTGGAGTTTACTAAAAATAGCCAACGGTTATGTGCTTTTCTTGGGTATTTTCAGCAGATTTTTGAAAGTCAAATGGAGCTCTCACATGTCCTATTATGGTGATTGAAGTTGGGGATAATTTGGTGGTATTATGCTTTCTTATTTTATTAAGAAAAATCAAAAAGGATTTTTGGTAAAATCTTTGTAGCCAACGGCTACTTCACATAATTGGAGCTGAAATTTGATTTTAAAATTGTCAACACTCACATGGCTATTCTCATGGCAAGGAGTTGAGAAATTCTTGAAGCATATTCCATTTTATCTTCTTATTTTTGCAAAGGATAATTATGATAAATCCAAGGTGGAAAAATCGGCCACATCATTTTGCCAAGGTGGACCAATCATTGTGTTTTATTTTGCCAAGTGTACAAAGCCAACCAATGATGAGAAGACATTTGGAGTTGATGATGAAGATGATGACACATTGGCATTCTTATCTTCAAGGCTCAAATCATACTATAAATAGAGGCAATGGTGAAGAAGATGAAACACACTTGAAGCTCACAAGCATTCTATAGCTTTCATATTCATCTTCTTGTTCTTGTTGTTGTATTTTGTTGTAGCAAAGGTGTTCTTGATATTTTTGTTGTGCTACAAGCCTCTTGAGCTTCATTTGTAAGATTGATTAGCCATCTTTATAAGGCTACATCAATAGGTGTTAGAGGAGTTGCAACTAAGTGTTTCTTAGAAGGTGATTGTCCAAGTCTTGAGTAGGGTTGGTGTATAACCCAAGGATCAAGCTTGGCTCTTGTTGTAAGGTGCTCATTTCATAGTGAAATCCAAGGAAAGGTGTTCCTTGGGACTGGAGTAGGTCACATTGACCGAACCAGGATAAATCCTTGGTGTTCTTCTCTTGTTTCTTTATTTCTGTTTTCTGCCCGTTTTTGACTGCAGTTTTCACCCAACTTCACACAATTTGAAAAAATAGCTAAACATTTTCAAAATTCGTGATTTTTGGTGGAGTTATACTTCAGACTGTTAGCTTTCATTTACAACAAGAATCACTTGATTTGAGTAAGAGAAAGTTAGTCTTTCAGTCTTTGCAAGGTAACTGCTCCAATCTGGCTGCAATCTGACCAGTTTTGAGAAAACTTAAATTCTGTATTTTTCAAGAATTGTTTAAGGTCAGGGCCTTTTGGAAACTTCATCTACACATTCTAAGGAGTGTTTTGATATAAAGATCAACCTGTTTGGTTGAGTATTCAAAGAGAAACACTATTTGCAAAATCAGCAACATTCTGTCCAATTCTGTCCAGATTGACCATCTGAATCTTTTTATTTTTGAAGGGTCAAACGATCTTATTTTTGTCTGATTTTTGAACAGAGTCTTGTTAATTGATTGAAGTTCAATTATGGAAAGTTTCATAATTTTTGGAGTTGTGTATAATTATTTGTGAATTTTTGAAAAACGGGTTCTGAATCTGAGGTGGTCTCAGATTCTGTTTTCAAAGGGGATTTTAACAAAGGGTTGTAGTGTAATTTCCGCTAACCACTATTCACCCCCCCCTCTAGTGGTGTTTATTGCAGGTGCACGGTCCAACATTTGGTATCAGATCCAGAACAACACCACTCAAAAGAAGCAAGATTCAACACCGTACGAACAATACAAGGCCAAGAAACAACAATTCTTTATATACTGCTTGTCTCAAATCCAAGGTACATACTATGGCTATTGTTTCTCACAAAGGTGAGTTGGAAGGTATGTCTACACAACGCCATCCTCTTTTTGATGGCAATAATATTGTTCATTGGAAACTAAGAATGAGGCTATCCTTAATGGCTATAGACATCGATTTATGGTCTATAGTTGAAGATGGGCCGTACATTCCAACGAAAGTTATACAAGTTAGTGGAGTAACTCAAGAGGTTGAAAAATATAAAAGTGAATGGTCATCGGATGATAAAAAGAAAATGTCCATGAATGCTAAAGCTATGTAATTATTTTTAAATGGACTTACAACTTCTGAAGCAGGTTATGTGTCTAACTGCACAAGCGCACACGACATGTGGAAATCACTAGTATTAAAGCATGAAGGTACTAGTGGTGTTAAAGAATCCAAAATTAACATGCTTATGACTGAATTAGAGACTTTCAAAATGTTGCCAAACGAATCCATAACATCTATGGATTTGAGGATTACTAATATTTTCAATGCCCTTGAAGCTTTAGGGAAGTCATTTTCGAACAGTGAAAAGGTTCAAAAGGTGCTAAGAAGCCTCCCTACTGAATGGGATCCAAAGGTGACTGCAATCGAGGAGACAAAGTCAATCACTAAGATGGATGAATTGATCGGGTCTCTTAAAGTCTACGAGGTAAAATTAAACCAACGAAAGTCCGAATCGTCTAAGTCATCTGGTAAGTCTATAGCTTTCAAAACAACCGAAACACATGCTAGTAACGATGATAGCAATAGTGATACTGAATTAGATGATGACTTGATATTGATCGCTAGAAAACTTAGAAAATTTTTCAAACGTCCAAACAGGAATAGACAACGTAATTCTTCTTCTTCTTCTCAACCTAGGAAGAATAACACAAACAAATGGTATAATAAAGAATTAAAGTGTTATGAATGCGGTCAAAAAGGACATATTTCATACGACTGTCCCACGAAGAAAAATAATAATAACCACAACAATAATAAACAAGCCAAGGACAAGGAGGCTCAAACGACAAAGACAAAGGAGTCTAAGGCAAGAAAAGGGAAACGAGCAATGAAGGTGAGCACATGGAGCGACTCATCCGACTCAGAATCCGAAACTGAGGAAGCTCAAGTCTGCTTCGTATCCAACGAGGATAAACGCAAGGAATGCAAGAAGGAGGCAAAGTCAAAGAATCTGAAAACCAAATTGTTTTTAGATAGTGGATGTTCGAGGCATATGACGGGCAACCCCAAACTATTCACGGAACTTGAACATATTGATGGTGGAAAGGTGACATTCGGTGACAACAACAAAGAAAAAGTTGTTGGAAGAGGAACAATCAGGGACCCTAACACATTTCAAATACGAAATGTGTTATTAGTAAGCAATCTATCCTATAATTTACTTAGTATTTCTCAACTTATCGATTGTGGTTATAATGTCTCCTTTCTTCCCAATTCTTGTGATATAATAAATGAAAAAGGAGAAATAGTATTAAAAGGAAATAGAGATGGAAATATTTATACTCTTACCTTAGATAACACGTTAGATGCTAAGGTTAAATGTCTAATATCACATGACTTAGATGTGAATTTATGGCATAGAAGATTAGGCCATATAGGAATTTCAACCATTAGGAAATTATCTAAAAAGAATTTAATTAGAGGCATGCCTAAGTTAGACTTAGATAATTTTCAAATGTGTGAAACTTGTATTAAGGGAAAACACATTAAAGAAACCTTAAAATCGAAACATGAAGTGAGTACTAGTCATGTACTAGAATTGCTTCACTTAGACTTATTTGGTCCAAGTAGGACAAGAAGTCTAGGTGGACACTACTATGTGTGTGTCATAGTAGATGATTACTCACGCTACACATGGACATTGTTCTTAACACACAAAGACGATGCTCCATTAGCAATCGAAACCCTTATCAAGCAACTTGAAAACATTTACGAAGAAAATGTCAAAAGAATTAGAAGTGATAGAGGTGGAGAATTTAAAAACAAAGACGTAATCAAATTTTGCGAACTATATGGAATAAAACATGAATTCTCACCACCTAAAACACCACAACTCAATGGAGTTGTTGAACGTAAAAATAGAACAATTCAAGAAGTTGCTAGGACAATGCTGTGTGAAAATAAAGTACCTAAATATTTATGGGCTGAAGCTGTTAGTTGTGTATGCTATATTATAAATAAGCTTACTATTAGAAAGAAATTAAATAAAACGCCTTATGAATTGCTAAACAATAGACAACCTAAGATAAATTATCTTAAAGTATTTGGATGTAAATGTTTTGTGCTAAACACTAAGGATAATCTAGATAAATTTGAACAAAAGTCTATTGAATGCATATCTGTTGGGTATTCAACTAACTCAAGAGCATATAGGTGTTATAATCCTGCATCTAGAAAAATAATTGAATCCATACATGTGAAATTCAATGAAAATGCATGCTTTGAAGTTAGTAATAAACATCAACATAAACAAGAAACAAATGTTGAAAATATGTTTGATGATGTATTACTTGAGCCTGTACTTGATCATCTAGAACCAACTCCCCCTGAACAAGACATGCATGAACCCTTAGATGATATAAATGAAGAAACTTTGCAATTGGAAGATAATTTAACTAATGATCCAATTACATATGATAATGTTCATACTAATGAAACATTTGAACAAGATGTGGGTGAACCTAGTCAATCTAAGAATTGGTGGCATCCTAGAGAATTAATCATTGGGGATCCAAGTGTTGGGGTTAGAACACGTAGAAATATAAGTCAACTTGAAGGACATAGCTTAATCTCACAATTAGAACCTAAGAACGTAAAGGAAGCCTCAGGTGATATCTCTTGGTTAGATGCTATGCATGAGGAATTAAATCAATTCACAAGGAACAACGTGTGGGACTTAGTACCTAAACCTGAAAACAAGTCAATAATAGGAACGAAATGGGTGTTTAGGAATAAGATGGACGAACAAGGAAACATTACAAGAAATAAAGCTAGACTAGTCGCACAAGGATATAATCAACAAGAAGGTATAGATTATGAAGAAACCTTTGCACCCGTTGCACGACAAGAAGCAATTAGATTGTTACTTGCAATTGCAAGTCTAAGCAATATTAAGCTCTTCCAAATGGATGTCAAGAGTGCATTCTTGAATGGATACATCCAAGAAGAGGTGTTTGTCAAACAACCCCCTGGATTCGAAGATCCAAAGAATCCTAACCATGTGTACAAGCTTAAGAAAGCTTTATATGGTTTGAAACAAGCTCCAAGAGCTTGGTATGATAGATTTACAAACTTTCTTATTGCAAATAATTATCAAAGGGGAACTATAGACAACACATTATTCCTAAAAAGAAAAGGAAATGATTTGTTAATAGTTCAAATATACGTTGACGATATCATCTTTGGTTCAACCAACCCTACCTTAGTAAAAGACTTTGAAGAGTGTATGAAGTCGGAATTTGAAATGTCAATGGTAGGAGAGTTGAATTATTTCTTAGGACTTCAAATTAAACAAACCCCTCAAGGAATTCATATTAGCCAACTTAAGTATGTCAATGATATGATTAAGAAGTTTGGTTTTGAAGAGTTGAAACCTACAACTACCCCCATGAGTGTTAGTACCAAACTTGATAAGGATGAAAATGGTAAACCTTTTGATGACACACTCTATAGGTCTATGATTGGATCACTGTTATACTTAACTGCATCAAGACCTGACATCATGTTTAGTGTATGTATGTGTGCTAGGTTTCAATCTTGTCCTAAGGTATCACATTACAATGCCGTGAAAAAGATCTTTAGATATCTTAAGCATACACCTCACTTAGGACTATGGTATGATAGAAATGCTAAGTTGGAATTACACGCATATAGTGATGCTGATTATGGTGGTTGCAAGTTAGATAGAAAATCCACTAGCGGCACATGTCAATTCATAAGAACCAATTTGATTTCTTGGTTTTCTAAAAAGCAAGCTAGTGTAGCTCTTTCTACCACTGAAGCCGAGTATATTGCTTTGAGTTTATGTACTACCCAAATACTTTGGCTTAAACAGCAACTTAGTGATTTTGGCATTAAAATGAAAAAGATTCCAATTTTCTGTGATAGCACAAGTGCAATCAATCTTTCCCGGAATCCGGTGCTTCATTCTAAGGCCAAACATATTGAGGTGCGATACCACTTTCTTCGCGATGATGTTCAAAATGAGGACATAGTGATAAACCATATAAGAACTGATCACCAAATCGCTGATATCTTTACCAAACCCCTTAATCAAGCCACGTTTGAAAACTTGCATGCCAAGTTAGATATGATGACTTACGATATCATTGTATAGTTCTATCTTTTGCATGATTTGCAAAATAAAGGGGGAGATAGAATAAGCACATGATTTTAGATTTTAGTTGGTAAGTCATCATTTGGTATGAAATGATAAGTTTCAATTGGTTATGAGTTGAGTATAGGTTAAGGGGGAGAGTATGAGTTGAGGGGGAGCAACATACTATTTAAAAGTCGAAAACATTTGGTTAAATTTTTAATTATAAGTTGTGACATTAAAATCATGTTAGGTTATTTTGAAAATCATCCAAAAGGGGGAGAATGTTGAGAAATATGTTTGGATAATTTTCAAAGTCATGATTTTAAGTCGTTAATACTTAAAAATGTCATACATGGTGTTATATGTGATTAAAAGTTGAAAAAGTTGACATCGGTCTCTCAGGTTGTTGCACATCGATCGATGTCTAGGGTTTTTAGAAATAATTTTCTAAAATGTGATAAAATGGTTGTTTTCATTTGTACATGATATATACATGTTCATTATGTGCTTATTATGTGTTTTTGGTGATTATTATTGTCTTGTGACTAACATGCCTTGGAAGTTTCTACAACTTACCAAAAAGGGCAAAATTGGTATTTTGAGTTTTGTAGGAACATGATATGGTGGAAATATTTCAAGAGCACATTCTTATACTATTTATCATGACTAAGTTGGTATCATGATTATTTCTGACCATCGGGATCATTTCTGGAGTTTTCTCACACCAGGGGTATTTTGGTCATTTTACCCCCGAGGGTATTTTTGGCATTTTCACTCAAGGAATCTCTTTAGCATATTATTATCTTCATTCTGGAGCTGTGTTATTGTTAGTTTGAAGATTATATGGTGATCTTATATCTTATTCTCTCAACCGATGATATTATTGACTATAGCGGGATATGTGACGATTTAAGATGTCACATTCTATTTTTTCTTGAAGACCCTCTTATATATGTTATAAGAGAATATTTATCATCATTATTCAGAGATATTAAAGGTGTCAAAGGTGTGGAAATGATCTCAACATATAAGAAGAAATATTAGGAATTTCGGTGTTACACGTTGACATAATCTTGTCAAATTGTTATCTATTTATTTCTTCTTCAAAAATCTGAGTTGCTACACATATATATATGTTGAAAAACGTGAGTTTACAGTTGGGAATGATACATTATTCATTTTATGAGTTGGAGACAAGTGGACCAACCAAAAAGGAGCTAGTTGGCAAAATTGCCAACTTGGAGTTTACTAAAAATAGCCAACGGTTATGTGCTTTTCTTGGGTATTTTCAGCAGATTTTTGAAAGTCAAATGGAGCTCTCACATGTCCTATTATGGTGATTGAAGTTGGGGATAATTTGGTGGTATTATGCTTTCTTATTTTATTAAGAAAAATCAAAAAGGATTTTTGGTAAAATCTTTGTAGCCAACGGCTACTTCACATAATTGGAGCTGAAATTTGATTTTAAAATTGTCAACACTCACATGGCTATTCTCATGGCAAGGAGTTGAGAAATTCTTGAAGCATATTCCATTTTATCTTCTTATTTTTGCAAAGGATAATTATGATAAATCCAAGGTGGAAAAATCGGCCACATCAGTTTGCCAAGGTGGACCAATCATTGTGTTTTATTTTGCCAAGTGTACAAAGCCAACCAATGATGAGAAGACATTTGGAGTTGATGATGAAGATGATGACACATTGGCATTCTTATCTTCAAGGCTCAAATCATACTATAAATAGAGGCAATGGTGAAGAAGATGAAACACACTTGAAGCTCACAAGCATTCTATAGCTTTCATATTCATCTTCTTGTTCTTGTTGTTGTATTTTGTTGTAGCAAAGGTGTTCTTGATATTTTTGTTGTGCTACAAGCCTCTTGAGCTTCATTTGTAAGATTGATTAGCCATCTTTATAAGGCTACATCAATAGGTGTTAGAGGAGTTGCAACTAAGTGTTGCTTAGAAGGTGATTGTCCAAGTCTTGAGTAGGGTTGGTGTATAACCCAAGGATCAAGCTTGGCTCTTGTTGTAAGGTGCTCATTTCATAGTGAAATCCAAGGAAAGGTGTTCCTTGGGACTGGAGTAGGTCACATTGACCGAACCAGGATAAATCCTTGGTGTTCTTCTCTTGTTTCTTTATTTCTGTTTTCTGCCCGTTTTTGACTGCAGTTTTCACCCAACTTCACACAATTTGAAAAAATAGCTAAACATTTTCAAAATTCGTGATTTTTGGTGGAGTTATACTTCAGACTGTTAGCTTTCATTTACAACAAGAATCACTTGATTTGAGTAAGAGAAAGTTAGTCTTTCAGTCTTTGCAAGGTAACTGCTCCAATCTGGCTGCAATCTGACCAGTTTTGAGAAAACTTAAATTCTGTATTTTTCAAGAATTGTTTAAGGTCAGGGCCTTTTGGAAACTTCATCTACACATCCTAAGGAGTGTTTTGATATAAAGATCAACCTGTTTGGTTGAGTATTCAAAGAGAAACACTATTTGCAAAATCAGCAACATTCTGTCCAATTCTGTCCAGATTGACCATCTGAATCTTTTTATTTGTTTGAAGGGTCAAACGATCTTATTTTTGTCTGATTTTTGAACAGAGTCTTGTTAATTGATTGAAGTTCAATTATGGAAAGTTTCATAATTTTTGGAGTTGTGTATAATTATTTGTGAATTTTTGAAAAACGAGTTCTGAATCTGAGGTGGTCTCAGATTCTGTTTTCAAAGGGGATTTTAACAAAGGGTTGTAGTGTAATTTCCGCTAACCACTATTCACCCCCCCTCTAGTGGTGTTTATTGCAGGTGCACGGTCCAACATGCTCAACAACATCAAGTCACTCATTTGCTTGAGCAGTTTAAGGAGGGCACGCCCACACCTCCCACCGTCTCTTCTGCGTCATTGCCTCCACTAGATTCGGGTAAGCCTCATGTCATTTCTGCTGCGTCTTCTATTTGGATTTTGGACAGTGGAGCAAGTGCGCATATTGTCAATGATCCGGCTGTTTTGACTACTGTTGACCGAACTACTGAGGTCGGCCATGTCACCACGCCTGATGGTTCTCTTGTTCCAGTTCGCTCTATGGGTTCTGTTTCTTTCTCAAATGGACTTTTATTACAGCATGTCTTAGTTGTTCCTGAGTTTAAATTCAATCTCTTATCCATCAGTCAATTGTCTCGGGATATGCACTGTGCAGTAACATTTTGGTTGGATGTTTGTGTTCTACAGGCAATGCCCTCGAGGAGGCTGATTGGAGTGGGTAGGTTGCGCGATGGCCTGTATTATTTGGAGCATTCATCAACCCCTGCTTTGACCGTTGCCCAGAATAACGATGCGATGCTTTGGCACTGCCGTCTTGGTCATTTACCTTTGTCTCGTTTTCGTTTTATTTCAGATTGTCATTTTCCTGTTCCAAACAGTATTTCGTGTGATGCTTGCTGTCGAGCGAAACACACTCGTTTATCATTCCCTTTAAGTTCTACTGTCTCTGCCAATAATTTTGATCTTATTCATTGTGACATTTGGGGGCCTTATAAAACACCCACTTTATCCGGTGCTCATTATTTTTTAACCATTGTGGATGATAAAAGTCGCTATACGTGGGTCTATTTGATGGCATATAAGTCTGAGACATATCGCTATTTAATGCATTTCTTTAACTGGGTCCGTACGCAGTTTAATCTTTCCGTTAAAACCGTTCGCACTGATAATGGTTTGGAATTTACTCATGCTGATCTTCTTGCCTATTATTCTGCTCATGGTATAGTCTCTCAAACGTCTTGTCCTTATACTCCACAACAAAATGGGGTGGTTGAGCGTAAACATCGACATATTCTTGAGGTTGCACGCGCACTACGTTTTCAGGCTAGTTTACCTATTCAGTTTTGGAGGAATGTGTTTTGACTGCCACTTATCTTATTAATCGCATGCCTTTATCTGTTCTTGCTCATAAGACTCCGTATGAACTTTTGTTCGGTCATTTGCCATCTTATTCTTCTTTACGCATTTTTGGGTGTTTATGCTATGGTTACCAACCTTCTAGTTCCCGTGATAAATTTTCTTCTCGTTCGGCACCAGGTATTTTTCTCGGGTATCCTTATGGTCAAAAGGGTTATAGAGTTTATGATTTAACCACTCATCGATTGTATGTCTCTCGTCATGTCTCTATTCATGAAACAATATTTCCTTTTGCTTCTATGACCCCTGGACCGCACCCTTCCCCCCATTGCATTCTGCCTCAGATTCTTGCTGGGATGCCGAAATCCAGCCCCAAGAACAGCCGGCACATGCTGTCCCCCCTTCGCCTGTTTTATCCCCATCTTCGGCAGCTTCGGTTCCTTCACCGAGTGCTGCGCCTCCGCCAGTTTCACGCAGCACTCGGGTGCGTCACCCTCCATCTCACTTGGACGCTTATGAAGTTGATCTTCCCTCTTCTCTTCTGCCATCGTTGCGCCCTCCTCCAGCAGCCAACTCAACGGTATTTCCTTTATCCCAATATCTTTCCTATTCTAAATTATCTTCCAATCATGTTGCTTTCCTCGCGGCCATCTCTGCCACAGATGAGCCTTCTTCCTTTCGACAGGCTGTTCAAAGTTCTCATTGGCGAGATGCCATGCAACGTGAGATCGATGCTTTGGAAGCTAATCATACGTGGTCTCTTGTTCCTTTACCCCCTGGTCAAAGGGCTATAAGTTCCAAATGGGTTTATAAAATTAAGTACAATCCTGATGGCACTATTGAACGTTATAAGGCTCGTTTGGTTGCGCGTGGTTATACACAGGTCGAAGGCGTGGATTTCCATGAAACCTTTGCCCCTGTTGCAAAATTGGTTACTGTTCGGTGTCTCCTTGCCCTTGGTGTTGCAAAACAGTGGCACATCCATCAACTTGATGTTAATAATGCGTTTCTTCATGGGGATCTTGAGGAAGATGTTTACATGCAGATCCCACAGGGGTTTGCTCGTAAGGGGGAGACGCGTGTTTGCAAACTATGCAAATCTTTGTATGGTCTTCGTCAAGCCTCTCGCAACTGGTATTCTAAGTTTACGCAGGCTATTACCACGCTTGGTTATTGTCAGTCTACTGCGGATCCTTCCCTTTTCATTTATGCGTCCGATTCTACTTTTGTGGCTGTTTTAGTGTATGTGGATGACGTTATTGTTGCAGGCAATGATTTATCTCGTATTAACATTTTGAAACAATACTTGGATGATCAATTTAAAATCAAAAATCTTGGTCCACTCAAATATTTCTTGGGCATTGAGGTTGCTCGGTCTGCATCAGGTATTGTTCTTAATCAACGCAAGTATGTTCTTGACATTTTACAAGAATGTGGCTTGCTCGGTTGTCGTCCCGCGCGCACCCCGATGGACCAAAAGGTTCGGTTCTCCTCAGAGGCACCTTTGCTCTCCGATCCTAATTTTTATCGCCGTATTGTTGGTCGTCTCCTTTATCTTACTGTTACGCGTCCTGACATTTGTTTTGCTGTTAATCTTTTAAGTCAGTTTGTGCATGCTCCGCGTAAATGTCATCTTGATGCCATGTTTTACTTGTTACGCTATTTGAAGCATGCTCCTGGGCAAGGTTTATATTTTCCTACTGATAATCCCTTGCGCCTCACCGCTTACTGTGATGCTGATTGGGCGGGTTGTCCCACCACTCGTCGTTCTACTACGGGCTATGTTATTTTTCTGGGTGCTTCTCTTGTTTCATGGCGGTCCAAGAAACAACATGTGGTCTCTCGTTCTTCTGCTGAGGCAGAGTATCGTGCCATGGCTCATGCCTCTAGTGAGATTGTTTGGTTACACCGCTTACTCCATGATTTGCGTGTTCCACTAGGGGAACCCGTCCCCCTTCTCTGCGACAATCAGGCTGCTTTGCATATTGTGGCTAATCCCGTTTTTCATGAACGCACCAAACACATTGAGATTGATTGCCATTTTGTGCGTCAACATTACCAGTCTCGAGTTGTTCTTCCTCGCAAAGTTCCCAGTGATGTTCAACTAGCTGACATGTTCACTAAGCCATTGGGTCCGGATCGGTTTCATCACCATTTACGCAAGTTGGGCTTTCTTGACATTCTTGCTCCAACTTGAGGGGGAGTATTAGATATTATATTATTGGATATTCCATGCTATATTTGTTGTAATCAATTTGTTGTAATCATATATCCTAGATAAGGATAGTATATTCTAGATCAAGGATAGATAGAAGAAGTTGAGAGATTTTCTCTCTTTAGTTACTTTCTTGTTGTATATTAGGAGACCTCTTATTTGGAAATACATGAAAACACAACATTGATTCAAACTCTTCAGATGTATTAGAAAATTTTCCGTAGTGTTGTATTTGTATATTATTGTGGACAAATAAGTATCATACAATAAATAAACGAAATAATAAATATGCATATTTTAGTTATTGATTTATTAATTTTAAACTCCATTCAATAAAAGAAAGTGTTTTTTTGTATACCAAAATTTTTATTTTGTGTTAGTTGTGTATTTCAAATAAACAGAATGATGCTTAGTATCATATTACAATTTTACTATTGTTGTATCAGGTAGTCCCTTAGTCCTTTTAATATTTTCATTGCTAAGGAGTTTCACCGTTATTGACTTTGTGCTGTGGAAAAGTAATAGGTTAAATATACTTACGACGTATGTCAAAGATGCTTATATTATTGGTCTTTTGTGATGTACAATTAGAAAACAATTATTAATTTCGTTGACTTTACATAATTTAGATAAGACGTTCTTGGTATACTAGACTCTCGCGTTTGCACAGGATTCGGAGAGAGGTCGGATCGCTTCAATGCATGCAGCCTTATCATACAATAGGTTATTTTCGCGGCTCGAACTCATGACTTCAAAAGTCCAACTATATCACTTATTCCAATCATATCTGGTCTTGTATAAATTTAAATATATAAAAAAAAAGAGAAAAGAATTAAGCATATGTTCTAGCACAGATTATTATCAATGTAGGTTCAACGTGGTAATGATACATGATACAGACCTATCCGGAGACCAATGCCACATCAGCATATAATAATGATTATATAATACATCTTACGTACTATTTTTCTAATATTAATTTGTATATTGTCAATTGGTAATCAATTATTAATTGACAAATAACATATGCTTGACCAATTTTATATTGAAAATATAAAATAGAAAATGCGAAAAAGGCATTATATATTCTTCGGTTTGTCCTTGATGAGCAATTCAGCGGCGACTACTCGGCAAAACCTTAACTTCAATAATCAAGGCCTACAATAGTTCAATACTAAACATAGTCAATCTTACCGTTCCAAACGCAGAAACAGTCTCTTGTACAAAGTGTAGGATAAGACTGCGTAAATCAGATAGCGAAACAATCCGACCTCTCTTCTGATCTTTTGCAAACGCGAAAGTCTAGTTCACCGAGAACGCTATTTAATCTCACATTTTTCCAAATTTTAGGAATTATAATAATGTTGTACTAAATTTGTATTTTTCAAGTTTCTACTCTATTTTGTTATTAGGTTGAAGTACATTATGCATATAATTACGCAAGATTAACATATTTATATTGACGTGGGGCATTTTAACAAGTTCATTATTAACACAATAGTCAACCTTCTGATTTTGCACATAATTAGCGGATAATTAATGCAAGTGTGGCAAAAACATTTGCGTATAATTTGGAATTGATTGTTAAACAAAATTGTCAACTTCATAGTCTGACACACATCATTAATTGTCGCTACAACGTACTAAACGACTGATTTATCCTTCTAATTACAGCGCTAATGCAAAACATGGTCGGAAGATTAAGATTATAATAGTAGCCTGCAATATTAAGGAAAGGGACCAAAGTTCAAAGGCCACCTGGCAGGTATATTTTGTCGCGAAAAGGACAAAAAAAAAAAAAAAAAAAAAGACTATAGGAGCATATGGAGAGGAAGTGTTATTTGCATCAAAAGTCTATTCTCTTCCTCTCAGGCCTTCCATCGTTCTAGCATCAACGAACGTAGTGAAGGAGGTAAATCAAGAGTTTATCGGCTTTTTAAGTTGGGTGAGGACTTACGTAGTAACCCACACAAGTTGTCTCCTGCAAACCAAGCATTCGGCCTAGCAACAGTGAAACACCCACATTGTGAGATCTCTGGAATTGAACTCTTGACCTCTTAGAGCAAATCACAACTTAAATACCAACTCAGCTATGTCCTGGGATCCAGAGAAAATGGTGTTTAGTTTACGTGTTTTTTGCTTCATATTTTTTTAATGGTTGATGAACGTCTTTACATAAATGACGAGGTTAAGAAAATAATTTTATGAAGGTTAAAAAACGCATAATCCTATATAGCTGATTTAATATGATAACATAACTAGTCTTAGAATATAGAACTTCATGACGCATTTTGGATATCACGTAACGGTTCATATTTATATAATAATTATCTAGTAAATTTGAAAATTATACTTAGAAATACTATTAAATTGGAAAATGATACTTATAAGTAAGCTTTAGTGTCAACTTTATCATAGAATACCCACTTTCAAACCATGAACAAAAAGTTACTTTTCGAAATTGATGATGTCAGATTCATCACCAAGCATTAAATTTGATATGGGGGTTACGCCGTCAATTCTCTGTCAGTTGTCTGTAGTAGGCTGTTGGCCGACCTGCACAAAGAAACGAGGTCAGAGGACCCGGGATCTATGGCCCTGAGTAATACCCTCTGACGGTCAAGTCAGTTGAGGCCATTTTTGGAGAGGTTTATATACTGATGAAAGTTTTAAAGTAAATGTGTTCTGGTAAACCTGAGTTTTCACCGTGAAGAAGATGATTCACATTTGTAATTTTTGAATTGTTACTTGTCTTTCTCTCTCCTATTTTCTTCCTTTTATATGGCGGCTTGGGGCCAATGCATGGGCAGAGACTGGAAATCGTGACAGGCAAGGAGGTCATAAGGATGACTCCTGCTCTTGCATATTCGCCACGTGACTCGGTACTGAACTGAGTAAGCTAGTTCGGGACACCTGGCTAGGAGTTTCACCTGGTAGAATCACCCAGGGTAAACTCCTAGAGCCGAGGCCCAACCTTCCAGAAACACTCAGAAATTCCCGAGATGATTTAGGATGCGGGGTCAGCTTGCTGAGACGTAGATGGCCGACTTCAGGGAGCATAAGTAGGCCTATTATGATGTTCGCAGCTGACTTCCCAGGTATGGCCCGAGATCATCGGCGGAAACGGAACCGAGACCAAAATACGGCCTTTTTGCCGAGTTGCTCTATGGCCGAGACGGGACTGAGGGCCGAGACGGGGCCTTTAGGCCGAGATGGCGCTGTGACCGTTTGGCCGAGATGGGTTGTTTTCCGATATATGACCTTGTCAAAGTTTGGACCGACCCGGGGGACTTAACGTTTTTACATCCGTACCCTACCGTTAACTGTTTTTGACTAACGAGTGGTATTTTTTGGTTCATCAGAAATAGTTATACTATTTACAGAACAATTGTTTTTTGGCCATTTATAAGTGACAACTGTTACTCATTAACCAATAAGATATATACAATATATAGAAATTATACATCTAACAACAACAACATTACCTCATTATCTTAAAGGCTCCCGTCTATGGCGGGATATGGAGGGTTGGATGTATGCAACCGTACCTATGTGTTAAAAATACACAGAGGTTGTTTTCCGATTGTCCATAATGAAAATTACGTAACGATATCGATCAAATGATTCTTAGTAACATACTCACTGGTTATCCTTCAAAGTATTTTAAATTTTGAATTATAGAATCATGTTATATCACCTTGAACCCACCATAGCTATTGAAACAAGCCAAGAATTCGTTTAGTCACGACACATACTAAAAGTGAAAACAGAAGGACAATATATAATTATGAATAGTAGAGAAGAAAATCAAAGAGAGAGACAGGAAAAATGGTCCAGCATGTGAATATAAGATATAAAATAAGAGAGAAAAGGGTGTGTGTAAGTCAGGTTCAGGTATGAGATATTAAAAGTAAGACAAAATATGAGGCTTCTAATCACGTGTCGTCACATGTAAAAAAATAGTTTTTCTTTCAAAAAGAACAACGCCCCTTCTTTAAAAAACTACTTTTTTATACGTGACGACGCGTGATCAGAGACTTTATATTTTGTTTCATCTTTAGCCTTCACATATCTGAACCCGATGTAACCTAAGGTTGGTGGAGGATAAATGTCGATACCTTTTTTTTGCTGCGCTGAAAACTTTAGGGAATGTCATGTAAGTTTTCATGATTACTACTTTGCACCCAACTGACAAACAACAAATGGACAAAATATCATCCATTTCACACATTCATGTGAGCAAATAAAATCATAAATGTACTTGTCTTTTTTTTTTACCTCTATTTTTTCTGTAGGAAAAAACAGAGGTACTTTGGATGCTCTCTAAGCTATATTATGGACCATTGTACCATAAATACAATCTTTAAGGGGAAAACCCCTATATTGAATTCCTAACTCTAAATCTAACATTAACATTAACCCAACTATCTCACCTAAAAAGCTTTTTAGAAATATAAACCAGAAATATGCTTTAATGAATAGCCTCCCAAAGATTGTGTTATTCAACAAATTCACAAAGAAACTAAATTCAAGTTACTCAACTAATTCGAACATGCAAATTGCGATAGCCTATCTTCGCTACCATTACAGCACCCGACTTTTTTTTTTTTTTGAAAAAAAATGTGCTATTCTTATATATGCTAAAAGGAAAAACTTAGAGATCATATGCTAAAAGGACCGGACGCATTAGATTTTATATTGTATTGAAAGTAAGTAAAAAAAAAACAACTAATGATAAATAAAGACTTATATATGAATTGAGAGATGGTGATTAATTATATAAGAGGCTTACACATTTTATACTTTTAATTGATTAAGCAATAAAGTGCTAAAAAAAATATTTAAAATTTATCGACATCAAAATCATCCATAAGTGAATGTATGTATGTTCAAATTTCATCCCATCACTAGACCCCATCAAGCATATATGATTACTCATTCTTTAAATAGGGATGGGTTGATGCGGCCTCCCTTTGCCAGATGGCAACTTATCGACACACTAAGATCAGGGAGCATCAGAATTTTGCAACGAACTGGCCCCCCAATTTTCTTGGATAGGATCCCCTCACGGTAAGGGGATACGGTGACGCGTGACCACGCGACACGTGGCAGCAAGGGAGGGTGGTGAGGCTAGATGCAGGTGACCCTCATCTAGCCTCACCACCCTTCCTTACTGCCACGTGTCGCGTGGTCATAAAGGGGGTGAGAAAAGTGGGGGTGAGGAGATCCCAACCCAATTTTCTACTGTGACTTCTACTGGGGATAGGATCCCCTCACCGCAAGGGGGTGCGGTGACGCGTGATCGCACGACACGTGGCAGCAAGGGAGGTCGTGAGACTAGATGCAGATGACCTTCATCTAGCCTCATCACTCTCCTTGCTGCCACGTGTCGCGCAGTCACAAAACGAGTGAGGAAAATGGGGTGAGGAGATCTCAATCCCTTCAACTGACCTTGACCTCTTTGTCCTCAGGCGGATCATTGTAAATTCAATATTACTAACTTTTCCTGAAGAAAAGACCAATACCTTTAGCTTCGTGGATCCTCACCGATTCAGTTCTAAAGAGTTTCGTGGAGGATACAAACCAAGAACTTAAAGGACTTCTAGGTTGGTAAGGTTTTGCCAAAGACTCACTGCAAGGTGCCTTCTGCAAACCGAACCATCAACCTTCTAACTCAATTGAGCAGGATACAATGGCTTCGCTATTACTGGTCCAAACAACAGTATTGCATCCACGCCGCGTGTGTCCTGGTTCGAACCTGCGTCTTTCGAATCAATATTCTAACCTGATAACCTGAGCTATGTCTTGAGGCAATATTAATAACTTTTCATATTATAATAAAATTGATCACGTTTTATCAAGCGTAATGTTTCACTTACGACTAGTGGTGTTACTATTGGTACGAATCCGTTAAATATCATTTTTCGTGTTTTGATGACAAAAAATAATTAAATTAACTTTAAACATTTAAGATCATGCTTATACATTTCTATACTTTTTTTTATGTGAGACGGAACATTACAACAACTCGTCCGTGTGAGACTTGTATTTGATCTCTATGGTTTCACCACCAAAGCTCTTGATATTGTAAAACTTATAATAGTTTTTAACCATCCATTAGAAGCGCCATAACACTTAACACGGACAACTAGTAGTTACCTTTAACAATAATACAATTATTAAATTCCTTCACTAACACACCAACACGTCATATCTCTATTAGTGTGCCATCTATGCAGGTACATATAGAACTCGAGGTCTCACTGGAATCAAACTCTCTATCCTTTGGGATGAATGTATCATTTGTCTGTCTCTTACCCTCCTCAGACTCTTACAATAGTTTTGGCTGTCGTTGAGATATACTAGGTATGTGTTATTGTTGTTGTGACTCCAAAATATTAGACTTATGGCAATGACATGACATCTTTCTTGACTACTATATCACTTATTAATATTTATTAAAATATAACTACTAAGACTACACGTAAGCTAATGGCTATATGGCAAAATGACATAGACTTGAATTTTATTTCCCAATTCAAAATGCAAAAATCATGTGACAATGTTATATGAATATGGGGATGTGGTCACAGGGAAGTATATAGGGGGTGTTAAGCGAACCAAACAGTTCATGAACTGTTCAAGTTCGATTCGTATTTGATTCGAGTTCGTTCGTTAATTTTACTTAAACGACCCGAATTCGAACACCTATTTGGGTTTGTTTAGTTAAACGATGAGCCGAACTCAAACCAATCTTAAAGCTCGTTACAGTAAACGAACCGAGCTGAATAGTTCGTTTAGCTAAACGAATCCGAATTTCAAAAACCTAATATTCGGTTCGGCTAGCTTCGTTAACTCTAGTATACAATTATAAATGCAAAGGTTTACTGTTCAATGCACCCAGAGCGTCTTTTGCCATAATTAAACAATGAAACCATGTCCCAGATTGTGAAAGCTATATTCAATGCAAAAAAAAATTTAATTAAAATAAAATAAGATTTATAACCCTCAGCAGCACCTCACATGACTACATGTGGTTGTACATACAAATGGGAACAAAATTCATTAATGACTACTCCATAGGCTGTAAAATCAATTCTCAACCCCATTCCTAATATTTCAACACATAAAAACAAAAGGGGCCATTTCTGTCACTTCACTTTCTCCTTGTATTACTTCTCTGTCTCACATTATCAATCACCTTTTTTATTTTTATGATATTTTAAAATTATGTCCTTTTATATTATGATGTCAAGACTATCTTTATCTATCTTAAAACCATATAACACATCAAATACTAATAAGTCAACAAACCAAAAAAATAAAAACAAACATATACTTTAAATTTAATGATTAGCACATTAAATGATGTTTTTTATATTAAAAAACATGAAAATAACTTCTTATTTTTGAGGTGGGGAAGGGCACTTGTTAACTTTGTTATCCCTAAGCATTGAGTACATAATGCTTCCGTTGGAAACATGATTAGAGATCTTTTTAGACCCATGAATATAGTTAAAACCCTTTTTTTACTGATAACGTTTAATTTTAATTTTTTCCCTCTTGTCTTTCTTTTACTATACAAAATAAATAACATGGGCAAAAGATAATAATATTATATGTAAAAAATAATTATTTTATACTAAAAAACATGTAGTATGGGTTAAAACAAATAGTTTATCGAATATGTCATACTATTCATATTGACAATTTGTTGTATCAAATTTATTGAATCAAATAATTTATTTAACGCATGATAAACAAATCTACGTATCGATAACTTTTTCAGAGATTAGATCATCATCTTATCTCTGTTAGCTCTTTTAACTCTGTCTGTGTGTATATATATATGTATGCATGTATATTGAAACAGGTTAATAATGGAGTTTAAATCATTAACTTGAGTAGAACTTAAGATTTGTCTGGCTATACGGGATCGATCAACTTACTTTTCCATGGTTGATTTGGGGATCGGATCATAGGAGACACAACGTGAAGCTAATTTTGGGACACCCAATCCTCAGCCGCCACGTGTTAAAAAAATTAATTTTTTTTTAAAAAAATCAAATGTCTAAAGCTTTTAACACTTGACGGCGGAGGATTGGGTGTCTCAAAATTAGCCTCACCTTATGTCTCTTCTGATCCGATCCGGGTTGATTAGAGCAAAATTTGAAGATATTCTGAAACAAGACAGAGACCAGGTCATGTAGATCGAAAAGCATAATCCGAACATACATATATATTATATGTTTGGCTGTTTCTCTCACACACAGTCAAGACACTGAAGACATCACACACAAAAACAAAGCAAAGATAGGGGGAGGAGGAGACATGATCACATGAGAGTACCAATCATGAAGGATTCTAATAAGACAATGGCAGAGGATTTGGTGGAACCACATAAATGTACAACTCATTTGTTGGTTTCTTTCCTATGCATCTTTTTTTTAATGCCTTTCCTTAGGTGTGGATTAATCATCTTGTAATAATATATTACCAGCATATTCTTTTTTGAAAAAGTTTAAATATTTGTAATTTTTTATTTTCAGATGAGAATGACACTTGGAACCTTTGTTTAGATTTGGAGCAAAGGTGAAATCCGTCATTCTAGGCCCCCACCGCCCCAACCCAATGAGCATCTATGGAGGATGTAAATCAGAAGCCCAGCGGCCTCCTAGATTGGGTGAGATGCTACGTAGTGAACCACACAAGGTGTTCCCCCACAAACTAGGCATTCAGCCTAGCATCATAGGAATACTCACACTGTGAATGTCTTTGGAATCGAACTCTTTATTTCTTGGAATAAATCCCAACCTGAATACCAGCTAAACTATGTCTTGAGACAATCTTGTTTAGATTTCATTCGGCATCATGTTGCTGGTCTCTGCAATATAACACTTCGCACCTAATGTCTGAAGATGAAAATAAAAGAAAAAGGAGGTCCGGATCTCCTCCTGCAACAAAGACGGTGACGTATGATCCGACAACACGTGGCAATAGAAATGATGGAGCTAGATAAAAAGGTGGCCTACTAAAGAGCATTGGGTTGGACGGAGACGATAACCCTTACAGGACGGTGAAGAGATCCATCCAAAGAAAAGATGAGCTCTTACAGGAAGTAAACTATCTATCCCGGATGGATGTATTGTTTGTATGTTTGTTACCCTACCTAGACCCTAACGGTATCCTAACGATAGTTTTTGCTGTTGTTGGGATATACTTGATATAGATATGGTATAGCCTATCCATGCATGAGACGGACTTAATGTCATGCTATTATTATTGGGACAAACAAATCAACTTCTCCATGCATATATTAAATTCACAGATTCTTGGAGGAAAGAACACTCAAGAATGTTATTGATGAACAAAGGCGTGACATGTTTGATGATTGTCGCATTCATTTCAAGGATCAATAAATGCAGAATCTACTTTTGTCTATTTTCCATTTTACCAATCTTTAATAACCGTTATTAAAAACAGGATTACATTAGCCAAAATTGTTATAACTTTCATCTTTTAGCCAATTTCACAGCTCCCTTGGGAACTTTTGAATGGTATTTTTCCGATTCCGTCTCTCTCGACTACTTTACCGGCTATAGAGTGACCGATCTCTCAGCGACAAACACTAAACATTATAAAGGATGCAAATCAAAAGTTCATCAGCTGGTATTTTTCCGATTCCGTCTCTCTCGACTACTTTACCTGTTATAGAGTGACCGATCTCTCAGCGACAAACACTAAACATTATAAAGGATGCAAATCAAAAGTTCATCAGCCTCAGTGACTCATACAAGGTGCCACTGCAAACTAGGCCTTCAGCTTAGCAGCAGTGAAACACACACATCCCTCGAATGAAACTTTGTACCTCTTGGTGGCAAACCCAACCCGAGTACCAACTGGCTATACCCCTAGAGCCTAGAAAGAGAATCTACTCCTATCCTACATACCCCCCCCCCCCCCCCGTTCCACTCCCTGCCCACACAGACAACCCATTTAGCAGTGTCTCGTCGTTGAAGATAGCAGTTATTCATTGTTTTTAATGTGAAATGTATCTTGCAACTTCTGTACAACTTTAACATCAAATAGCTGACAATTTTTGCCTGCAGGAGTTGGGCAGAACAGGAACTAGTGTGAACTCGAGACAAAAAAACATTGAGCAAAAATCTAATCACTCAACATGCCGAATAAATCAATGAGATTTCTCCAAGTGTTTCAATGAAATCCCCAGATACAAATACACAGGCACTGGTAGGCAATATCCGAATCCCAGATACAATAACACAGGCACTTGTAGGCGAATATACGAATCCTAGATACAATAACACAGGCACCTGTAGGCGAACATCCGAATCCCAGATACAATAACTCAGGCACTTTAAGTGAGTATCCGAATCCCACATACAACAACGAGATTCCCTAAATGGGAGGTTCCATTTAACACCTCATAATATGCACAACCCTTAAATTTACCAGGGGCTTTGTTAAAGTAAGAGACTTTCACCTAGATCATCCACATCATCTATTTAATTCCAAGTACAATCTTGTAAAAGATTGCATTCCCCCGGACGATTACCTGCGGAGAACAACAACACATACTCAGTATATGCCAACGACAGCAAAAGCTATCGCTAGGGTCTAGAGAGGGTGAGTGACAGACAAACAATACCTCTATTCCAAAAGATAGAGAGCTTGCTTAGATGCCAAATAATAGGAGTATCGTGCGCACACAAATACACAGCAGAACAGGAGGATTGAAATTGGGATTTGCACACTGCAATAATGGTACGAGACATACTACACCAAGGGATCCACCAAAGCGAGCAGATAAATTTTTTTTCCAGTTTTGCAAATCCAGTAACTAGTTGAAACCTACCTCATGTCCAAAGAGGAGGATAAATAAAGTTCGAGGACGTTTCTGATAGTGAATCTTCAAATGACAGTAACCAGAATCCTTAAAAACTCCAAGAAAGCATTGAAGATTACCATCATCATTTAAGGGTTTAAATCTCAAGTCAATCGAGAGGCCGATAACAATATATAATACTACAGCATAAAACTTTCAAAAACATATATCCAACAATGCAAGTATAACATATCCATTGGGATCAGGAGCAAATGATCCCACACTACGAACAAATGTTCCACTTTTGGCCATGAAAAATGATTCTTCAAGGGGCGAGGGCGAAAAAACAGGAGTAAATGATCATTAAATACAGAAAATCCCAACTGCGACTGCAGAAGTCATTCAACAGGGATGGAAGCAACTGATAACAAGTCAAAATCAGCCAAGCATACCATCAACGTCCTTCGTAATTAAATTTCCATAAGCTCTGATAGACGTGATTTTGTTCAGCGTTTTCTTTCACGCGACTCTTGCACTGTAATACATCTTCAGTTAAAAGAAATTGTCCATACTGCAATTCCCCATGGCTGTAAGTAGGCAAATGGATGTCATAAGATATCTTTCTAGCTTACTCAACATGTATTTACCTAGCTAAAAAGATAGTAGAAGTAAAGAACAGGAAAAAAGAAACCCACTTTAAGTGATACTTATCTCTATAGTTTCTTGGTAACAAAATATGCTGGAATCTAGTCCCAATAAACTCTGATTTAGCTTAAGGACTTCACAAAATCAGCCAAAGGAGCAGTAATGCCACTTCTACAAGCCTGAAGAGGAAAGGGAACGTAACCTGCAGCTATATACACGAGGAATGGGAAGGGAGGGGGTGGGGGGAATTAGAAGCAACCACGCAAAAATGACTTTGAGATGAAGATTCCAATTCAATCTAGTCTGATGCGGATACATAACATCAGGACAAGATAAAATGACTCCTAAAAGGAATATGTCAGGCAACATATTGTCTCCTTTTTTTTATTATTATAAATTAATCAGCCAGCACATTCACCATCACATGTTGGGTATAAAATAGCTGCACACAAATTGGTAACTCTGACCATACCAACTGATGTGATAGCCTGAAATTTTCCAAGCTAATCTGATGCTAATGTTGCCTCCACCAGCATTTTCAAGAGAAATGTGGCAAACCCAACATCGTCATTAGCAGTCAGAAGAAAGAGTATGAGCCTCCACATAGGCCCTGAAAAAGGAAGTTGGGTATCAATAATAGCCAAGGTCATTTAGATGTTCAAAACATCATGAAGCTTTTCAAATGAAACCAACACTTCATCCTTCAAAACATATATTCAAGAGAAAAGAGTTGCAGGTAAAACTTGTCCAACGCAAGGAATAAATTCCTTTCAATTACATTGTACTATTTACTTTTTCGTGATAATGCAAATCTTTCTTGAACATATTGACTACTAACAATTGAAAAGATGCTAGACATTTCATTCTACACATCCAAATTTACACACTTCATACTTGATCAAAACTGTAACTGAAAAAAGTCAGTATATTGAATGTATGTTACTCTACACCTAAAAAATGGTAAGTTTGTCCACATATGCAAAACTTTTTCTACATATTTGACAATGAATTCATCATAATCTTCTAGTGTCCAATCGTTTAATAGGTTAGCTGGTTGCATCAGATATTAAGTTCCTCAACTCCAGCAAATGCTCGTCATTTGATATGTGAAGGGAAATTCGAAGGTTTGTGATCAAGGATTCTCGTTCCCAACTTAAAGGACCCGATGCATGAAATGCCTCCATGGTGCAACGGTATGCATGCAACTCTAACCTATGAATTTCGGCAGCCAACTCCTCCTTATTTGGAACTAAACAATTCCCATCCTCAGTGTGGAGCTGGATAACAGATTCAGCATCACTGGTATGATCGTCAGCATCACCAAAGGGATAACCTAAAACCCTGAAATGCCTATTACCAGTAATGCTACAGCTACCAACAGAACTTGCATCAGGATCGTCATTTTCTAGGCTTCTTGAACAACATTTCAAATTTCCACCCTGCATTATTTGTCTTTCGGCGTTCTCTTCTACCAAGTGCATCATTCCATTGTCTATAGGAGAGCAAATCCGGAATTGTCCCTGCAACTGTCCTGTATACCCATATTTACCAACATCCCCAGGTTCTTGGGAAGCATCCAGAGCAGCCACCTGATTATGTTCGCCATCTTTCTCAATCAACCATTGATGAGTTGTATTATATGGATAAAAATATGTTGACCCTCTTTTTATAGTCTCTGGTGAAACAATACATGATTCTTGGAAATTGGTTCTCTTGTAGCTTGAAAGAGAATCTCTCTCTTCATACAGGTCCAATTTTCTTTTCGTCGTCTTAACTTGAGAAGGTAGCTTGTAAAAGTTCCTAGAGGACAAACCGTTGCATCCCTGATCTCTATTATTTCCAGAATCCTACATATAAAGAAGTGAAAATCGTGGACAAGATCATAATTAAAAATAGAAAGTTACAACTAACAGCACAGAAACCTTGCTAGAACTACAGAAAATAAGCATTTACACAAATTGGCCATTGGCTTCATTAATCAATTGTGTATAACTTAACAGAACAATGATTTAATAATACTGGGATTCAATCATATATACCTGTCTAGAAAAAGAGTATACCATTATTGCAAAAGGTCAGATCAACGAGGCTCATTTGCTTCTCGAAATATGAACATTTCAAAATTTTGATTCAAAATTATCCTACTCTTGCTTGTACCAATGATATCAAAGGAAGATACAATTAAGTCATGCAAACACACAAACTTTGACAACAAGGACAGAGAAAACATAGATAAACATACCTGTCCAACTAGAACC
Organism: Eustoma russellianum; assembly: GCA_036186865.1. Classification (NCBI taxonomy): domain Eukaryota; kingdom Viridiplantae; phylum Streptophyta; class Magnoliopsida; order Gentianales; family Gentianaceae; genus Eustoma; species Eustoma russellianum. The sequence goes on from AP025057.1 coordinate 32,481,714, forward strand.
CATTTCCCATCCAACCAAGACTGCCTGATCCTCGTCTCAACCTTGTGCACCTTAAGTTCATGCAACGATCCAACCAGTCTCACAATATACTGATTCTTCATTAACACGTTCAAAACAGCAGCCATCTTCCAAGAGTGATTATGCAACACCTCAATAACATCACCAAGAATCCAACTCTCAGGGTTTCCTAAAGAAGGAGGACAAGGCCTTACTAAGTTCCTTGGCACCCTCTCAACAACTGGCTCATCTACAACACCCATATCATATCTCACAGTAACATTGTATCTATTACTGGATATTATCTCCGCAGAACTCCATGCGCCAGAAGGCACCTCGTTTTTCCAGAATACTTCCACTTTACTCCCTTTACGGAATTTCATGTCCTACAAACAAGTTGCAGCAATGGAAAAAACATTTCACGACAAAGTGAGGGGTCAACAATTGTATAGTACTACACAATACAAAACATCTGTAATGATCATTCATAAGCATATAAGCTTTGATACCAAAAAACTTTTCCAATTAACACATCAATGTGTACTAAAAAACTCAGCCAGCTACGAGTATTACAATTCAACATAAGCAATGTAGTTTCAGAGTTCATACAGATTAAATCTTCCAACACAAACACACGGAATTTACTGAATAACATAAACAAGTTTCTTTTTAAAAAAATTCTTCCAGCTAATCATATACTGTGATTATTCAAGAGAAATCCGTTACTTTCGGACCAAACAAACAAATAAACAAACAAATGATTTTTCAAACAACTAAAAGAAAAATGATTTGCAGAAGCATCTACATAACAAAAAGCATTATGCAGAAAATCAAAACAACGATCTTTGCGTCAGGAAACTGAGCAAGAAGCAAACACAGGTATATTACAATTTAAAAATAATAATAATTACAATAATTACAATACTAAAAGTACAAAATCAATCGACTAAGAAGTCAAAAAAAATCCTGAATCCAGAGAATTTCAAGTACAAAGTTAGGGTTGGTACCTTCTTTTTTGAAGATGATACAGAGCGAGAGGAGAGGTAGGCAATGGAATTAATTAAGGATTAATCTCTGTTAATTTTTCTGTTTCTTGTTTATTTTCTTTTTCGTGTGTGTGAAATAAACGGGTTTTTGTAATGGAAAAAAAAAAAAAAACACAATCTTCTGATATGAATGAAATATTAGTTGTTTTCGGATCCTTGAGCAAGTTAATAATTGTCCTATAGCAGATTACTTATTTTCGGGTAAACTGCGTTTTGTGCACTCCTCATTTCCTCGATTTGCAAGGAAAAGGATAGAACTTTTGAAAATTCTACACACTTGTGTGTTTATCCAAACTTTATGTGTGTGTATATATATACATATATATATATATATATACATACATATATATATATATGCATACACACACAATGCAATTACAAAATATTTATAATAGTTTTATAAGAAAGAGTGTTCAATTTCTGGGATAGGATCCCCTCACCGCTCCACCCTCACCGTGTACGTGACCGCGCGACACGTGGCAAAAAGGGGGAGTGATGAGGCTGGGTGAGTGTAACCCTCATCCAGCCTCACCACCCCCTACTGCTGCCACATGTCGCGTCCTGGGCCGTGCGGTGACTCACTGCGCGGTGAGGAGACCTCATCCCTTAATTTCTAAGCTATTGAGTATGTTTATGTTAATGATTCGACGATTCAAAATTCCATAATAGTAACATCAATATAAAACGTATTAGAGATTATATAATGCGCTATACAAATACTATAGAAACATATATATATATATATATATATATATATATATATATATATATATATATGTGTGTGTGTGTAGCTTCGTATGTACAAGTTTTTCTTACAAAAATCAGAATCTTCTTATCTTACCCAATTTCTCTCGACATAGAAAGAAAGAGATCTATTTGAAGTTGGTTAGGTGTAAAAATTAACTATTCTAAAAAAAAGGTGGAAATTTTAATTTTTGCATGGCGTAATATTTTGGATCAAATATTTTGATTTAATTATTTGAAGTGTGTCATTATTATATCAGAAAATGTTGTTTACCATGGAGGAGGAGATTTTTTTCTTTTTTTTTTAGGCCAGGGAGGAGTTGTTCTCTACATGCTGGAGAAAGCCTATTATTATTTAATCAGCTAAATAGTAAATGAATATATATATCCATGTTCCTAAAATTATATTTGCTTAGACTGTTATAATGTAATGTGGTAATGTTATTGTATATTTGATTAGACTTTTGACAATCCAATTTGTCATATCTGAAAAGGGAAACTTCCTTACAAATGTGCCCCAAGATGATATGGTTGACCCTATATGACTTTGATTTTTGTTAGGGAATAAGATTAATTATATTTTTTGAAAACGATAGTTTTTATAGTTGTTGGGATATAAAATTTAAAATGTTTGAAGTTTCTCAAAGGTTTGAAATTTGAATGACAAGTTTATCTATTATGTGCTCAATTAAATATACCCATGGTAATGTAGATTGCCGAATTCTTATCCATTTAATAGATAAAATCTTGAATATTTAAAATTAAAAATGTCAATTTTCCAAAACAGAGCTTATTCACAGAGCGCTTAGAACGTAATGTGTCATTTTGATTTCATTTTATTGCTAAAAATTCCTCAAAAATTATAGTCACTAATTTGTCGCGTAGTGATCACAGTGTGTGACATTCTGTTGGATCTCTTATTCGATATGCTGATGGGTACGCTTTCCATCAACAACATCATTACCCGGGCTTCTACATATTACAGGGTATAAGAAGGTCGGATGTACGCAAACATACACATATGTTAGAATTGTTTTACGATAATGCGTCAAACAGTGTCGATCAATGCTACTTCACAATATAAGAAGCGCAGCCAATTTAGTGAATCATTTTTGCTTTATTTCATTATATTTCAAAGTCAAGAAAAACTGTGTACTTAACTCCATTAGAAGATACTTCAATTTGTCATAATCTCATTTATCCTTCTTGAAATTTCTATCTTTTACTCTCTAATAGGGAGATCATGGTATTTTAACAGGTGGTACCACTGCTAGAAGGGCACTTGAGTTTGGACAGACATATGTGGTTCAGCCTCAGGGAAAACACCAGGCAACTATAGTTTAGCTACATGGTCTCGGAGACCGGATGAGACCCTAGGAGGCTAAAAATGAGGCCTCCAATCACGCGTCGCCACGTGTACAAAATCAAGGGGTGCTGCAATTTTTTTTAAAAAAAATGATTTTGTACACGTGGCGACGCGTGATTGGATGCCTCACTTTTAGCCTCTTAGGATCTCATCCGAGAGATGGGGATGGGTGCATTTGGCCTTTGAAGGTGTAAGGCAAAGTGCAAGCAACTTGTTATTTGATTAAATTTGAGTCAGTGCGATGACTCGATTCTATCTTACCGAGTCTAATGCATATGATGTGCTTGTTTTTTTTGTATAGAAAATGCAATTATCATAACCCAGGTAAATGATCATAGCAAATACCATGATCGATCAAAAGTTACACCTAAATAGGGGTGCCACCCGTACATTAGACCTAAGTAGGAGAGTAACATGGTGCTATGTGAGACTAATGCAAAAATTACAAGTAGATAGTACTTCAAACCAACAGACTGGCTTGCAAGTCACCCCTATACAAAATATGCGTTCCCCAGGCAATAGGCTGCCTGGGGGAGTATCTAGGTAGGGATCAAGAAAGAGCTAGCCTATGGTCATAAGAATCAGCAGGCATTTAGGAACCCAAGTAAGCAAAATCCGAATGGATGATACAAATAAAGTAGCTCATAATCCAGCTAAATCAATGTAGCGGCTGAAGTCAGCATAAGCAAAATCTAGTGATCATCAGTGCACGCCGGATAAGTCTTATGCATAACCCTAAAAACATAAGTATGTATTCTATTCGCAACATTCAATGGCAAAAAAACATTATCATCAAATATGTGCTTGTTTGATTATTGATAGTGTGTAGTAGACCGAGTCTAATGCATATAGGGTGTGTTTAGAAAGCAGACATTTTAATAACTTAATGACCAAGAGAGTCCATTCCTGCTAGTGCATAGTGTGAGAGCTCCTTGGTCTGTAGGTTTGCCTGCAGTGTTGAATGCTCCTTGTGCAGACTACTGTGTAAATGACCAAGCTTCTGCTAGCGGGCCGTTGGATACCTGATTTACATCCCTACACTACCTTTAAGACTGGATGTGGTAGGAACCCTTACTGGTTGGGGTTCAAGCATAATGATAACATTTTACCTTAATGGGTTTCTGGCAGTTGGTCTGACCTCTTGGAGACACTCCCTTTGCCAAATGTAAGGAGACACTCTAACCGTACGAAATTGTGGATGGATGTATTCAATCAATCATATACCCAGTAAATTCCAACCACAACAAAAGCTATCGTTAGGGTCTGGGAAGGGTGAGTGTCACTCAAACTCCTTGTGAGTATAAAATGTTGCATCTTCTAAGGTATTCCAGTAATAATACTTTTCAACAAAGGAGTGGATGGATGCCTTATTTGCAGGAAAAAACTGTACTTTAAATAGAACTTATTGTCGTGAAGGGAACTTCCTACGGAGAACTTACTGAGCTGTTTTTTTTATGCATCTTCTACATTATAATAGGGTTTGATGTAAATGAGCTTTCTGAAAATGCCAAAGACGATGTAGAGGGCTTGGACGAAGCAGCTGCTTATGTCGCTAGTTTGACGGTAACAGAGCCACCAGAGAGTAAGTCTTTCACACAGCCTGAGCATACATGCCATTTTTGTGTTTGATGCGAAACAGTTTCTTAAAGTATTTATGCTTGATTGAAATCTGAAGACTTCTCAAGGTATTACCTTTTGCTTCAAATGTAGTCAAAGCTCAGAAATTGAATTCACTCGAGTCCCGCTTGCAGTATTGTGGCCTCAGTAGTGTTCACAGTATGGCTCTCTTTTCTCCAAAGTCCAGGGGCTATCTCAGGTTATAGCTTTGCAAGTGTTCGCCTAAAATTTCTCAAAATCTGTTTTCATGGGAGGCTATGGATAACTTGAAAATCCATACCTAACTTTATGCATTCACTGGATCAGATGCAAAAGCTGATGATATCCTGTCCGGCAGCATTTGCCTTAGTTTCACTGAAGGTTAAATTTGTTCTGATAAAGGACGATATCCTATGCGGCACAATTTTCACTTTTCTTGCAAGTACATACAGTGTAAAGGCTGATATTTGATCCGTACGTTTCTTATTTGGAATGGTATACATGTTAATGTACTGATTCGAGCTTAAGACATATATTTGCAACAGTAGGAACTTATAGCAAAAGGTAGAGGTCAGAATAGTAGGGACAACATCCCTTAATCTCGAAGTTTCTAAAATTTATCTGCTATCGTTTGATGGCGCAGCAAATCCATTTTCTTAATCATTACGAAGACATTAGCTTATGAGTAGGTGATTAAGAGAGATTTTTTGAATCTCTAGTTCAAGAAAATATTTACTGTTGTTACTTCTTTAGAGGGGCCAAAGCCTCCATCAGTCCCTGGGCTTCACGTGAATGCTGCTGGATTGAAAAAGATGGACAAACCTCCATGCCTTCTGTGTCTCATTCCTGTTTATACCCCAGGGAAAATTTTGGCACTATAGCTACTTTTTCGATTTTGGTTCCAGTCAAACTATGTATTGGGGGCTTCAGCATGGGTTTCGCAACCCCTCTCTACTCTGCGACTTGTTTTGCAAATGGAAAGTATGCAAATGGCACCCCCTACCCCATCAATTTGAGCGCTGTTGTTGGATTAAGTGGGTGGCTTCCTTGTGCAACGTTCGTCTGACTATTCTAGTTGACTCGTTTACTTGTTCAGCTTGATTGGTGTATAATTATCATATGCTAATGTATTTCCAGGACTCTAGCTAGCAAGGTTGAAGGGGATGAGGCTGTAAGGCGTGCTGCTTCCCTGCCGACTTTGCTTTGTCATGGCAGAGGTACTCGCTCATTTTTGGTCAGTAGTGTATTTTTTGGGTTTGAGTGTTGTTGTTACATTTTTGTTGCACGTGTACATTTTTTGCATGTGTGAGTCATTGGTGTGCACACAGCTGTACATATACATACACGTGCAAGTATTCGTGTATCCTGCACTTAGATAACAATGCAACTTTTACAAATCCCTTAAGAAAAATATTGCAGAAAATTGCAACTAGTACCTCCCATTGATCAATTTTACCAGACTAAATGTCTTCTGAATTAGCAGCTTATTCAAGTCTCTGCTTTTTGCTGTGCTACTGCCTACTGTCGAAGGGTCCTCTTTGTATAATTTATCCAAGATTACTAGAGCCATAATGCATTTTCACCGTTTCTTTACTGTGCTGCTTTTCTGTTGGTTCCTAGAATTTTGGTCTCTCCAATATTCGCATAAAGATGCTTAAGAAGATGAGAAAAGGGAAAAGGTGTTGGTCCTGTTCAGTTGGAAGCCCCCAATCCCCTTTCTCTCAACCTGTCCGTCCAAGGACTGTTTGAGTAGCTTCTGAACACCATATGACATTTGGTGGGTGGATAATGTTGGAGGTTGGTCTTTCAACTGCTCCCTTAGCATCTAATTTTAGATGTACTTTGATGTTATTGGGGACTGCTATCTTCCCCCTTGTTTTCTTATTGCCAATGGCAAGAAGGATACGATTAGATGCACCCCCCCCCCCAGCGTCTTCCCTGCGAACCTTGACGTCTATGGACGTTTCTGTTTTTTTGTTGACCTTATTGTTGTTTGGTCTAGTTCTCATAGAAAAGACGGCAGCTACTGACAGTTCGTTCGCTTCGTTAAAATAGAGCGTTCTATGTTTTGTCGGTTTGTTAGGCTTTGAATTTCACTGGTTCCTGTCCTATGCTGCTCTCTCACGGTAAATCTCGTGCTTGGTTGCTAGTGGGGTTCAGATATGAGGAGGCTAAAGCTAGTTAAAATATGAGGCCTCCAATTATGCGTCGCCACGTGTACATAAGCCTTTTTTTTAAAAAAAAATTGAAGCATCCCCTTCTATAAAAAACTGCTTTTGTACGCATCGTGGCGATGCGTGATTGGAGGCCTCATATTTTGCCGCACCTTTAGCCTCCTCCGATCTGAACCGTTGATAGTGGAGGTTATGGTACATAGATTGAAACAAGGCTTCGGTTTCCGGCTCTCGGCGTATGTGTTCTCTATTTCTTTTGTTTTCTAATTTCTTCCAAACCAACATTTGGACACGTCTAGACACGTTCCTAGCACAATATTGACAAATTTATAAATTTAGTTTGACATTGTGGCAGTAACATTATGAGACTATAGTTTTTATAAAGTAGCAGCTAGGTTGGTGCTCTGTGACCTTGAGGTCACGGGTTCGAGCCCCGGAAACAACCTCCTGCACAAAATGTTGGGTAAGGCTGTGGACATCAGATCGCGAAGTGATCCGGCCTCTCCCTAGGCTCTGTACAAACGCGAGAGCCTAGTGCACCAAGAACGCCCTTAGTTTTTATGAAGTAGAGAAAGTATATTTGATGTGTGGAATATATGATCATATATGTTTAGTACAAAAAACTTATTATCTTTTCAAGTGATTGTGAATCATTACTGTTACAAACTGATGCAGGTGATGAAGTAGTTCCTTTTAAATTTGGCGAGAAGTCTTCCCAAAAGTTGACCTCAACTGGATTCCAAAATATGACCTTCAAGGCTTTCAGTGGGTATGTAATGCTTGATGTTTTGAAACCTTTTTGTGTATAGTGCTCGGTGAACAGTTTGAGCCTTTGGTTTCGCAGGCTTGGACACTATACGATCCTAGAGGAGATGGATGAAGTTTATGCATGACCAACATCAAAATTAGGGCTTGAAGGTAAGGCATAAAATTTGCAAGGTGTATCGCGATTGGCTTGTGGTGGATCAGGCTTAGACATACGTATCTTGTAGAACCTCATTTTCAAACTGGATATGTAATCAACATTTACTCAACAGTGAGGTTGCATAAATTCTTAGTTTTTTCCCCCTAAAAACACTTTGCTTCATTTACGAATAACCCTCACTATGACGGATGAATACCATTACATCATACCATTACATCATGTCCTCACATATGTATTTGTCCTACCACTATTCATATCGCTGCTATGTGCTGTATATTGTCAGCCAAAATATCAGTACTAATAGGCCACGGCTAATGTACTTTGTTGAATATATTCATAGAAATTCCCATATCTACACACAACTGCCAGTTTGTACATGATTTTTTCACCCCACGCCATTCGCTTGCATACGTGCGTATCAATGTTTTTGCTTGTATACTCACCTCGTCCGGTCTCTTTTTTCCTTGCCTTCAAAACAACGTTGATTCCTCTCTTCCCATACCATGTAGATCAACACAGATATTCCAAGTAACAGTAACTCTTTATGAAAAGTGCTTTTCCATGGCCTCGGGCGTTTTCTCAACCAGTCTTTCTGCGTTGCCCATACTTCTGGTGCTTTCCCAAACCGACATAAACTCATGACACTTGCCAACTTTGCGTGAATAAACACATGCAAAGAACAGATGTTCCGTTGTCTCTAGCATAAATTCTTAGTTGTTCGACTGTTTGCGACATTCAAGCATATGCTGCTCTTGTTGGATCGTCTTGTGTTGAGCCTTTCGATGGTTTAGTTTTGAGTTGCAATCTTTGAGTCTTGGTCGTCTAAGACTACGTTCAAATACGCGCATAGAATTAAATTCGAGTGGGGGAATCGAACTTTGGCTACCTAATTGTTCAGTTCATAATACAACGATTCATGCTCTTGCATATGCATGCAATCTTCAGGAGCTGATATAGTTAAGAATTTGGTCGGTTTTTTTTTGGTAACACCGAGGCAAAATGGTAAGATTACAACCACACATACCCAGTGTATCCAGTATATCCCAACAATAGCAAAAGCTATCGTTAGGGTATGAAGGAGAGATGCAAACAAACAATACATCCATCCCAAAGGATAGAGAGTTTGCTTCCAGCTAGACCCCCGACTTTATATTTACCGGCAAAATATTAAGACTATCTTCAATAAAAGTGGATAATGAAGAAAAACACACTTGCAGAGAATGAGATTGCTCAAAGTTTTTCTTTGAAGCTTTTCTGCTTGCCAATTGCCAGTTATATCAACGAATAACTGGCGACATGTCGAATTCCAATTTAGTTGAGTCCCCAGTATCCAGCGCTACCTCCCTCTCTCTAACACACACACACACAAAAAAGGAGCGGTGGGGGGTGGGGGTGGGGGGACAAGATTATGCTCATAGGTTAAGAAGATATATGCAAGGCATAGATGAAAGTAAATGACAGGATTCTCTGACCATAAAAGACCATTCTGCATAAACTATACATGCATAATATCCAAGAAAGGTGAGGTTTATATGTGAAGAGATACATGACAGGTAATGGAAAGGAGTGTGTTGGGGTGGAGGTGGGTGGGTGGG
>AP025057.1:32491166-32514587 GCA_036186865.1 Eustoma russellianum
GGGGGGGGGGGGGGGGGAACTATTAGCGGAACAAGTATCAAGATTGCAAGTCCCATGTTCGAGGTTTGACAAATTTTGATGGTTTCATCAACCTCACTTGGCAACTAGTGCACACTGCAACCCTCTTTAATTTTCCAATTCCAGATGCCCTGAGGGATGGATACTTCCGAATCTTCACAAATAACATACAATCAATCACCGGAACGCAAACTAACCTCAGCTACATACAAGTTTCAAACTTCAATCTACAATAAGTTATCAGGGGAACCATGATACTAACACACATTAAATATCAACAATTTGCAAGAAATAAAGCAGTTGCTGAGCATCACGTGGACAGGATTTAGCAAGCAATACTCTTGGAGTGGCAATTCTCAACAATCAGTGAGCAACAATGTCACAGTGGAACCAATTCTCATATACCATCAAGATTCAAGACATCCATGTATCACCTTGGGGCTTCCTTTATAAAAGCAAGATCCCCACTTGTAGGTGATGTGGATAGCAGGTGCTTATCTTGATCTCCGTCATCACTCTCTGTTGGCTCTTGAGGCGTAGTACTCGCGAAAGAAGCACTCCCATCATCTTCTGGCAGAAGATTATAATGTATAACGACAGTATTTTAACAATAAACAACTCCATCCCCTCTCAACCCAAGGAGAAAAAGGCCAACAAATTGCAGTAGATGGTTAATTTTTCCCTTCTGGAATGTAGTAACCACAGAAGGAGCATTTCATTGTCTGGACATGTGACACATAATGGTTTCTTTTCAATATAAGTGTTCTTTAACGTAATATATGTTATACAATATTAGGTGAAACATTAAGGATATAAAAGAAACAGAGACCAGCCTACATTTTTTTACTCTTTTAAGCTAACCAAGAACAAGTTTGGCAAATTTGAGGTGAAAAGCTTACCAGTACAAGGATGATACTCAGGAAGCTGTTTAACAGTTGTCACTTGAAGGCTTTCAGGTAGAAGACAGCTGCAGAAAGCACCTGAAAATTTACAAAACACAGTATCTTCATCACAAATTATAAGGCTGTCTGAACAGGTCAAAATATAGAATCAGAAAAAGTTGTCTGCTTCTGGTGATTGGCTGAAGAAATAGTCAAAAGGTACGTGCAAGTTATCCGCATATATGATTCATTTAACAGAATACATATGATGGTAACATATGAATATGTGAAAACTAAAAGCATTGGTAAGACTTCATATATACCTAAATGTGCTAGCCGGTTCACCCATCCAGGAATTCCCTTCCCTGTCAACCTTCGAGCCATGTCATCAGTGAAATGATTACAATTCTTGGAAATAAGATGATAGGTGTCACCATGATACTCAGAAGCAACACTTTCAATGAAAGTTCGAAATTCAGAAGGCGATTTGCTGATGCAACCCAATGGGACGGAACATCTATAGATAAAACCAGGGCAGCTCTTGGGCTCTACTTCAAACACTCCACTGATGGAGAAGTCATGGGCTCCAAATCCGTATTCCATTCCATAAACTAAAGATTCGGATGTTCAATCAGATAAAATTATGGAGCAGGTTCACAACAAAAATCAAAACAATTATTGGTAGCTAAATACAGAAATGATTTCTTTGATCACATTTACAAGGAAATTGATGTAATACCTTGAAAAACAAATTTCTTTCACATATACATACAAAAGCAAGTTGACTATACAGTAACTGGACTATCTTCAATGATGGTCAAGGCATCATCTGAGATTTAGCCTTCCCTTTTCTGGAAACACTGATCCATACTTGCGGCCATGTACCACACAATCAGGACTAACTCAAAAACTTTAGAAGAATAATAATGTTTGCCAAAGAAAAATTGAAATAACAGAATGCAAAATAGATTATTCAAACAAATTAACTGTATCTGTTTGCTCCACAGTTGCATGAAATGTATTACTTGGTATATGGCTCTTTTGTGCACATATGAAGTGAGCAAAGACAGGAAGTCTAAAGCAACCATGAAGTGACATCAGTCATCCTTTGGAAAGTATAATATGAATTAGGCACTAAGACAAGCTGGTTCCAGTGAGGCACATTGATGCAGCATGGTAGTTCTGAAGCTTAAGCACACAAATTAGAAGAGAAACCCATTAAATTGACTCGTTGCTCATGTTTTGATAAACAATGACCTCTTACAACCAGAAAATATAGAATGACCAGGAAAATGCAGCAAAAACATATGCGATTGCACAAAGCTCAGACTTCAAAGGGATCAAGGCCTAAAATATTGCTTATAATACACATATATCTAGCATGTGCGTTCTTTTACTCTTTCCAAACGAATTGTCTACTTCCAGTATATCCATGAATGGCAAGCAAAGAACTATGTTCCACAAATCTACATCAGAAGAGTGAAGGTCATTGTCAATACACAAGACAAGACTTGAGCAAATTGAAGAGGAAACATACATCAGGCAAAGTACAAAGGCGCATACTACTATACCCATTAAATTCAAATTCTGACAAACATATCGGCTTGGTATACATACTTAAGAGCAAGCTTGCAAGCCTGAAATCCGAAAAAGAAAGCAAGACATAGCGATCCTGCTTTTGATCAGCAAGCCCAAGTTGAATACCAACTACCACAATCTAAAACAGAGCAGAAATCAACAGTTGGGATGTCATATTGAGGTATAGTAAGACAAAATTTGATTCCCTTTTTTTCTTCACATTTATTTATCTATCTACTAATGTAAAATTGGTTCTGTAGTAATATTGGTTCCTACCGTTGAAAGTAAGGCGTGACATTGAACCTCTAATCATGAAAAGCATCCACAGTATAGCAAAAACATTTCATCATCTAACAGCAAAATAAACCCACCATAATGATAATGAAGCAAGAATTCGCTGAATCCACACAAAACTTTCAAAAAGCAAAAGCAAAGGCTATTACTTGTCAAGATGGAAACTTTCTTTTCTCACCTTCAATTCCAGAATGGAAGATCCCGAATCCAAACCAACCCATATAATTATTAAGAGGCGTGAGGTCATACACATTTAGTATGACCTGTGTATCTGAGCCGTTGGTTGAGCTTGAAGAATTTTCTTGACCCATTTGCAACTCCTTAATCCTCCGCAAACTGCAATCCTCAAATAGCAGAAACAATTCCTATTTCTTTTTCTTCTATTGATTCTGATCTTTGAAATCAAGCCCACATGAAAGAAGTTTTTATCTGGGCACTTCAGGATGCATCTGGGTACTTTCAGATGCAAAATGTCGCAGTTTTTCCGATTAGGACTGATAATTGACTCCTGTTGCTTTCCCCGACTTTTTCCCCCCACTTTTTTCCCTTCCTTCTCCGTGAATAGGAAAAGATTGAGACTGTTACGGGATATGAAGATTCAGACACCGGTGGGGATCGCGGGTAGGCTCGTTCGAAATGGGGAAAAATCTACCTGTCGGAATCTTTTTCTTTTCTTTTCCTTTTTAGTTTGAATAATTAGTGATTTTTATTAACCAATTGTATCACTCATAAGGGTGATTATTTTTTTTAAAGAATAAGTGGTGAAATTCTTATTCACTATAATACGGTGCATTACTCTTATTAATACTCTCGCTCTTGGCATCACTGTCACGGGAAAGGATCCCATCACCGCAAGGGGATGCGGTGACGCGTGACCGCGCGACACGTGGTAGCAAGGGGGGATGGTGAGGCTAGATGCATGTGACCCTCATCTAGCCTCACCACCCTCCTTTGCTGCCACGTGCCGCGTGGCCTCACCACCCTCCTTTGCTGCCACGTGCCGCGTGGTCACAAAGGGGGTGAGGAAAGTGAGGGTGAGGAGATCTCAACCCCACTGTCACTGCTGAGGGTTGGGATCTCCTCACCCCAACTTTCCTCACCCCATTTGTGACCGCGCGACACGTGACAGCAAGGAGCGGTGGTGAGGCTAGATGAGGGTCACCTGCATCTAGCCTCACTATCCCCCTTGCTACCACGTGTCGCACGGTCACGCGTCACCGCATCCTCTTGCGCTGAGGGGATCCTATCCCCACTGCTAACGCCTTCCTCTATCCCAATGGTAGAATCCAACTTTAAAACATTCATTATTAATGAAAGGTAATAAAACTAACATTCTAGCTGAAATCAAACTCTCTATCGATATATTGGTTGTCTATCTTTTACCCTCCACATACTTTAGCGATAGCTTTTGCCGTCGTCAAGATATAATGTGTATGAGTGATTGATTGATTTGTCTTTTCAATTTTACTCTTTAATATATTCTTTACTTATCATCAACGTGTTGTTTTTATAGGTCATTTCTTCTACACTTAGTTATCTAGTTCATCACACATTTCTAAAATTGTGTAGTGATTACATAATTTGGAGCAAAAAGTGAAATACCTCATTTTAGGAGTTTTCACCGTCCCAGCCTCAAAGAGCATGTGTGGAGGATGCAAATCAGGAGTCCAGTGGTCTCCTAGATTGGGTGAGATTTTACGCGATGATCCACACAAGGTGTCCCCCTGCAAACCAGACATTCGACATAGCCACAGAAGAACACCTACACTGTACGTATCATTGGAATCGAACTCTTGACCTCGTAGAATAAATCACAACCCAAGTACCAACTGAATTATGCCCTGAGTCAGTGATTATATAACTAAGAAGTGGAGGAAGCAAGGTCGGAAATGATGTTCGACATACCTTTATTTTTCTCTTATATTTTTACAGTCATAATTTCACAATTAACAATTTATGGAAAACTTATTTCATCAAAAGAAAGAAAGTCAAAATGATTGTCCTTCAATTGATCATAAAGCGGAATTCTACTTCGTCTAAGTATATCTAGTTACCCAACCACCATTAAAAAAGCATAATAATTAGACCTCTATTTTACATGTTCATCACTTGTCACATGCCAATTTTTTTTTTATTTTAGTGGTTCATAAATACTTATTAGGTACTCATTAACAACCATACAACTTGCCCATCATAAAATACCTATAGGCCAATGATAAGTATTCTCCTATTTTCGATAAAAACATACACACTTGTCATTTTACACCATTGATTTCATCTCATCATTCATTAATGGTCAATAATACATATAGATCAGTAGTAAATACACACCCAACAACAACAACAACATTATCACATTGCCTTAGAGGCTCCCGCCTATGGCGGGGTATGAGGGGATCGGATGTATGCAACCATACACATGTGATAGGATATAAAGGAGAAAATTTTTTTGTGTGGGACGACGGAGGAGGAAGCTCTGTCTAATAGTGGTGGCTGAGAAGGGGTATTTTTGTCTTTACAAACTCTAAAGAGAATTTAGAGGGCGTAGAAGGTAAAGTCCCGGTGGCTGGATGATGTGTTAAGGCCGAGCTGATCTAACACCGTGCTGACTTAAGCTTTTCCTTGCTGGATGACTGAGCTGAACTGGCCTGGTGCAGCTGACGTACCAGATTTTTCTATTCATCTGCTTGACTTGTGATCTTTTTTCCTTTGCCAAGCTGACCTGATCAAGTCCAGCTCGGTAATTTCAGCTCGGCATTTGGATAGAGATGGCGAGAGTAATTGTAGTTATCTGATTGACGAATCTGATTGATTTGATTGATTCTCCATTAATGTATATCTATAATTGATTTGATTTGTATTTATCTATTGTCTTAGATTAGCATTGATAGTGATTAGATTAGTTTGGATTATAGTTCCAATTGTAACTCTATAAATTGAGGTAATGAAATAAATAGAAGACAGATTTGAAGTGCCAATTCTACCAATTCATCATTTACATGATGGCGGTCAAACTTTTTTTAAATTTAGATAAAATGTGTAATGTCAGTATTTATGGATGTTTGGAGTAAATGTTATAAAAGAATTGCATAACGGATGCCAATAAGTCAATGCAGTGTTTGATGTTGGTGACAATCACTCCTGCACTAAGACGCAGTCGTTTAGTGTGTGGGTATGGAAATGATAAAATAAATCAAACCCGGGGCGAGTCGAGGACTCTGTCCTTAAGACGTATTGCTCCGGTATACTGTGCCCAACCGGTGTGAGCAATCGTCTCCCAGGATACAACGAGTACCTGTTCAGTTGAGCGGCACTGCTGAACTTGAACTCCTTCGAACGCTAGAGTGTCCTGACTTCTCCGAGATGCAAGACTCACGTGCTATGAATGCAAAATGCTTATGAAATGCTTAGAGCAAGGTGTATAATGAATGAACCCTTAGCCCTTCTTATATAGGGGAGTCGGTTGGAGAACAAGGTACCATGACCGTTGGATCAAAATCGTAGTTTGATTTAGACCGTTAGATTAAAACCTCCTATCTAGATTAGGATGGTTTAATCTCAGCCTTTAGATCGAAGATAGATTAACAGGTTTAAACCTGGAGCGTTAGATGGAAACCATATTCGATTAAGCGGTTAAGACAGTTTAAATCTCGGCCGTCAGATCGAAGCTGCTTCTTCCACCACCGTTAGATCACAACAAATTGATCTTATCTTTTGTGGGAGGATAATGTTTGATTTAAGTTTGAAATAAACCTGCACAAACAGAACGAATCTGCTCGCTGTCCGACTTCGATCGATCACATCGATCGATCGAAGTGACATCGATCGATCGATGTGATCGACTGATGTCTGACAGAGTACTTCAATCGATCATTTTGATCGATCTAAGAGACATCGATCGATCGAAGTGATCGATCGATGTCCTCTGATCGTCTTTGATCGATCTATCAAGCGTATGAAGCTCTCTGATCCACTCCGATCGATAACATCGATCGATCGATGTCATCGATCGATGTCCGTCAGATGCTTTTTACCGCCACATGGACACTTCCAACGTGGTATTCCTCCATACGGGTGACACGTCACCCATCCACAACATTTCCATCTACTTTGAGCATTAATTTCACATTCACACAACACCATAATTGAGTGAGTCCACATCCTAACATTAACTACCCGTTACGTAGATAATTAAGGATTCATTAGTTTCCGATTTCATTATCGGAAACTCATTAAGCTCAAAGTACGTTGCTCAACCAAGTTTCGCAACATCATTAACGGGCCAAAGCCCAAATCTTCCAAACTTCAACGATGGGCCAAAGCCCAACCTTAAATTCTCCAACAATCCCCCACATGAATGGAAATTAATGCAGACCCATATGCAGACTCTGAGGAGAAGTCAGACAAGAAAATATTGCATCAGAAGAGGTAGCTTCTGGCTTTGAACCTTTCTTAGTGATGTATCATCGGATCCACTCGGCTAAGTAGTGACTTGATGTCTTGAACTAGTCAGCCTTTGTTGTGAACCAAGACAACGATACTCACACAATATTTCCTTTAACACCCTTTTGGTTCTCATGGTTGTGTTCGTTTTGGCCATGAACAACCTGGTTTCAGAAAGTGTTTTAGAGAAATCTTGCCACCTAGACTTTCTCATAGAAGCGGCCCCACTTCACACTTACATAGGTGATTCCTATCAAGAGTATTCTGCCATACTCCACTTGACGCATCAAGATATAGGACATCATTAAAAGCCTTAGCTTACCCTGAAATCTCTGCAGACAGCACTTTTATCAGATGGAATGAGCAAGTGCTAACTGAATCTTCATAACTTAGTTGTCCCATTGAACCAAGATTCTGGGATCTCCAGTCAACAAGGTTGGGTTACCATTACAAAGACTCATGCATTATGGGCTTCAGTCCCATTCCGTTTGTCAATCTTGACATCTGATCTCTAGGCAAGCCTTTTGTAAGCGGATCCGCAAGATTCTCCATTGATTTTATATAATCTATGGAAATCACGCCATTAGAGATCAACTGTTTAATGGTGTTATGTCTTCGACGTATGTGTCGTGACTTACCATTATAGATGCTGCTTTGAGCACGTCCTATAGCTGACTGACTATCACAGTGTATGCTAATAGGAGCGATCGGCTTAGGCCAGCACGGAATATCTTCCAGGAAATTCCGAAGCCACTCAGCCTCTTCCCCAGCTTTGTCCAACGCTATGAACTCAGCTTCCATAGTGGACCTAGCTATACATGTTTGTTTCGTAGATTTCCACGACACAGCAGCACTACCAATAGTGAACAAGTATCCACTGGTGGACTTCGAGTCCTTACTGTCTGATATCCAATTTGCATCGCAATATCCTTCTAATACTGCTGGATATCTCGTATAATGTAATCCAAGATTCATTGTGTATTTCAAATACCTCATCACTCTGTTAAGAGCTCTCCAATGATCATCACTTGGATTACTGGTAAACCTGTTCAACTTGTTTACTGAACAAGCTAAGTCTGGTCTTGTACAATTTGTTATGTACATCAGACTCCCGATTACCTGAGAATATTTCAACTGGGCAACAGGTTCGCCTCGATTTTTCCTTAAGTGCACACTTAAGTCGAGCGGGGTCTTTACCGGTTTCACATCATCCATATTGAACCGTTTCAGGACTGATTCAATATAGTGTGTTTGTGACAATATGAGTCCTTTAGTCACTCTAGAAATCTTAATTCCTAGAATAACATTGGCAACTCCCATGTCCTTCATATCAAAGTTTCGTGTTAACATCTTCTTTGTACTCAAGATGATGTCACGAGTATTGCCTATGATAAGCATGTCGTCTACATAGAGACATACTATCACAAATGCATTCTGTGTGCTCTTAATGTACACACACTTGTCGCATTCATTGATCTTGAAGTCATTTGACATCATTACCTGATCAAACTTTAAATGCCATTGCTTGGGTGCTTGTTTAAGTCCGTACAAGGACTTAACAAGTCTACATACTTTCCTTTCTTGTCCTGGAACGACAAACCCCTCGGGTTGTTCCATGTAAATTTCTTCCTCTAACTCACCATTAAGAAAAGCAGTCTTTACATCCATTTGATGGATTTCCAAATCATAGACCGCAGCAATGGCTACTAGCATCCTTATAGAAGTGATCCTAGTCACTGGTGAGTAGGTGTCAAAGAAGTCAAAGCCTTCTTTCTGTCTATAGCCCTTGGCTACTAACCTGACTTTATACTTCCCAATAGACACATCCTCTTTAAGTTTCTTCTTGAAAATCCACTTGCAACCAAGCGGTTTACTTCCAGGTGGAATGTCAACCAACTCCCAAGTGTGATTTTGAAGAATCGAGTCTATTTCACTGTTAATTGCCTCTTTCCAGAACGGAGCTTCTGAAGTTGACATAGCCTCGGAAAAATTCCTTGGCTCATTTTCTACCATATAGGTTAGAAAATCTGGTCCAAAAGACGTCGGTATTTTGGCTCGTTTGCTTTGACGAGGTTCCTCAGTTTCTTGAGGAGTCGTCTCACGCACTCGCTTACTTGTGCCAGCTTCTTCACTGTCTTTGTCTTTCTTCGGAAAGATATTTTCAAAGAACACTGCATTCCTTGATTCCATGACAATATTTTCATGTATCTCAGGAATGTCCGATTTGTGCACTAAGAAACGATATGCACTACTGTTCGTTGCATAACCAATGAATATGCAATCAATCGTTTTAGGCCCAATTTTAACTTGTCTTGGTTTAGGTATAGCAACCTTCGCCAGACACCCCCACACTTTCAAGTATTTGTAACTAGGCTTATAGCCTTTCCATAGTTCATATGGGGTTTTATCCGTCTTCTTTGACGGAATCCTATTTAAAATGACGTTGGCTGAGAGAATTGCTTTCCCCCACAAGTTCTGAGGTAAACCCGAACTTATCAACATAGCATTCATCATCTCTTTTAGAGTACGGTTTTTGCGTTCAGCAATACCATTTGACTGAGGTGAATATGGCGCAGTCGTTTGATGAATAATGCCTTGTTCTAAACAGAATTCATTAAACGGTGTATCATATTCGCCACCTCTATCACTACGAATTGTTTTAATTCGTTTGCTAAGTTGATTCTCAACTTCACTTTTATAATCCTTGAAAGCATCAAGGGTCTCATCTTTGCTACTTAGCAAATATACATAACAGTATCGTGTGCAATCGTCGATGAAAGTTACAAAATACTTTTTACCACCTCTTGTTTGCACAAACTTTAAATCACACAAATCTGTGTGAATTAAATCCAACGATTCAGTGTTTCGTTCTGTTGAAGGAAATGACGCTTTTGTTAATTTCGCTTCAACACATATTTGACATTTTTCTTTATTACTAAAGTCCAGTTTGGGCAACAAGTCAAGATTAATCATTCGTTGTATTGACTTATAATTAACATGTCCCAACCAAAAATGCCATAAACAGGAAGACTCAAGCATGTAAGCAGAAGAGGAAACAATTTTATTAGCCTCAGTGGGCGTAACATTCTTGGGTACAATTGTCATAACATTCAATTTGAACATGTTATCTGAAAGATACCCTTTCCCCAAATACACCCCATTCTTAGAAAGTGTAAATTTGTTTGCCTCAAAAACAAGCTTGAACCCATGCGTGACTAGCAGCGCGCCAGAAACCAGATTCTTCCTTATGTCAGGAACATGCAGCACATTCTGCAGAGTCAACTCCCTTCCTGAGGTCAGTTTCAGGATTACCTTGCCCGATCCTTCGATCTTCGAGCTGTTGGAGTTTCCCATAAACAATTGCTCATTGTTTGTCGTGGGCACGTACTCTCTGAACATTGCCCTGTTCGCACACACATGTCGAGTGGCTCCTGTGTCCACCCACCATTCCCGTGGGTTTCCCACTGCGTTGCACTCGGTCACCACTGCGCAAAGGTTCAAGTCATCCATTGCGTCGATCAGATTTGCTTTCGCTTTATTCTGATTCTGATTCTTTTTGGGCTTCCTGCATTCACTGCTTCGATGCCCTGGTTTACCACAATTATAACACTTACCTGTGAACTTCTTTGCAATTTCCTTGCCCTTGACGTTCACACTTAAAGTGTTATTTTTCTTCTTGTTCTTCGCCTCAGCAACATGAGCCTTAGCTTGACCAGAAGATGTGGACGGCTTTCTTTCGGAGCGACGGTTGTCCTCCTCAATACGAAGACGGACTATCAAATCCTCCATCTTCATCTCCTTTCGCTTGTGTTTGAGATAGCTCTTAAATTCCCTCCACAAAGGAGGCAGCTTCTCAATCACAGCCGCAACCTGGAAAGATTCACTGAGCGTCATGCCCTCCTCTTCCATTTCAGAAACCAACATCTGTATTTCTTCCACCTGCGAAATTATAGTCTTGGAATCTAACATTTTATAGTCAAGAAACTTCCCAACTATCAACTTTTTCGTACCCGCATCCTCTGTGCGATACTTTTTATCTAAAGCCGACCACAAAGCTTTTGCAGTTTTATATGTAAAAAACACGCCATAGATAGTATTATCTAGGCAACTCAGAATCAAATTTAAACAACAAAAATTTGTATACGCCCAGGCCTCAGCACCCAAGGCGTTTTGCATATTCTGTTGTTGATCCTCCACAGGCTCAGCCACAGGTGGATCCTCGCTTAGCATTCTGGCCAGTCCTAGCGCCGTAAGGTAGAACAGCATCTTCTGGTGCCACCTCTTGAAAAAGCTGCCGGCAAATTTTTCCGGCTTCTCCACATGAGCAGCAGTGGCAGCCGGGTTCATTTGAGGCCCTCCAGTTGGTGCCAACGGAACCGTATTGAACTGCGGTCCGGCAGCAACGTTGTTAGCCCCTTCAGGTGCAGACACGGAGTGAGCACCATTGAAGCCTTGAACAGAGTTAGAGCTCTCGTGTTCCATTCCTGTTCAGTTCGATCAAAACGTAAAGATCAGAACAGACACAGGTTCAAGAATGAGTAGAAGAAGACTGCAAATCAGTACGAAACTGCTTTTGCGTAAAAAAAAACAGTACAGGAAGTAATTGAACAAAATAAATACGTCTTAAGATTGTTGGTGACAATCACTCCTGCACTAAGACGCAGTCGTTTAGTGTGTGGGTATGGAAATGATAAAATAAATCAAACCCGGGGCGAGTCGAGGACTCTGTCCTTAAGACGTATTGCTCCGGTATACTGTGCCCAACCGGTGTGAGCAATCGTCTCCCAGGATACAACGGGTACCTGTTCAGTTGAGCGGCACTGCTGAACTTGAACTCCTTCGAACGCTAGAGTGTCCTGACTTCTCCGAGATGCAAGACTCACGTGCTATGAATGCAGAATGCTTATGAAATGCTTAGAGCAAGGTGTATAATGAATGAACCCTTAGCCCTTCTTATATAGGGGAGTCGGTTGGAGAACAAGGTACCGTGACCGTTGGATCAAAATCGTAGTTTGATTTAGACCGTTAGATTAAAACCTCCTATCTAGATTAGGATGGTTTAATCTCAGCCTTTAGATCGAAGATATATTAACAGGTTTAAACCTGGAGCGTTAGATGGAAACCATATTCGGTTAAGCGGTTAAGACAGTTTAAATCTCGGCCGTTAGATCGAAGCTGCTTCTTCCACCACCGTTAGATCACAACAAATTGATCTTATCTTTTGTGGGAGGATAATGTTTGATTTAAGTTTGAAACAAACCTGCACAAACAGAACGAATCTGCTCGCTGGCCGACTTCGATCGATCACATCGATCGATCGAAGTGACATCGATCGATAGATGTGATCGAATGATGTCTGACTGAGTACTTCAATCGATCATTTTGATCGATCTAAGAGACATCGATCGATCGAAGTGATCGATCGATGTCCTCTGATCGTCTTTGATCGATCTATCAAGCGTATGAAGCTCTCTGATCCACTCCGATCGATAACATCGATCGATCGATGTCATCGATCGATGTCCGTCAGATGCTTTTTACCGCCACATGGACACTTCCAACGTGGTATTCCTCCATACGGGTGACACGTCACCCATCCACAACATTTCCATCTACTTTGAGCATTAATTTCACATTCACACAACACCATAATTGAGTGAGTCCACATCCTAACATTAACTACCCGTTACGTAGATAATTAAGGATTCATTAGTTTCCGATTTCATTATCGGAAACTCATTAAGCTCAAAGTACGTTGCTCAACCAAGTTTCGCAACATCATTAACGGGCCAAAGCCCAAATCTTCCAAACTCCAACGATGGGCCAAAGCTCAAACCTTAAATTCTCCAACATTTGATTCAGAAGATAGCATAGAAGAGTGCTTGAATCAAAATGAGGCGAAATGAGATAGGTGAAGTTTACTTACGGTTTAATTAACGTGCTCCTATTTTTGTGTATTTTTATATTCTGTCAAAGTTTATTACGAATATAATCACGTTTTTCTTCCGCTACAAGTGAGGGCATCAAATATGATCTCTCTAAGATACAGCCTTCTTTTTCACTAATAATTAAAAAAAAGAACTCTAGGCGCACGATCTTTCTAAGTTACGTGATGTCTTTGTTTCTCTGTTCCAATTCAACAACAACAATAACATTATCCTAGTGTCTTAGAGTCTCTAGCTTATGACGGGGTATGAGAGGTCAGATGTACGCAATCATACTCATGTGTTAGAAACACATAGAGTTTGTTTTCCGATGACCCATTATGAAAATTGTGTCAAGCTGTATCGATCAATTGCTACTTCATAATGAAAAAGCCCGATGATACATTATGAAAATTGCGTCAAGCTGTATCGATCAATTGCTACTTTACAATTAAAAAGCACAGCCAATTTAGTGAGTCATTTTGCTTATATTCCGAAATTAAAGAATAGTGTCTCCTTGACTCCATTATAAATGGAAATGTTCTCTCTGTTCCAATTGATTATCACATTTGAATCGATGCAATTCTTCCACTACAAATTTGTTAGATGTTTCAAATTCTTCTATTGTATCTGCTTTGGACCTATTTTTCCATTACAAATATGTCCAGAACTATACATTTGATGTCCAACAATAAATATTGCATGCCATAGGCGTGGTGGAAAAGTACCAGTGTACCGTGACAACCATTAAAATAAGTAAACTGTAAGATGAGAATTTGAATCTTGTAGTGGACTCCTTACATCAAAACTAGCTTGAATTCGGACCTCTTTGTAAGTATGTTGAGAAAAAATGTAGCACATAGAATACGTATTCATGTATCAGAGTGATGTATAAGCTCTACCCACATATCTTAGCATAGACGCTGCTTACATAGTTTAACATTGCTATACATTACTACATTACTGAATAGTACATGTAGGTCAGAGTGATATATAAGCTCTATCCACATATCTTATACATAGACGCTGCTTATATAGTTTAAGATTCTTATACATTACTACATTACTAAATCGTACATGTAGGTCAGCATGTTGACCTACAAGTAGACTATTGTAT
The DNA here is from genome assembly GCA_036186865.1 of Eustoma russellianum. NCBI lineage: Eukaryota > Viridiplantae > Streptophyta > Magnoliopsida > Gentianales > Gentianaceae > Eustoma > Eustoma russellianum. The sequence continues at coordinate 32,505,422 of AP025057.1, forward strand.
GTGTCGCATCCCATTGATGTTTCGACTTATCTCGTTAATATTAGCATTTTAAAAAAAAAAAAGACATGCATTGAGGAACCAATATAATGAAGCACTTCCTTGATTTACACAATGTATAAAGCTATGCCAACGTAATAGTTAGGGCCTTCAAGATTGGAGATTCACCATTTGAAAGATTGTCACCATTCATCAGAATTACCAGGGAGAGAAGATCCCTTTTCTTGTTTGTGACAATTCATAACTTCAAACAAGAAAGGTAATGAGAAAAACAAAGCATAAACTTCTTTTTTAATTTTAAAAAATTAGGAAGGAGATTCGAAGCTCGGCATAAAAAAACATAATAGTAAACCGTTAACGCTAAAGGTTTTTTTTTGCAAGCAGAGCATACACTTGAGTCAACACAGAGAGTTCTTAAACTGCCAAAGACGTCACTGTTTTCCCACAAAATCCACCCGAGCAACCTAAATGAGCAAAAAAAAAGAGGAAAATGATAGACAATACTACTTAGTAATAGACTATGGAATTCTAGATTTAATCTAGTCAGTAAGAGAAATATTCACTACCGTTCTGTTATTTCTTTGTATAGCCCTGCATCAGCGATACAAAACCACTGCTGAGTTTCAAAAGAGTCAATCTGCTGCCATGCCTTGATAAGTAAATTATAATATTTATGCACCGTAAGATTGCCTTGTTTAATCTCATGAAGATAAGCTTCGATCTCATACATCTATGAGATGTTATCTTGCTTAGAGTATATCTCCTTGACTGCAGTCCAGTTTTGTGTTGTAGTGTTGTACGTCATGAAATCACCAGAAATATGAGAACTATGACCTTAAAATGTAATGTAAGAGAGACAACCTAAAAACATGCTGAATTCTGGACTCAAAGACCAATACCTCTGCGTGATGTCTGCACTCTGCATGTTTCTCTTCCAACTAACTCTAGATAGGTGCATTATGCTTGTGCGACTTGACCTCTCCACCTAATAATAATATATCTGTTTTAGCATTCACAATCCTTAACTTCACCTAATAAATGAACGGTTTGATCATGCTTACTTCCATCAACGTATGAATTTTGCATATCTCTATAATTCCATGCCCTGCTGCACCCTCAACTTATGACAGTGAGAACCAGACAATGACAATCCTAGGAAAAGCAGTATACTCTAGCCTGGAAGAAGAACCTTGTTTTTTATATCTTGGAACTTGACTTATATACTTAGAATAGTACTTCTCAATTTTATGCATACATTTCAAGATGTTTACTTGAATTACATGTTATTCATAGGATGGATGCCATGAAAAAGGCAAATCTTACCACTTGTGTTACTTGCAAGTATTTGTTGGAGAAAAAATCCGACGGTAGCCTTTTATTGCTACATGTTATTCATAGCATGGATGCTTTGGGAAACTACAGTAATATACTTGGGTATAAGACAGTAATCCTTACTTCTTGGCTAATTTTTCTATTTATTTGTCATTTATGCAGGTACATATGGAGCCGGGGGGTCTCACTGGAAACAGAGGATAGAGGTATTGTCTGCCTACCACTTACCCTCCCCAGACCCTAACCATAGCTTTTGCTGTCGTTGGGATATACTGGGTACGGATGATGATGATGATGTTCTGAAATTCCTTCTGAACAGCCAAAAAAAGGCGTTTTAGTAGAAATTAAGTGTCATTAACTCGAGAAGTCTTTGATACCAAGCACAGAACGTGAGCCAATTGTTATTATGTCACCAATAATCCTTACAAGAACAAAATCCATCCTTCAAATGTTGAAATGATTGATACATCTCTAACAATGATTTCTCTCAGAAACATCTTGTTTATCAACTCTTTTACTCATGGCAATTGTTATGCATTATAAAGTTTTTCACATTCTTATGAGTTGTCCCACGTTTTCATCGATATAATATGACGCAATTTTCATTATGGATCATTAGGAAACAACTTTGATGTGTTTCTAACACATGAGTATGGTTGCATACATCCGACCCTTTATATTATGTCATAGGTAAGAGCCTCTAAGACAATGAAGTAATGTTTGTTGTTGTATCAATCCGAATGCAATGTGGAAATGTACATATTAATGGGATGGGATGAGCTGTATACTCACAGAATCTTGGGGTCAGGATCTCCTGACCGCCAAGTCCGTGACTCCCTCCGCGACCGCCCGATACGTGGCAGCAGGGGGTTGTGAGGCTGGGTGAGGGTCACCCGCACCCAACCTCACTACCCTACACCGCTGCCACGTGTCAGGCGGTCACATTGACGGTCACAGAGAGGGGGTCAGGTGATCTCGTTCGAGAATCTTGGTGGATCCAGAAAAATTGATAAAATCCAATTTGATCGAATTTATTATTAAAAAGGGTTCTAGTCTTAGAGTAGCTTAGCTGCACGCTGGGATTTGAATTTTCTTTAGTGGTAATTGCTATGATGTTTTGGTATCAAAAGGTAAAATTTCTCATCCTATTGTCTCTACTCCTACAGTTTCAAAGAGCATGTGCGGATGATGCAAATCAGAAATTTTCAGGGGCATTCAAGGTTGGATGAGGACTTACATAGTGTACCACTCAAAATGTCCTCCACAAACCAGGCCTTCGACATAACAACAGAGGAACACCTACACTGTGCGTGTCCCTAAAATTGAATTATTGATCTTTTGGAGCAAATCCCAATCTGACTACCAACTAGACTATGCTCTGGAGCACCTATGGTATTTCTTGGTGTGAATTAGAGTTCAAATGCCTATATCATTTTTATATCTTGTTTCATCAAAGTATATATATATATACACACACACGTTATACAGTAATTTTGCAACGAACGGTAATTCCAAGATTATAATTTTCTGTCTAAGCTCAAAAAGCGCAAATGTTACTAAGTGCCTATTGATGATCAGCACAATATCTTGAAGACTATTTGAAAGGTCCAAGTCATTTAGAACAACTACTCAATCAGGATATCTTTTCAAAAGAAAAAGAAAAATCAGGATGTACAAAGTTCAAAAGCAACGGCTATATTTTCAAGTCAACCCTTTTAGGATGTGGATTCTGGTTGCATTATTGCATATAATTGGCCTCCTTTAGAGAAAGGTCTATACGTGGATAATAAAGAATATTTAGGACTTCGTCTAAGGTTTTTCATGTCGAAAATTCCTCTTGTCTGATAAAACAACATGGTCCTACGGTTCTTTCTTATCAAATGTATCGTGAACGTGCATGTCACAAATGTGCATCAATTAAATTCTCTTGCAGGGAGGATACTTGTCATATGGCGTTACATCTTGATTTATATGTAAAAAGTTACATGTTATGTATAATAAGATGTAAATTTTTTCCATTAAGATACATTTTAAAAATAATATAGTTATTCGGTTTGTCTCAAAATATAATTATACTTTGATTTTTTAAATATAATGTAACTTATACTGTGTTAAAAATGTATTTATATTTTGCGACCGAACGAGTATATAAAATGGAGCGCTATTTTACGTTATTATATGAAGTCACTATCTTACCTTATGCGAGTTGTTTCATTTCAAGTGGGCATGGATATAACGGGAATGCTAAAAAATGAGTTCTTAGTACGTAGTACAGTTGGTACTCGGGTTAAGAATACCTATAAAAAAGATAACGGTTTGAATCTTGGAACACTCATAGTGTGTGCGCTCTACTTCTGGTCAGTATGTAGGGGACAATTGTTCCACTTCTATTAGTTTGTTGGAGACACCTTGTATGCGTCCTCGTGTACAGCCTCACCAACCTAGAAGGCTGCTGGACACCTGATTTGCATCCTCCACAAAGCACTATAAGACTGGGACAGTAGGGTCCAGGACTAGAGATTTCACCTTTTTTTTCCAATGGAAGGATCGATTTTCATTAGAGAATCACAAAATTACATCATACAAAAGGTTGCAGCTGTGCAAAAAGGCCTATCGACGTGCTATATACATCCCAACATACTACTATCCAACCCTACAGCAGTACATGTTAATCTAGTTTGCTTCATAACCTCCGCTGCAAACAGCCATGGCGGTGCTCTTTTATAACTCCGACAATGCATTGCTTCATTACGACACCGCCATATATTAAAAGCGGCCTCCCTGAATACATAAGCCCACCAGTTCGTGTCCCTCTCATGTGATAACCGTAGATTAGCATCCACCCATTCCTTAGCGGAGGGGCAGTCGAAGAACCACCTCTCAGAGTCCCTCCCCAACAGTCCTTTCCACACCTTCCTTGCCCATTTACAGTCTCTTAATTCATGCAGAAGAGTGCCCACAGCCCGTTGACATAGTGGACAAGTGGTATTGTCCACAATACCACGTTTATGTAAATAGGATATTGTGGGAAGTACTTCATGTCTAAGTCGCCATAAAAACAGATTCAATCTACCAGGACCTTTTAGTTTCCATATGCGGTGCCAAGCTTGGCTTTCCCTGTCATCAGTGGCCGAAGTCAACGACTCATAAGCACTAGCAACACAGAACTTACCGGATCCATTAAGATTCCACCAAAATTTATGCTCACCATCATCAGTCTCCTGAATTCGCATCCCATTAAGAAAAAGTGGAAGGCATCTGCAAATACTACGCCACACAAATGAAGCCTTTGATTTAGAATTCCAGTGAAGAGGTGAGCCATATTTGCTCCTGAGTATCTCACTCCAAAGCGACTCCTCCTTCGTTAGCACCGCCCAACATGCCTTCATGAGAATGGACATGTTCATTTCTTCCAACCGCCGGATACCTAGCCCCCCGGCCTTTTTTGGTTGGCATATTGTATCCCAGGCAAGATAGTGTAAAGTACGTGTGCCGTCCAGCTCATTCCAGAAGAAGCTTCGAATATACCGATCAAGCTCAGCCAAAGTACCGCTTGGTATTTTTGAGGTCTGCATCGCATAGTTAGGTAAGGCAGAAAGAACGGACTTAATGAGAAGGGCCCGGGAAGCTTGCGATAGCATACGGGCTTTCCAACCAGATAGTTTCGTCCTGATCTTGTCCACAAGGAAGCCATACGTTTTAGTAGTCACTCTACTATGTAGGACCGGCATCCCCAAATAACACCCCAAGTTGTCCGTGGCTTTCATCTTTAACGTGTTACTCAACAATTTAACAACCATAGGGTCCGTATTACGGGAAGTAAAGAACTGCGATTTTTTAAAGCTAATTGACTGTCCAGACATCGCGCAAAAATGTGACAGAATGCTTTCCATAACCACTGCTTGGCGCTCCGACGCCTCCCCAAAAAGAATCAAATCATCGGCAAAAAAAGATATGTGAAATACCTGGTCCAGATCTAGACGCTTTGCTCGGAATCCAACGGTGATCCTGTACAGCCTTATGGATTTGCCTGCTTAACACGTCCATACATAACAAAAACATATACGGCGCCAAAGGGTCGCCCTGTCTGACTCCATGAGTTGGTTGGAAGGCCTCCAGTCGTTCACCATTCCACAAGATAGAAAGACTCGCTGACTGAACCATGTACATAATAAGGTCAACAAGGTCCTTACAAAAACCGGATGCCACCAGAACAATCCTCAAGAAAACCCAATCGACCTTATCGTACGCTTTCTCCAAGTCAATCTTAACAGCCATGATGCCCTTCTTCCCTGTTTTATTCCGCATCGAATGAATCAACTCCTGCGCAATGATTATGTTTTCCGATGCGGTCCTTCCCGGGGTGAAAGCACATTGTTCTGGAGAAACTAGCTTAGATATGACTAACTTCAACCGGTTCGCCAACACCTTGGAAATCAGCTTGACCAACACATTCGTAAGCGCAATAGGCCTAAACTGGCTAATGTCTTCCGGATTAGCAACCTTCGGGATTAATGTTATAATAGTTTCATTCATGGACGCAGGAAAGCTCTTACGTCTAAATGCCTCCATAACAAAATTAATAACAGAGTCTTTAGTCACCTCCCAATTCTTCTGAAAAAATGCCGGAATCAGTCCATCAGGCCCCGGGCCTTGTCCGGTCCCATTTGAAATAACGCAATTTCAATCTCACGCGGAGAAACAGGCCGGTTCAACATACTACGATCAGCATGTGTAAGAGTCGGGAAGTCAAATTCCGGGCTAGGGCGCAACTGCAGTATCTCATCGGAGAACAAATGCACATAGTATTCCCTAATGCTCCGTTTAAGAATGGCCGGATCATCAATCCACTGCTCATTACCACAGCGCAAGGCCATAATTTGCTTATGCCTCCGGTACGTCGCCATACTCTTATGAAAGAAACGTGAATTCTGTTCATCTTCTCCCAACCAATCCAATTTCGCTTTGGATTTCCAGTAGTGTACCTCCAGATTGGAAAGGGTGTGAAATTCCGTCAGCAGCTCCTGCTCTAGTTTAGATAAAAACCGGGAAGGACGCACGGCAAGAGCTTCCTGCAACCCCCGCAACCTCGCCATACACCTTTTTTTCTTAAACCCAATATGTCCAAAAACATCTCTTCTCCATCGTTGTACACTATTTGTAAAATTCAACACAGTGGCAATCATATTGCCAGGGATATCAACCCATGCCTCCTTCACCAGTTTGTTGAAGCTTTCATGGCGCATCCAAACCGACTGGAACCGAAACACGGTGCCACCCCACTCCTGCCTTGCCGGAGATGCAAGGGATAAAAGAAGAGGGTGATGATCATAGTGTATTTTCGGAAGGTGTTGGACAACTGCTTGTGGGAGAGATTTCACCTTTAGCTATCCAAAAAAATGATTTCTACTAAGTCAGCGTCACGCTTGCATGATTGTGGGGACCGGATATGGAGGGGGGGGGGAGGGGAGAGTGGTGAAGAAACGTATATTTGATTCAATGAATAAACAGTTTTACAACATACACGTATATATAGATAGCCTCCTAACTGACTACTCCTACAATAAAGAGATAGGAGATAGGGATAGAATATATCCTAGGATAGAATATATCCTAACTACAAGTCTATCTACAAAGATAGTGGGATATTAACAAATGTATATACAAACTAATTATCCAATAATATCTCAACTAATAGTATATCCCAATACTCCCCCTCAAGTTGGCGCATGAATATCGAGAATGCCCAACTTGCTTAAAAAATGCCGAAACTTGTCAGGACCAAGAGCCTTGGTGAAACCGTCAGCCAACTGTAGAGCACTCGGAACCTTGCAAGGGCGAATAAGCCCATTAAGATAATGTTGACGAACAAAATGACAATCGATCTCAATGTGCTTTGTGCGTTCATGAAAAACAGGATTGGCTACAATATGTAAAGCTGCCTGATTATCACAATGAAGATTAACAGGCTCAGTAAGGGGAACACCGAGATCATGCAAAAGTTGACGTAGCCAAACAATCTCACTAGCAGCATAGGCCATGGCACGATACTCTGCTTCAGCCGAAGAACGAGAAACAATGGGCTGTTTCTTGGAACGCCAAGAAATTAACGCCGAACCAAGATAAACCATGTATCCAGTAGTCGAACGTCGCGTAAGAGAACACCCTGCCCAGTCAGCATCACAATAGGCTCGAAGACATAAAGACGACGCAGCGGGAAAGAAGAGACCTTGACCCGGGGCACGCTTAAGATAGCGTAACAAATAGAACACAGCATTCAAATGACACTTACGCGGAGCATGCATAAACTGACTGAGAGTATTAACAGCAAAACAAATATCTGGTCGTGTAACAGTAAGGTAAAGTAAACGACCAACAATACGACGATAAAAAGAAGGATCATCCAAGAGAGGATCTGACTCCGAAAACACGTCCTTTTGATCCATAGGTGCACTAGTAGGACGACTACCAAGCAGACCACACTCCATGATAATATCAAGAACATACTTACGTTGATTTAAAACCATGCCAGCCGGCGAACGTGCCACCTCAATGCCAAGAAAATACTTAAGTGGACCAAGATTCTTGATCTTAAACTTGTGATCAAGATAAGCTTTTAAAGCTGAGATGCGATTTAGATCATTTCCAGCAACAATGACATCATCAACATAAATCAGAACAACGACAACTGAAGAGGAGTCATTCAAAAGAAACAACGACGAATCAGCGTTAGACTGAACATATCCAAGGGCAATGAGAGAAGCAGTGAATTTAGCATACCAATTACGAGATGCTTGACGCAAACCATATAAGGATTTACGCAACTTAAACACAAGATTCTCCCCCTGACGCGAGAAACCGGGAGGAATACGCATGTAAACATCCTCAGTAAGATCACCATGCAAAAACGCATTATTCACATCCAACTGATGAACATGCCAATGACGCACCATCGCGACTGCCAACAAACACCAAACTGTAACAAGTTTAGCGACTGGTGCAAAAGTTTCATGAAAATCCACACCCTCAACCTGGGTATACCCACGCGCCACTAGGCGAGCTTTATAACGTTCAATGGTGCCATCAGGATTATACTTTATTTTGTATACCCATTTTGAATCAATAGTAATTTTGCCAGGGGGCAAAGGCACAACTGTCCAAGTGTGATTGGCCTCAAGAGCTGCAATTTCACGTTGCATGGCTTCGCGCCAGTGAGGGTGTTTAACTGCCTGCTTAAAAGAAACCGGCTCATCGCCAGCAGTGATGGCCGCCACTAAACCATAGTAAGAAGATGATAAGCGAGCATATGAAAGAAAATTGGATAAAGGGAATACCGTGGAGTTCGCTGTAGGAGAGGGCGGCACAGCAGATGGCACAAGAGAAGGAGGCAACTCAACATCAAAATCCGTAAGACGACGAGACAAATGACGAGACCGCAAACTACGCGAAGGTGGCAAAGCAGCGGACAGAGGAACAACGTCTGCGGGAGCTAGCGACGAAGTAGGTGCCGCTGGCTGAGGGTCAGCCGAAAGCTGTGTAGTCTCAGCCGAAGGCTGCGGAGCAGCACCCGAAGCTTCTGCGGAAGGGACAGCTGGCTCCGCAACCTCCCAGCTGGACGGATCGGGCGGACACAAAGCAGCGGCTGGAGGTGCAACAAACCGAGTAGGCATAGAAAAAGGAAAAATATGCTCATAGAAAATGACATCACGACTAACATAGACTTTACGACTAGATAAATCAAAAATCTTGTATCCTTTCTGGGAATGCGGATAACCAAGAAAAATACCGGGCGCAGAACGTGGAGCAAACTTATTATGCATGCCATGATATGTGTAAC
>AP025057.1:32514597-32678201 GCA_036186865.1 Eustoma russellianum
AATCAAAAATCTTGTATCCTTTATGGGAATGCGGATAACCAAGAAAAATACCGGGCGCAGAACGTGGAGCAAACTTATCATGCATGCCATGATATGTGTAACCATAACACAAACAACCGAAAACACGAAGATGAACGTAAGAAGGTAAGTGTCCCATTAGAACTTCATATGGAGTTTTATGCTTAAGGATAGCAGCAGGCATACGATTAACAAGATAAACAGCAGTGAGAACACATTCCCCCCAAAAAGTGACAGGCAGATTAGCATGAAAACGAAGGGCACGCGCAACCTCTAAAAGATGCCTATGTTTACGCTCAACGACACCATTTTGTTGCGGAGTATGAATACAAGAAGTCTGAGCATCAATCCCTTGTTCAGCATAATAACCAAGGACTGTAGCACTAGTGAATTCTGACCCATTGTCACTACGAACACGTTTGACAGGTCGCCCAAACTGTGTATGAACCCAACGAAGGAAATGCAACAAGAAACGACTAGTTTCAGATTTAGCTTTCATCAAATATACCCAAGTACTGCGACTATAATCATCAACAATGGTTAGAAAATAACGTGCACCAGACAAACTAGGTGTTTTATAAGGTCCCCAAATATCACAATGAATGAGATCAAAAGACTGCAGAGTTATGCTAGTACTAACAGGAAACGGTAAACGTGTTTGCTTTGCCCGACTACAAGCATCACAAAAGATTTCTTTATTAGGAACAACAATAGAGGGTATAAAACGAAACTTTGAGAGAGGAAGGTGACCCATGCGACTATGCCACACTGACTCATCACACTTTATTGCTGTGAGACTATGACTGACCGAATTTTGAACCAAATGGTAGAGACCATCATGCTGCCTACCCACTCCAATCAGCTTCCTCGATGGCATCTCCTGCACAACACAAAAATCCGGTCCAAAGATCAGCGTACATTTCAGATCTTGTACCAATCGACTGACAGAAATTAAATTAAAAGCAAACTCTGGTACTCCCAAAACATCACGCAGAACTAAAGAATCCGAGAGCCTGACTGTCCCAATGGCGCGAACGGACACATGTGTACCATCTGGGGTTTGTACCGTTGCAGCAATTTTGTCAGTAACAACAGTAGTAAACAGTGACAGATCATTGACAATATGTGCATTGGCTCCACTATCAAAAAGCCAATAAGATGATAAGGAAGGCTGAAAAGAAACAGTATCCGAACCTTTCTTGCCTGTCATCGGAACATTTGATCTAAAATTACCTCCGTTCAAATGGTCTGATGGATGCAGGTAATATGGCGACTTTGAATCAGTTGTGACTACCGTCTGATTGGCCATGGCTTACCCTTGACAAAATGAACAAAATAAGAAAAACTGCTGAAGTCGACTTGAGACTTCGATGCTGGACTGTCGACCTTGCGCACACAACCGAAAAAGAAAACAGGACGACGACCAAAGAACAAAAGACAAAAGAAGTGCAACTGTATGTTGCCTCTGTTGAATGAAATTTGAGGACGTTGGTGGACAAAACCCAGATGACCAAGAAATGCAAACTGACAAAGAAAAATGCTACTTGGGTTTGAAAGAAAAACTAACGGCGGAAGTTTATGGAAACCGCCGAAAGTAAATGGATATCGTAAGAACAGTGAAGAAAAGAAAACGACGACCAATTTGATGAATGGATCAATTTCGCTCTGATACCATGAAGAAACGTATATTTGATTCAATGAATAAACAGTTTTACAACATACACGTATATATAGATAGCCTCCTAACTGACTACTCCTACAATAAAGAGATAGGAGATAGGGATAGAATATATCCTAGGATAGAATATATCCTAACTACAAGTCTATCTACAAAGATAGTGGGATATTAACAAATGTATATACAAACTAATTATCCAATAATATCTCAACTAATAGTATATCCCAATAAGTGGGGGTTGAAGAATATGTCATTATCAGAAATTACGTTTTAATTTAATATCCGTCTATACACATACATCTCATCGCTAATATCTGATTATATTTTCTAATCCATAATCCGGTAATTTTTTTTAACAATAATAGACGGACGTTTATACTATATATATTCAACCTGCTATTTTCTAACAAGTCAGAGACGAAAACGCGAGCTTATTACCTATTTATTTTTTAAATATCGACCTATTTTAATAATACGACTAAGACAAATTGCAAGTTCGTGTTTTTTTTTTTTTAATCTTTGTCTTTTGGTGCCACTTTTGGAAAGGGAATAAAGACAACATCGGTACTGCAAGACCCCTCTGAGGAAGCAACCTGTCCGGGGAAAGTTTTATGCATAAAATCGACGGTGCATGACATAATGTAAACATCTCTAAGATCACCTTTTATAATATAGACACTTGTACATTTTTTTATACCATGTTAAGAATTTCTCGAAAGTTATTCTTTTGCATAAACTGTTGTGACATCTCTTTTTTATCATGTATACGAATTTATCTTCCCATATTTTATTCTTGACATATCTTTTTATCATCTATACGAATTTATCTTTCCATATTTTATTCTAACATTGGGAAAAAAGTTGATATATACAACTACAGATTTGCTTGTTACTTTGGTATAATACTGGTCACTAAACAACCTTAATTTTTGGTTAAAATGACATATGAGAATTTGAACGGTAAAAAGAGCGTTTCCGGTGTACTAGGCTCTCACATTTGCGTAGGGTCTGGAGAGGGGCCGGATCGATTCGCGATCCGACATACGCAGCCTTATCCTACAATTTATGCAAAAGGCTTTTTCTGCATCTCGAATCTATGATCTTGAAAAGCAGCCATCTTAACCGCTACTCCAAGCCCGTCCTCCAAACTGAAGATGAATTAACTAAGAGAAATTATAGCCCTCTCATCCTAACAAATTAAAATATGCCACTGTTTCTATGATGAGCAATATTGTGTAAAGTGGATATTCTTTTTTTTTTTTTTTGAAGGGTAAAGTGGATATTCTAAAGTCACTATCAAGAGCATAACTTCGCATGAACTCTATTTCGTTTGACTCGATAATGTCATTATAGGCAAACGCGAGTCAATATCCATTGAATCAGACTATCGTCCCCGCCGTTTAGACAAAAAAATCACTTATTGTTGACATTTAACACACTCATACTTATATATCACGATACTATTTGTTTTCTTTCCTATATGAGATTTTTTCATCTTTACATTTCACTCCTCTTAATTGGCATCTGTCCTTGTTGGATCCCTTTAAATGACCGTGATTCCTCTAACATTTCTGATTTGATCCTTTCGACCCGATTGACCCTAGTCGTCTATGATACCATAATTGTAACGACCAAGATTACTCCAGCCGATTCCAAGCCTGGTGTCTGTTCCGGCTCGACATTGTTACTATAAGTAAAGGCTACTAAATGTCAGTTGAATCGGGCTTTCGTCATTGTCCAAAACTATTAATCCTTGATGATATTTGTCACTTGAACCATATTTATTTATCATGCCACCATCTTTTTTCTTTTCAATATGGGATTTTTTTTGGGTCTTTTTACAGGTCATGTAAAACTTCTAATTAGAAAAGTGTTATTTATCCAAAATCATGGCAATTGTACTCAGTAATTCCCCCCTTTAATATTTTGGCTTAAAAAGCACGTGATTTCTTCTGATTAAGTCATTATCAGATAATCTTCACAAGATGATTTGATATATAAGTTAAATATACATTTCTCAACTATTAGCATATTTGTGCTATACCCTAGGATACATGTGTAATTTTAAGCCGATGCAGTTACTTAGCATGTGATTAACACATATCGTACTAAATGAATTTACTAAATGTTGCCATGAACATGTTATGTTATAATTGCGCAATTTTTAGTCCTCCTCTCTAATTTTTGTATTATAACATGCATGCTTGGTCAATTATCGAGTGCTACCACGTTATCATGTCACCAAGTTATTATGCAGTAAAACGTTACTCCTAAATATTACGTTAAAAAGACAACTAACATAATATTTTTTTTGGGATAGAGAGAGTATTATATCATCCGGCCATTTGCACATTCAAGGCAAGGATTGAGGGCGGTAGTTGACAGTGGGGTGCGTCCCTCCCTCCGGATGAGATCAGAGGAGGTCTTATATGAGGCAAAATATGAGGGCCTCAATCACGCGACGCCACGTGTATAAAAGAGCCTTTTTTTTCTAAAAAAGAAAAAAAGTAACCAGCGGGCCCTTTTGTACACGTGGTGTCGCGTGATTAGAGGCCTTATATTTTGCCTCATATAAGGTATCCTCTGATCTCATCCGCCCTCCCTCCCCACTACACTTGCTTTGATTACCAGACCTCAAAGAAAGGTAGCTGAATATGCATCTTCAAAGTTCAAATGACTTTTGAAATTATTGAGGATAAAGGAATCGAAACAAGGAAGAATATCATTCCTGAGTGATGCATTATAAGGATTTTATTCCCATTTCCTCATTTAAACCTCACCTACTTGTACCTGACCAAATGAGCCTGTTTCTTTCTTTGATACTTATGTTGTCATAAAAATTTTAATTTTGAAGTCCTCAATATAAGGAAGCAACGAAATATCCTTTTTCTGAACATATCAACATATCATAATGATCTCTCTTCGTCCCAAAAATATTGTCGCAGTTGACTTTTCAAGTCAGTATGGATTGTAATACGTTAAAAAGTCAATTGTCATAATATTTTTGAGACCGGGATGGAATAATTATTTAAATGTGAGTTAGGGATTGTGTATCTATGAATGCCCTTGGTTGATTTATGACCTAAAGCAACGTGGTTTCCAACTATGAATTTGTTCATCATTATCATCATCCGGACCCAGTATATCCCAACGATAACAAAAGCTATCGTTAGGGTCTGGGGAGGGTAAGTGGTAGGCATACAATACCTCTATCCCAAGGGATAGAGAGTCTGCTTCCAGTGAGACCCCCGACTCTACCTGCATAAATGACAAAATAATAAAGATATGTTGTGCTAGTGTGTTATTGAATAAATTCAACAAATACAAAGAAAGTACTTTCGCTATTAAAATACACATCACGTATATATGTATAAGTAATGGAAAACAACGATATAACATATGCAACCAAGTGGAAAGTCAACCTAAAGAGTAGCTAGTGTCTACACCTATCTATGTCCCTAAATGTACTCTAAAGTGTCCTTATATATGCCCTATACCTCGTTAACCTTAATCTTATGTCTCCATGAACTCCTATCTTGGACCATGTCCTCAGAGAGGTGCAAATCTAGTAAGTCGTGCCTTATCTGCTCATCCCAAGTCAGTTTGGGCCTGCCTTTACTCCTGTTTCCCTCTACAATGAGGCTTTCAATTGCTCTGACCGACGCCGTTGTCTGTCTCCGCTTGATATGCCCAAACCATCTCATTCTTCCCTCCCTTATCTTATCTTCTATACTAGCCACTCCTAACCTTTCTTGAAACACCTCGTTTCTGATCCGTTCTAGCCTTGTATGCCCACACATCCATCTTAACATTTTCATCTCTGCCACTTCCATCTTCTGTAACTATGAATTTGTTCCGTGTAAACTAATTCTGATTTATTTCTCGGGGAAATGTGAAAGGCAAATGCAGGTTTTAGATGAAGCCTCTAGCACGAGAGTTTGTCTTATGTGTAGGAAAATATTTCTTATGTATCGGATAGGAGTCTTAACGAATCGAGCAGAGCCAAATATTAGGTTTTTAAATTCAGATTCGTTTAGCTAAACGAACTGTTCGGCTCGGTTCGTTTAGCTAAACGAGATTTAAAATTGGTTCAAGTTAGGCTCGATAACACTATAACTATTTAAACGAGCCGAACAGTTTGCGAACAGTTTGACTCGTTTAACTAAACGAACCCAAATAGGTGTTCGAATTCAGCTCGTATAAGTAAAATTAACGAACGAACTCGAACCAAATATGAATCAAACTTAAACAGTTCGCGAACGGTTCAGTTCGGTTAATACCCTAGTTGCGTGTACAGTCATGGGACTTCAAGTCAGATTGCGGAACTTTCGCGTATAAAAAATTGCCTTGCTCTTATGTTAAAGCGAGATGACAATATTTTTCATAATCTAATTATATATCTAGCAGCTGGGACTTAAAGATTACGAAGAAAATATTTATTCTTATAAACTTATTAGTCTATTAAATTTTAACCTTTGCCTTTGTACTTTTATTTTTGATGTTATACCCTTGCAAGAGTTATATATATACCAATATCGAATAATAATAAAACCATAAATAGCTTTTATGGAGTATGTCTATTTTGCAAATGGCATGTATCCCTTCCCAAGTAACTTTAACACAAATAGGTGGAGAATAGGGAACGCATATGAGAAGTCTCTATATTCCCAAAGATGAAGGGAGGAATCATGTACAGAAAAAAAAACATTACTTCATTTTTCTTTGGTGGTGTTGGTGTGGGTGATTGGGTATTTGGGGGGGGGGGGGGATCTTAGGTAGGGTTTTCTTCCACCAATGTATTATGTGGTCACTCTCATTAGGGTATAGAAGTCGTATATATTTTTTTATAAAAAAATTTGTATGTCTTGGGGTTTTTCATATGTATTGCACGTTATTTTGTTCTTTGGAGTATGAATAATTTTATGTTTTGTATTATGTCTTGTCCATTATTCTATAACTTTATATATATATATATATATATATATATATATATATATATCTTGGGCAAATTTTATAGTAGGTATTGAGTAACTCATCGTAGTTACTCAAACACCAATAAGAAAAATGATAATTGGGAACGATTCTCTGCTTTACATATTTGTCCATAAATGTTTGATATTTACTAAATCATCACCATAAGGTTTACCTAACACAAAGAAAAATCCAGAATAATAATTATGTGTAACATGCATTAAGAATATAGAGATGATTTTCTCGTAAGTTCAAAATAGTTTGAAGAAAAAATCTGATAAAGTATGGGTTTCGTCAAGGTTTATCGAAATTTTTTGGCCGATCGTTCAGCTTTTGCAATCCAATCTGCACCAAACCCTTGCCAGATTAGTGACACGTGGAAAAGTGCAGGAACCCCCCTCCACCCCCCCCCTCTCTACAGCAGTCTCATCAACTATATAAGCCATTGTTGCTACAACCTTTCTCCAGATTCATCAGCCAGCTGAAGAAAACCTTTCTAGGCTTGCAAACTTCATCCCCAAGGTGCTTCCACTACTAATCTTTGGCATTCTTCTCAGGTAACGCACATCAGTTCTCATTAGTATATCTTTCATCATTTCCTTCATCATATAAATTAAATACGTTGCCGGTGTACTAGGCTACCGCTTTTACACATGATTCGAGAGGAACCGGATCGATTTGAGATCTGATGTACATAGCCTTACCTTACACTTTGTCTTAGAGGGTGTTTTCGTAATTCGAATCCATGACTTTAAGGTCAAAAAACAGCAACCTTACCAGTAGGTCCAAAGCCCGACCTCATTTTATCATCTCCTTCTCATATAAACATCAAAAATTCCGATTCTAGGGCATTTAGCTAATGGCACTTATTAGACATTGGTCCCTAGTCTTTTGAGTGTATAGGATTAAAAAAACCAAAGAATTTCTAAAGAATATTGGGGAAAAAATGAAAAATTTTGTATTATTGTTTTTTTATATATGAACATTACATAATATCAACTTCTCGGTAAGTTGATAATGATTAGTAATTAGTCAATGGCTTGCTTAGAACTTGCGTCACAAGTTATCTTAAGCTAGAATGCATCACTTACGTTTGCATGCAATGACTTTCCTCAAAATCCCAGATTAGAAAAGACAAAATGAGCCAGCAAGGAGATTGGATTTGTGCAGCTTGCCACCATTCAAATTTCAAGAAGAGGGAAGCATGCCAACGCTGCACTTGTCCGAAATTCGCTTTGCCAGCTGAAATAGCCACTTATGCTAACAGGACAGAAGTATTGCCTGGGGACTGGTACTGCACCGTTATGAACTGTGGTGCTCACAATTATGCAAGCCGGGCAGTTTGCTATAGATGTGGCACACAAAAGAACAATTGCTTCGCCTATGGCGGAGACATGATTCAAACTGGTGGTTACCTCTATGATTCTAGTTCCCTCCCTGGATGGAAAATTGGTGATTGGACTTGCCCCAGGTTGTTTTTTTTTGTGTTGATTTGTTGACTACTTACCTTTGTTTCCGTTCTTATTTTCATTTCCAATGGAGTCAAGGACACACTCTTTTTTGACTTTGGAATATAATGGAATAAAGCAAAATGACTAGGGCTGTAAACGTACCGAATCTGAGCGAACCTATCTAGGTTCGAGTTCGGCTCGAATTATTTTCATCAGAATCGAGCTCAAGCTCGAGCTCATGAAGAGCTTTAAATGCATCTCGAGTTTGAATTCAAAACATTTGGAAAATGCTCGAGCTTGATTCGTGAGCTCGAATGTGGCTCGCGAGCTTGGCTCGACTCGTGAAGTTGAATCTAACTCACTAGCTGAATGGATGGTGGGGATTACATGGTTAGGATGGACGGTGGGGATTAATAAGTGGGAATATATATGGACATATGCGAGCCAATTATCGAGCCTACTATCAAGCCTTCGTCTAGCTTACGAACTGAATACTAGGGTGCTTGAATTTAGCTCGCTAAATATTTTGAATCTAAAATGTGATTCGAATTCGAATTCGAGCTCGCAAAAATCGAACTCGAGCCGAACCTAAATAACTCTTTTTGAGCTCGGTTCGTTTGCAGGCCTAAAAATGACTCATTAAATTGGATGCGCTTCTTATATTGTGAAGTAGCAGTTGATCGACACAGTTTGACCTAATTTTCATTATGGATCATCGGAAACAACCTCTTTGTGTTTCTAAAACATGAGTATAGTTGCGTACATCTGACCCCTCCATATCCCTCGATAAACGAAAACCTCTAAGACAACAGGATAATGCTGTTATTGTCGTCTTTGTTTTCGTTCTTATTTCGGTGTTGCAGGATAAAAATTAAATCAGGGAAGAAACTA
This sequence comes from Eustoma russellianum, assembly GCA_036186865.1. Taxonomy (NCBI): domain Eukaryota; kingdom Viridiplantae; phylum Streptophyta; class Magnoliopsida; order Gentianales; family Gentianaceae; genus Eustoma; species Eustoma russellianum. The sequence goes on from AP025057.1 coordinate 32,523,607, forward strand.
TAGTTTAAATGTGAGCATGCTAGCAGAGCTTCTTGTTCTCTTTGTTACTGGTAGGATACGTTGAAGAGTTATATATATCGCGAATCTTCTCCTTAGCTTTCTCTACGTATTTTGATGCTGATTAAGCATAATCGGTATCTTCTTCTCTTCTCGTTCCAACTAGTGGAATGCCGCATTTATTTCTTTGGTTATGTATGGATAGATAAAGCTGAGACGAGCAAAATTTTAAGTGTCCACTTTGATCCAACTTCTCTTATAGTATTCAAGGTCAGATATGAGTTTTTAATTTGTAGTACTTACTGAAATGTTCAGTGACCCAGGAAAGGAATTAGTACAAGGGTAACATAACAATGATATAGAAATAAATTTAATTAGATAGTGTATGCTAAGTGTAACGAAACATGATACACGCTTGTTAGAAATCAATAAATTAACGAGGATGATGTAATAAAAATCTTGAAAGTTGGGGTTGAAATGGTCCACTACGAGATGGGGTTGAAATGGTCGACCTCGTCATATATGTCACATATTTTGAAGGCTCTTTAGTGAAGGTAATCAACTGTCAGTTTATGTTATTTATTCATCTAATGCAAGAACATTCTATATTTTTTTTTTTCAACAGATATGGATGTGGTGAACACAATTATGCAAGCAGGATAGAATGCCACAAATGCAAGACTCCTAAAGACGTAGGTAGGTTATGGCCATATTCAAAGGATCTTCTACTCTATACAATATTCAGAGGATAATCCGTGTGCAGTTAACAATTCATCTAATCTACGTAATGAGATGCTAATAAAAGTATCCGATGAAAAACGCGAATTCACTTCGGCATGGGATAGTTTATTATGCCAGTTCCAAATATCAAATACAACTTGCTTAAAGACATATGTTTAGTCCTTTCTATTGCCATATCTCTCCATATTTAGTCTCAGATTCAACTCAGTGCACTCAAATGTTATTTCACAATATAAGAATCGCATCCAATTTAGTGAGTCATTTTGTTTTATTCCGTCATATTCAAAAGTCAAAGAAGATTGTACCTATAGAAATGATTATGATTACTATTAGTTCATTGTTATTTTCTTTTTCTGTTTTTCAGGTGGGATTTGAGGAAGTTAAGCATGGATTTTGAAGAAGGAAAGACGACGGAAGTCCAACGTGGGAAATTGTTCTTTTTCTGTCTACTTTTCCTACTTTTCCTCTTAAAGAGAAGAGTCTTATTGGAAGAGGAACAGTTGCCAACTGAATTTTGAGAACCATGGTTTTCTTACCTTGTTGAATGATGTATTACGTTTCTTACATTTGACTATCGAATTGATTGACTTTTCATATTTTTTGAATGCTAAATAATATTTTTTTTTGGATAAAATATAAATTTGTATTAAGCAAAAAAGTATCAAAGGGATGCAACCTATACAATCTAACATGTCAAAAATCAAGAAACAACAAGTGATCTAACCTCCTGTTGTGTTCCAAAGAGCAAGAAGACTTCAAAGTAAGCTTAATGCCCTATGTACATGTGTATGAAGTCTATGTACTACATCCCCCACCTCTAAGTTCTTGTCTTCACATAAAGCTTTGTTTCTTGCTTGCCATACATAATAAGTCGTAGCCGCAATGCCTATTTTGCATGCCTTGCTCCAAAAAGATTTCTTCCGTATGTGGTGTTAAGATTCTGGGTAAACTTGTGACAGATTGTGGAAAACGTAGCTATTGCTGACAATCAAAAAAGAGATGTCTTACCGATTCGAACTGGACAAAACAAACAGCAGAAGTCAGATAGAAATGGAAGATTATCCCTTGTGCTCAACTTGTTGGAAGCTGCTAACCATAAGATAATATATAATAGGAAGTCTAACATGTATTTTGCAACTAAAAGATAATATATATAGTAGATGTACAAGATTTACATGTCAAGAAAAGAAGTGATGATTTGGTATTATAAAAAAACTAAGATGTACATTTAATTAGTTAGAAAACAACTAGTATATTTGATCTGAAAGTATTTTTTTTTTAAAATATTATCATGACAATACTAGTAAAATAAAAAATTGTCACTTATCCCTTTTCTTCTTACCGCTGGCTAGCATTAAAAAGTATCTGTTTGGAATTTCCTTCACAATTAAACTAGGTTAGAATTACATGGGGCACTTGGTGCTTTTATATATGTGATTATCAAATCTGTTCATCAATTTTTCTTTCCTAGTATCCTTCTATGATGTAAAATTATATAATTTATTAAAAAATACACAAAAGAAAGTGTATTATACGTGGTCTTACGTACAATACACTTTTGTGTTTTTTTAGTTAAACTACATAGTTTTTGTCCAAAGGATCGATTTTCATTTATACTGAAAACTACATAGTTTTGTATAAAAAGGAGTTCGAAAAGAAAAATCAGAAAGATATCTCAACCGCATATCTTAAGTTACATCTAAAGTGGAAGCTCATAGCCTCTGCTCATGGAACCAGAGCTCCATACAGTCGGCTATCCCATGCATTTTCCATAGAAAAATCAGATTATTTAGTTCTTTTAAATAATTTTTAGGATAATTTCTAAAACGTTATTTAGATGAATTGAAAATGTAAAATAAATTTAATATATATATATATATTGTATTTTACTGGTATACAGTTTTGTAGTTGTCAAATTATCAGCTATATTGTTTCGATGAAAGTAGGGCACTGCCACATATTGAAGGTGCCAAGTACTTTGCTCTTGATCTAGTAGGAAACAGACCTTTCTTTAAATGCACATCTACATAAACTTAATTGAAGTATATACAAACATATATGTATACACCCAGGTATGTACATATATATGTAAATATAAATAAATATCATGCATTAGTAATATTATCATAATTAAGTGTCAAACCATTAAATATTCTTCTAATATGATGCCAAAAAGTGTTTCAAAATATTGGATGAGTCACCTGGGTGTTGTTGTTGTGTTTAAAAAAAAAAAGAACAACAGAAATCTTTTCTTTTTTTGGCTGATATTAATGTATCAATCATGAAAAATCTCACACCAACAAGTGTCGAGAATGAAGTTTTGAATGGATACAACAACAACATTACCCCATTGCCTTAGAGGCTCCCGTCTATGATGGGGTATGGGGAGTCGGATGTACGCAACCATACCCATGTGTTAGAAACACATGGAGGTTGTTTCCCGATGACCCATAATGAAAATTGCGTGTCGATCAACTGCTACTTCACAATATAAGAAGTGCAGCCAGTTTAGTGAGTCATTTTGATTTATTCCATCATATTCCAAAGTCAAGGAAAAGTGTGTCCTTAACTCCATTGGAAATACTCTGGATTGAAGTTTTGAATGGATATGATATAAATCTTTGATGAGGGAGTGGGCTCTCCCCCCACCTGTACCAGAGGCCCCTTAGCCAGGTGGGATGTAAATCGAGGGATATGCTCCACCGGTAGCCCTGCAAAGGGAGAGGACACTCGAGACTCAGCCAGCCCAGAGGCAACCCTTGTAATATTTCAACAAGGATTGTCTCCACACGGACTCGAACTCGGGACGTCGGGGTTGTAGCCCCAACCACCTTTGCCACTTACCACTTACCACTTACCACATGAACTCGGGACGTCGGGGTTGTAATATTTCAACAAGGATATGATATAAATCTATACACGTATATCCTTGTCTATTCTTATATACCAAAAGCATTACCCAAACTTTAACAACATTTTCAAACTATATAAGAAATTTTGAAAAGTTACTATATACACAAGTTCATGTAGGACCAACCGACACTATCAATGTGGATAGCAAAATTCCAATTCATGATGTGTTGAACTATTTGAACCTGAGCCCAAACACATTGGAACAACTGCAATTTTGACATACCAAGAATCTGAAAAACACAGCTCAAGTTTCATAACGGCCAATGGCAGATAAAACTGCTCCAATCTCAATCCAGTATTGTAACTATTTGTCATTGTAGTATTTGCAAAATGACCATTTACCTATTCTGGTTGCTCGAGCAAGGTAGCCCGGTGAGAACCAAAACGGAGTAAAATAACTCAAACATGGAGAGCTTCAGGTAACAAGAACGACTTGTAGAAGGAAAAATAAAATAACACAAACATAAAAAAACGTAAACATGTAAAGATCCCACTTAAAAAAAGCGTCTCAGTGTGTGTATATATATTATATATACATATATATTCACACTTATTCAATAGTTCCTTTAACCCACCAAGATCACTTGCCCTAGTGGTAAAGACTCAAGGTATTACTGATTGAGGTTCCGTGTTCGAGTCCTCTTATCAGTAGCAGTGGAATTGTGCCTCTTCAAAAAATCACTCAAACAAGTAGAGCCAAGCGGTAATAACCCGTAGGGCCAGGCCGGAGGGGTTTCAGGAGTATGGGGCCGTACTGCGGTGGGGCTAATCACTTTAAAAAGTTTACCCAACTGTGTTTGTCCTCAGGACATAGCCCAACTGGTTATGAGCAGGGGTTCTCGAAAAGGAGGTGAGGGTTCGATTCTTGCCAAAAGTAAGAAAGCCTATTCCCAGCAAGTACATAGTGTGAGAGCTCCTTGGCTTGTAGGCTTGCCTGCAGTGTAGTGTGAGAGCTCCTTGGCTTGTAGGCTTGCCTGCAGTGTTGGGGGCTCCTTATGCAGACTACTGTGTAAATGACCAAGCTCCTGCTAGCGGACCGTTGGGTACCTGATTTACATCCCTACACTACTTTTATGACTGGGTGTTGCAGAGATCCTTACTGGTTCAGGTTCAACCTTTAACCACATAAATAATCTTTGCCCGAAACCCAAGTGCACATCCAAAGAAAAAAGGGAAAATAGAGAGAAGACAATTTTGGCTAACCACCAAGAAAAGGAAGCCCACGTGGTGTATATCAAGCCACCACTTCGATTAACTCCACGCCATCTCTGACATAATCACAACGAGAATGACATTTCCATAAAGACCAATAAGAACAATTATTATAAGATGAGCAATGTTGATCGTTCTATCCGCTTCATCAATCTCCAGATTACTCCCCAAATTCCTCTCTTCCAAACCCTTAATTTTCACCAAAAATCCCCTTCACTTGAGAATCTCCACTATGTCAATCCACTTAAGCTCTCATGCTTTTGCAGGGAATCCAATAAGATCAAAAACTCCAAAATCAAGTGATCCTTTTTCACCTACCTCTGCGCTTCAAACCCTTAAGACCCTTCTCTCAACTCAGCCAAATGAGCCTTCTTCTCCTAGTTTTCAGGTCTTGCCTTTCAAAAAGGGGCGACCTTTAGCTCGTTCTGTGGATTCCAGTTCTGGGTTGTCTAATTGGCATCTGGGTTGGTTGAGTTTTGGCGAATGTAGAACTTTGTTGGACAATTGTGAGGTGAAATTGAGTGAGGAATCATTGATTTATCTGGGATTTAAGGTGGAAGACGATGTGGTGTATTGGGCTATTGATGTGTCTGAGGCTAGTGATTTGGTGGCTGAATTGAGTAGTAGGCAGTTTTCTTTTGTGGAGTTGAGAACTTTGATGGTTGCTACTGATTGGGCAGATGCTAATTCCATGGGTGAACTTGCTGTTGCCGGACATGTAAGTTCTTCTGAAGTTTTGCTCTTATTCTGACTATGTTGATTGTATTTATTTGTTTTCTATACTGAGGTAGAAGAGGCTCAATCAATTTGTACATTGGATTATGCTGGTTATTTGAGACGTGTACGCGAAATTTAAGGCTTTAATCTGATCATGTATAGGTTTGTTGATTCATATGCCCTCTTTAGTTAATTTTGGTTGGCTAGTTCTTGAAGCAATAGTGTCATGCCAAGTGGATTTTCCATTTTCCAGATGGATATTCCATGTTATGACATTTTCTTGTTCTATATTGAATGACAGACGTTGAAACACTAAATCAACACTTACCCCTAGTCTTCCACCTTTGCCTAGTCTTAAATATTTCCTCTTGTTTACCATTACACTGGAGTCTAAATCTCGTTCCAGATAAGTTAGTTTAAGGATCAGATTACTACATTTTTTATGAGGGCTCGTCTCGTTTCAGTGTTCATTTATTCCTGGATGAAGATCCCTTTGCTTTCATCCTTGGTTGTTGTTGTTGTCCTTGCCATTTATTTAGTTACTGAATGTAGTGGGCAAGTCAGTTAGGCTAAGCATGTAAATCTACTGAAATAGCATTCTGTTTTATGTTGATTATTTGAATGATGAATGAACCTCTTTTTTCCCACTTTTAGAATCAGGGGGGCGCAGAGCTACACCATAGACAAGCCCTCATATACTATGGATAGATTAGAAGAATATCATTGCTTCTTTGATTAGATTAAGTAAAAAATTGTTGTAGATCAAAGGTCAATCAGTGTTTTGCTGGAAGAACGTTTCAAATTGATTCTGGATACTTTATTTTCATATTGAATTCAGTCAGAGCTTTGATTGTGCCTTGCTAGTTCGTCTGTATATACATCTAGATGAACTGATCAGGTTTAAGTGTCATGAAGGTATGAGTCAAATTCCACCTTATATGGTTTGTGCGTCCTTGTGTGGCATCCTATCATATCTTGAATGAATAAATTAATGATAGCGTCTTGAAAAAATCAGCATTTTGAGTAACTAGCATGCTTTTGTCCGCTTGCCTTTATTTAGTTCGTCGTTGACCTGTGTGTCAACACGACGATATCATCTGGATTTAATGTCTTAAATGAATACACATACTTTTCTTGTGCCTGACATTGGAGAAAATGACTGGATGGACTCAATATGGCGTCTGACCATATTACCAATTTCAATGCTTGGTGTTGGTTGCCATCTTGAAACCAGTTGGTTTTAAACTGTATCAATCATTTATCATTTCAGTTTCGTGTATACCATACTATTGCTTTTCTTATGGAATATACATCACTTCTGTTTTCTGACTTTGTCTTCTAGTATCTACTTCACCTATTAGTTCTTCTTCTATGTTCATTCAATTATGATAAGTACATTCCACCATTTTTTTTCCACCCACCTTTTGGCTTTGGAGTGATCATAATTTTCTGGGCACTTAAGTAGGCTAGAGCTTTACTGGAGTGGCATGGCATATCGCGCTTTTGTGGTCATTGTGGGGCTAAAATGGTACCCATCGAAGCTGGAACTCGGAAAGGATGCTCAAATCAACTTTGTAAAAAAAGGATCTACCCGAGAGTTGATCCAGTAAGCAACTTATACTTTTTCCCTCAATTGGCTCAGAAGAAGATAGACCCCAAATAAAGTACCGTTCTTGGAGGTGGTTATTCAAACGATGTGATGGCCTGATTTGCTTGATTATTTGGTTCTTTTGCAGGTCGTCATTATGTTAGTCATAGACAAGGATAATGACCGTGCTTTATTGAGTAGGCAGTTTAGATTTGTGCCACGCATGTGGAGTTGCCTGGCTGGTTTCATTGAGGTATGCAGAATCTCCCATTCTTGAACCTCTATCAATCTTTAAATGGAACACCTGAAAGTTCTGATTTTTTTTGGGGCCTATCACAAGCTTATCTTACTCGATTAACTGTATTTCAAATTATTGATTATGATGAATTTCTTCTTATCCGTAACCTTTATCTTTGTTCTTAGCCGCCGAAGCATGTTTAAGATTTCCAGAAGTTCTTTTTCTGATTTACTTTGCTTATTTGCAAGATTAGGTTTTTAGTTCTACATCTTGTACTGCATTTCCTTTTGTTTTTGTGTTGTGTAGCCTGGAGAAAGCTTGGAGGAGGCTGTAAGAAGAGAGACGTGGGAAGAAACTGGGATTGAAGTCGGTGAAGTTATTTATCATAGTTCTCAGCCATGGCCTGGTATTTGCCTTTTATTTGCTCAAATCACCAGCAATAGATAATATATTCTGCATGAAGTTAATTTTGAAATAGTGAAGCACGGTAATTTTGTACCTTGAAGGCATGCGGAGTGTGTTAGGCTTCTTATTTTATCATGCCAAGTGTAAATAGGAATACTATTGAATTTGGTACAGTTTGTACTTTATACTTGACAATGGCCTTTCTGAGATAATTTGAGTTCCTAATTCATGGTCAATGTGAATGACAGTTTCTTTTGAAGGCTAATTCCATGTCAAACATGACCTTGTATATCCAACCTAGCGTACAGTTGGATCTTTAAGAGTCTATTGCAATGATCCATTTGGATTTTCGCAGGACATGTTCTTCATTTTTGATATACGGCATGCTTTCTTCATGCTCCTCAGCAGGTTTAGAGAAATCTATAAAGGTATAATTTTGGAAAAATTTAGAAGACGTAGTGCGTGAAATTTCAATAGGTGAGAAGACCTTTGTAGGAAGAGATTTAAATGGACATGAAGGTAAAGAAAATAACGATTACAATGAGGTACACAGTGGATTTATTTTTGGAAACAAGAATGATGAAAGAAGATCAATTTTATATTTTTGTAATAGGGTATGATCTTATAGTGACTAATACATTTGTTCAAAAAAGATGAACAATTGATTACAGTTAAAAGTGGACCAAATGAGACACATATTGACTATTTCATGACTTGTAGGAGGGAGAGATAGAAGAACTTGTAAAGACTGTAAGGTGATCTCATGAGAAAGTTTAACAATGTAACACCGTCTTGTAATGTTGGAGGTCCGTATCTGACATAGATGATTGAGAAAACAAATGCCTATAGAACGCAAGATAAAATGATATAATTTGAAAAAAGTTAAATAAGAAATTTTAGAATAGTAGTATTAGAGTAAGAAGTCTTAATAAATTCAAGTGGTGATGCAAATGAAGTGTGGGAGGATGTAGTAGTAAAGATAAAAAATAGTGAGAAATTTACGTTGCGATTCAAAAGGTCGAGCACCCTCAAATAAGAAATCTTAATGGTGGAAAGTAGAAGTACAAGACAAAGTAAAAATCAACAGAATTAGGAAAAACATAGGCTTGCTAAGAAAGTAGCTAAACAAACTGTTAGTGAAACCAAATCGAATGCGTTTGAAGATTTTTATAAGCATTCGCATACGAAAGAAGGTAAAAGGGATGTGTATAAAATTGCTAGAGCAATAGGAAAGAAGACAAGAGATTTGACTCAAGATAAATGCATTAAAGACGAAGATTGCAAGATTTCAGTAGAGGAAAGGGCAATAAAAGATAGATAAAAAACATACTTTGGAAAACTTTTTAATGAATGAGCGAGAGATGAACTCGTATTAAACGAGTTACATAACTCTGAAGAGGATAGAAATTTAACATATAGTAGGAGAGTTTGATTGCTAGAGGTTGAATATACTTTGAAAAGGGTAAAAAACGATAAAACGATTGGACACTATGGTATTCTAATTGAGATTTCGAAATGCCTAGAGAAAGTAGATGTTATGTGGCTCACACATCTTTTTGACTAGATTGTGAAAACTAGAAAGATGTCTGACTAATGGAAGAAAAGCAACTTAGTACCTTTGTATAAAAATACATGAGATATACAAGATCGTTTAAATTATAGAGGAATTAAGTTAATGAGCCATACAGTGAAGTTCTAAGAGCAAAAAATCGAGTAAAAACTTCGTAAAGAGACTAGAGTATCTAAAAATCTATTTGGATTTATGCTGGAAAGATCAACAATGGAGGCTTTTTATCTCCTGAGAAGATTAATATAGAGATATCAAGAGAAGAAGCAGGATTTTGCATATGGTTTTCATTGACTTAGAAAAAACATATAATAAAGTTTCACGAGAGATCCTGTAGAGAGTTCCTAAAAAAATATGGTAGAGCAGTATATGTAGAAATTGTTAGAGACATGTATGAGAACGTGATGACAAACATAAAAACTCAAGGACTAAGATCAGAGTTCCTTTTTACAAAAAGTTAACACAAGTTATCTGCATTAAGTCCATATTTATTTACTTTAGTTACAGATGAGATCAATCAACATATTCAAGATCGTGTTTCGTGGAATATGTTATTTATAGATGACATTTTGTTGGTTGATGAGACTAGTAAAGGAGTCAATGCGAAGCTGGAATGAAGACAGAGTATATAAAATTTAAATTTACTAACAAAAGAATTACATTGGATTGTTTGAAATTAGGAGACCAAGAGATTCACCTGAGTGTTCTTGAGGACCGATACTACAGAAAGACGAAAGAATCGATAAGGATGTGAATCACATGGTACAGACCGGGAGGTTAAAGTGGAGAAGTGCATCGGAGCTTCATTGCGATAGGAAAGTACCTTTATAGCTTAAAAGAAAGATTTACAGGACGACGGTAAGATCATCACTGCTGTATGACTGTAAATGCCGGGCAGTCAATTAGGTGCATGATCAAAGAATGTGTATGGCGAAAATAAGACTGTTTAGATGGATGTATTGGCATACAAGGAAAGATAAAGTAAAAATTGAGCATATAAGGAGAAAGGTTGGGTGGCTTTTACAGATGAGAGAGTTAAGGTTAAAACTGTACGAACATGTGCAAAAGCGTCCTGCAGATGCACCTGCTAGTTGGTGTGAGACAATGAATGAGGTACATGTTTAACGTGAGAAAGGGAGATCAAAATGACATGGAGAGAGATGATAAAGAAAGATATGACTTATATGACAACTGAGGAGCATATGGCTAGTGATATAACACAGTGGCGACAGTTGATTTATGTACCCGATGTCAAGTAGAGGGTATAAGAATTAAGTGAGAATTTTGGATACTCGGGCCTGAACCATAGTTGAGATGATATTATAATTTTAAATGTTGTGTATTTTAAAAGCGTATATTATGCATTAGGTAGTAAGAGACGCACAAGGTGGGTAGGATTTAGTCTACGACTCAAAAACAAAACAAAAAAAGAAAGACAAATTAATAGATAAAATAAATAAAGCGCAAAAGAAATTATTGATCTAGATAGTTGACCCCACATAGTGGAAAAAAGTTTGAGTGTTGTTATTCTATGTATATGCTTATGATGGTTTGCTTTAAAATAAGTTGTTGGAAATTTCCCAATTACAACATAAACACTGATGTAAAAAATTTATCACTTCCATCAACTCATTGTTCTTGATTGGAGGGTTAATTCTTTAATATGACAAAAGGTTTCTTTGAAAATATATAATTAGTGTCAATATAATGGTTAAGATGGTAGAAAAATTATCACTACGGATGTGAACTTTGTTAAATATGTGTATTCGTTTTTGGTGCTTCAGAAAAGTTTAATATTTTGGCATGCCCATGTTGGTAATCTTAGGATTTTTTGTTTTATCGAAGAATATGCATATCAGGCCAACAGAGTCTTTCTTTGATTCTACATATCGCTAGCATTGTCCTTGTCCATTGGTCTCACATCCCTATCTGAATACCTGGTATTGCACTGTTATTAAATATCTCCTTGATTTTGAGGGGGAGAACATTATTATGATTTTCCATGTTTCTTTTACTTTCGTGGATCTTTTCCATTTTTGATAGCGAGGTAAACCAAGTAAAAGGATAAAGATTGATTTGAATTTCTTTTTTCTTTTTTTTTGTCCAAAGGCCTCAAGTATTTGTTCTCTTGAAAAGAAACTTCTGGAGCTTGACTTTCTGGAATGCAAGAATTGTTAGTGAAATTCTGGTACTCTTTGTGTGTCAGTGAAATGGAGGAATATCCAAGTATCTTGTAGTAGTCTCTTCACATATTACGACCTCTGTGTGTTTCTAACACATGGGTATAGTTGCGTACATCCGATCCTCCATATACCCCGCATGTCCCTAAGACAACAGGGTAATGTTGGTGTTGTTGTATATGTGAAGAATGTACACATATCAGAAAAAGGTAATTGATAGAAATGGAGATACTTCTGTTCATATTGAACCCAACGAAAATCATTATCCTTGGGACAGCATTTTCGCTTTGTATTGTTTGTTTGGGAAGTGCTGTTTTGGACTTGAGATAGATGACATTTTCGTTGAATTTTTCTTTAATATTGCTCTAATCTTGTGAAAGGTTTTTCTTCGCTTCTCCTTCTTTGGATAATGTTCTTTATTTTTTTAAATAACCTGCAGCTAAATATTCTTTCAGTATATCTATGAAACTTCTACTAAGACGTTGCGCTCTTTATATGATTGATTGCAGTTGGACCAAGTGGTATTCCATGTCAACTTATGATTGGTTTCTTTGCTTATGCGAAATCACTTGAAATAAATGTGGACAAGACAGAATTGGAAGGTACCTTGTTTTCACATTTGATCCTTTGATGGTTGCTCTTTTGCTCCCCCACAAGAAGAACCTTTCTGTGTCCTCTCTCCCCCTGTATCTGTCTCCCCTCCCCTCCTCCCTCTCTTATTTCGGTAAGCTTGTAGCTATTTGTTTGCCTGTCGCTCATCTCTCCCAGAACTAATGATAGCTTTTGCTGCCGCTGGGATATACTGGGTATGATTGGTTGATTGATTGGAATGAATTTCATTATTTGGAATTTAGTCTTAAGCCATAACATAAAGCTATGGGTTATTGGTGAAATCGTCTGGGCAAGTCGGGCTTTTAGAAGCTTGTCTTTAAAGAATTTTTTTTGAAAACCAAACATGTTGGATTACGCCAGTGAGGCATTATCACTTCTAACATTCCTGTGACGAATACCTTGATCTAATACGGATAAGCTTAATGGAAGCTATCCAGTAAGTTCTTGACCGTTGCGTTCTTAAGTTATGTTTCCTATGTCTGTTATCATGTCTCATAAGCTTGGAGTTAAACTTCCAGATATGTTTGAATATGTAGATGCTGAATGGCACAGTAGAGAAGATGTGAAAAAAGCATTGAGTATAGCTGAATACAAGAAGGCGCAAAGAACAGCTGCAGCCAAAGTGGATCAGATGTGCAAAGGAGTTGAGAAAGCGCAAAGCTTGTCCGCGGATTTCAATGTGGAAAGTGGCGAGCTTGCCCCAATGTTCGTTCCTGGACCCTTCGCAATTGCTCACCATCTCATATCTTCTTGGGCATTCCAAGCTGGCCCTGAACCAATGATCAGACAGTCTTCTGGTTCTCTTTCTAGCTTATAGCTTTTCCATATTTGTTGCAACCATTGTCTTTCTTTCTTCTTCCATATGCAACAATTAGATTGAAATGTATGAGGTTTGATTCCATGAAAACCATTGTTCCAATCCTCGCGATTTTGCTCATTGTCGTCTTACTGTTGTTATTTAATAACGCTTGAAGAATGTAAATTTTACTTGCAGATAGTATTATACATTATACATCTGATTTCCATTTCCAATTGAGTCAAGAACACACACTTTTTTGACTCTTTTTTGACTTTGGAATTTGATGAATAAAACAAAATGACTTACTAAATTGGATGCGCTTTTTATATTGTGAAGTAGCAGCTGATCGACACAATTTAGCGCAGTTTTCATTATGGGTCGTTCAGAAACAACCTCTGTGTGTTTCCGACACATAAGTAAGGTTGCGTACATACGACCTCTAAAGCAATATGTAATGTTGTTGTTGTAATAATATAGTATTATATACATCTAGGTCCAAGTCATGACAATTTCTTTATCTTGCTATACAATCTTTTGTTATTCTGTATCCCCATAGATTAAGTGTAGCCAGAGAACTGACCTGATAATTGTAGTTGATTAGTCTTTTCCCTGCTGTAATGATTGTATTTCTTGAATGTAATGATTTACATAATGATAATGACACACTAGACGCATTTCTCTAAGGCTCTGCTTTCCAGTATCTACCATTGGACCACATTTTGGTGACTCAGAGACACCATGCTTTTAGCATAATGTTCTCCAAACTGCCTCTGAGTGTACTTGCAGTCGGGAGGTCTTTTAACGGATTGGTTTTTAGGATCCTTGTTCCTTTTACAGGCCTACACACACACACACACACACACACACACACAAAAACAAACACACACACAAACACACACACACACACATAAGGAATTGGACTTACTGTAGAGGGAAAATGGTAGTCAAAGATACTGATCCAGGTCGTCCCTCACTTGCACTCTAAGAACCACCTTGGTCATAACTCATGACACCTACCAAATTCCTGTATTTGCATATGCTATGACTTGTGGAGTCTAGACCTAAAACTCATGATAGACCGACCACCCTACTAGGCGAGCATATCATGCCTGACGGTGTACTAATGCTAAGCACACCCTGCAGAATGCTAGAGGGAAAGACCTGGTAACCATGTGATCTGATTCAGTTGTCTTTATATGTTAGATGTATGTTACATGTCTGATTATTTCTTTCTTACACTGTACATGGTGGGTTCTTAAGCTAGTGAACTTATATGACCTTTTGAATAGTTTGTGCCAGCTGAACTGTTGATCTGGTCAAAGAATCCATGGGATGAACACAGTGCCTAAGAAGAGGTGGACGCAATTATAATTTAGTTCAGTGCCATCACTAACAGCAACAACAACATTACCCCATTGACTTAGAGGCTCTCGCCTATGGCGAGGTATGGGGGGTCGGATGTACGCAACCATACGCATGTGTTAGAAACACGTAGAGGTTGTTTCCCGATGACCCATAATGAAAATTGCGTGTCGATCAACTGCTAAAAGAAGCTGAATAGCAATGATTACGCTAGTGAACTTGTATGCCCTTTTGAATAGATTGTGCCAACTGAACTGTTGATCTGGCAAAAGAATCCATGGGATGAACACAGTGCCTAAGAAGAGGTGGACGCGATTATAATTTAGTTCAGTGCCATCACTAAAAGAGCCTGAATAGCAATTCTTAGCAGAATTATTGCTCCTTTTGTGTCCTTCTTGTGCAGTGCCTCAATTGCTGGAATTAACATGTGCTCCATGGTTGGTTTATCTGGTACAACGGCCTCATATCCCTGAAATACAAAGGTAAGGCGAGAAACACAAAGTTGACTTTCAGACTCGGATAACAGTATTGCTCTCACGTATTGATTATAAAGACCTCAAATGAACATATGTAGGAGTATGAGCCAATACAACAACATTACTCCAGGAGGTCGGATATACGCAACCATACCCATTTGTTAGAAACACACAGAGGTTGTTTTCAGATGATCCGTAATGAGCGTCAAGCTGTGTCGATCAATTGTTACTTCATAATATAAGAAGCGCATCTAATTTAGTAAGTTATTTTGCTTTATTCTATTATATTCCAAAGTCAAGAAAGAGTGTCTTTGACTCCATTGGAAATGGAAATCATGAACCCTATACTCCAAGCATGAAAGAACCCTATACTAGCAAAACCCAAGATCTTTCAGACTGGAGATTTCAAATCTAGCTACTTGAAATACATCTATGTTGTATCTTTCTTTTGATCAATAATGAGAAAGGAGTGGAGAAATGTATTTGATATTGACGGTAGCAATGATGTGCTCATGAAAGTAACTTAGAGTAATTCACACTGATGTTGAGTGTATTTGTGCAGTGATGTTTGTCATAAAATGTGAGCTGTGTCGAAGTTTCCTTCCTTTTAAGGAATTGTTATGTTTTTCTAACAACAATATCCACCACTAATTAATCATCCTAATTTACCGGCTGCTAGAACGAAAAGATTCTTGCAGAAATATCGATGCTACTGAACATCCTCTAATAATTTTTTTAGAGCAGGAGGCCAATACTCCTGGCCTCGTGATCCCTACTGTCCCAGTCTCATGGGGTTAGGATCCCTTCACCGTTTTTCCCTCACTCCACTCGTCACAACGCGACACGTGGTAGCAGGAATTGAGATCATTATGCTGGAATCTCTCCTCGTTTAATTTGCTCAAAGTGCTCTTCTCTTCATTCCTTTAAAAAGGTCATAAATTTAAAATGCTTCATGAGTAACTATACGGCGTTCTAGTAATTGCTCTACAACCAATATAAGATAGACATGTGGAGATCGGACTCTTTGCCTTTGCTTTCTGCATAATCACTTAAATGACATAAGGTCTCCGTCTTACATGAAATTACTCTACAACCAATATAGGGTAAACATGTGTCATTTTGACTATTTGCTTAGAGTAGCTGTTGATCAGTCATTTACTTGTTTATACTTTATTGGGTAAATAATAACTCATTATGATAATTACAAAAAAAAAATAACTCATTATGAGACCTGGCATAATGTTTTTTTTCCTGATATTCTATCAAAGAAACTAATTTTAAGAAAATTGATGATGTTCTAAAAAAATATTGGAGATATTTTGAAGAGTCACCTGAGTTTACTGGCCCAAAAACTGTGGCTGAAATCAAGGAATAGACGAGAAACCCCCTTATTTTTGGGGATTGCTTGTTGAATGCAACGTAATGAGATAGTGATCTGAGAATGATCACACACATGTTGCTTTCTCAGAGAAATGTTTTATAAACAAAAGACACTGTGAAATTGTCTTGTGGAAATATGTGACTGCACTCTTGAATTTCTACTTGTCAAGTGTATAGTATTTTTTTTAAAGACATACACATTCTTCTCGTTTTCTTATAAGTGATTTTATTCATTATTCATTATTGACTAAACGAGGAAAAAAAAGCGTTCCCAGTACACTAGGTTCCTGCTTTTCGGCGGAGTCTGGAGAGGGACCGGATGGCTTTGCAATCTGATGTAGGCAACCTTACACTGTACTTTTTTGTGCAAGAGGCTGTTTCCGCAGCTCGAACCCGTGACAAGTCATAAAGCAGCAACATTATCAGTTCCTTCAATGCCCCTTCTCAATCATTGACTAAAGGAGAATGTGTGTATTTGTAAAAGAATGTGTTTATTATTGGACGAATGATACTGAAGAGGAAGATAAAGAAGAAATAATATATTAAGTATGCTCGAGATTATCAATATATCATAATTCAATGGCTAAAATATGATTGAATTAATATTTTTCTGTTTTTTTCCCCTTCAAGATAATGATTCAATCAGTTGGATAACTGAAGACACCTCTGGTTTTGGTTAATGTGTGACCAATTGGATTACCTTTCTTTATGTACGACTATTCTTCAATTATTCGAGTTGACAAGTTCATTTACGTGTTTCTTTATAAAAGAACAACAAAACCGTAATTTACCATATTCAAACTTTGTCTAGTGACTGAAAAAGTCCAAACTTTCATTGCCAAAAAAAGAAAAGAGTTGCGACATATACTAAAATGCTCATGTTACTATTTAATTATCATATCACTTGAATGGTACAATAAATCAAGCTTGGATTCATTTTATTTAGATCGTCTTACTAACGAATTTTCGAAAGATGGATCTTGGAACAACTGGTAAAATTGCTACTTTGTGATTTTAAGATCACGGGTTCGAGCCGTCAAGATAGCCTCTTGCACAAAGTGTAGGGTAAGGCTGCATACATCAGATCGCGAAACAATCCGGCCCCTCCCTGATCCTGTGCAAACACGGGAACCTTGTGCACCGAGAACGCATTTACTAATGAATTTGATACAATAAATCATAATAAATAGTATTAACTATTTAATATCATACTCCTGTTTTAGCCCTTCCAACCAGTTCTTTAGATGAGTTAATTATTTTTTTTTCAAATATGTCACTGTTTTCTAGAAATTTTATTCCTTTCAAATAGCAAAAAGAATAAATGAAGAAAAAATTAAACAAAAATTACGTTAGGGAATATGTATTAAAAACATAGTGACTAAAATTAATGACTATAATCATAGCCAAACTAACACAATTGTGAATTGAATGAAGGAACAAGAATTATGAACAAATTATGAATGGAATGAAAGAATAAATACATTGGGTTTTTCTTATTGACTTAAGTACCTAAAGGGCGCTCCCAGTGTAGTAGCCTCCCGCGTTTGCGCAGGATTAGGAAAGAGGCTTCGCGATTTGATGTACGCAATCTTATCCTACACTTTGTGCAACATGCTATTCTGCGACTCGAACACATGACCTCAAAGTCACAAAACAGTTGTTCTGCGACTCGAACACATGACCTCAAAGTCACAAAACAGTTGTTCTGCGACTCGAACACATGACCTCAAAGTCACAAAACAGTAACGGTATCATGTGCTTTAAGGCCCGCCTTCATTGACTTAAGTCCATATTTTAAAAAATGAGATCATGCCTAATCAGGAAATGGTAGCTCGTGCTGATACTTTTGTAATCCAAAATTGATTTCCTCAACAAGGTTGACTTCAAAATACCAAAACTGCCCTTTTTTCCTTTGTAAAACTGGTGTTTGAGGTGGTTGTGAGATACCTCTTAGTGGTAAGGTTAAAGAAAGGTAAAGTGGAGCAAATTGTTTTTCTGAAGCAGTGGGTGGCCTAAACCAATTTCCTTTAGCTAATGGAATTCTGCTGATTACAGCAAACGAATCATAAATACCAAACAATTATAATAACGTAATCATGACTTTGCAAATTAATCAGTTTATATTTCTTAACTGTGATGTTTAAAGTGTGTCATATATTTGTGGTTTCTAAAGCAATACGGCTTTATTTTGTACGTTTATATCTGGTTAATTATGTCAATACTCTGATTTTGACATCAATTAAAAAGCGAACGAGTTGTATAACGATTTGTTTGATACTGTTTAAAGACAAATCGAATGATGTACTACAATGATCATATATCCATAGCAAATTTTACAGCACGTTAGAGACTTTCTCTTACTTCATTCGTATCCCAAGAGAGAAAATTTTTCAATTTAACACTTTTTTATTAGAGAAAAGTGTCATAGACCCATAGCAAAGTTTACAATATGTTAGAGACTTTCTCTTACTTCATTCGTATCCCAAGAGAGGAAACTTTTCAATTTGACACCTTTTTTATTCAAGAAAACTTTATGCTTGTACGATGAAACTAACGAACTTTCTCCTATTTCATTCGTATCCCAAGAGAGAAAACTTTTCAATTTGCCACTTTTTTTATTCAAAAAAACTTTATGCTTGTACGATCAAACTAGCAAACTTTCTCCTACTTCAGTCGTATTCTAAGAGAAAAAACTTTTCAATTTGACACCTTTTTTATTCAAGAAAACTCTATGTTTGTACGATCAAACTTTCGCTACTGAAACATAAAAAGATATATCTTTCATATACTTAATGGATCATGATTTTTGAGGCTTATGAGTCCATAGTAAGTGATACAAAGATGTATCACCTTTATTCTCAGAGCATGTTAACCTTGAGAATCCAGTTAATATTGATAGAAGTAAATTTTGTATTATACCAAAATAAAAAGAATACTTGTCATTTTCAAAGGCAATATACCTTTTGCAGTGTGCAGAATGAGGGTAAAAGAACTGCAGGATATCCTATTTGGAAGACTTTATAATGAAGTAACTATTCATTTATCTTCTTAGTAATCTCTTCTTCCATAAGAATTTGTTTGTTTAACTTCAAAACTATTAAAAATTTTTGAAGACGTCATTAAATTTTTAGTTTTTGCCTTTGTTGTTTATAAAGATACTTTGAAGATTTTATAGGTTTTGCTATGGAAAAATATACAATATTTTAAGATATAATAAAAAAAGAATATTTGACTAACAAATTGGGATAGAGAGCTTAATAATATCATATAATAATATTATAGACCAAGTAGATATCACTGTCGACTTGATGCTATATATGTTATAAAATAAAATGCTTTAGATAGTATTAGTCACATTAGGTTTAGTTTTACTAACTAATAAGAAACTATTACAGTAATGTGTAGTTTAATCACTAATCATTCTCAATGGAATCAATGACACACACTTCCTTGATTTTAGAATATGATATAATAAAACAAAATTACTTATTAAATTGGTTGCTTCTTATAATATGAAGTAGCAGTTGATCGACATAGCTTGACGCATCATTATGGGTCATCAGAAAACAACCTCTATGTGCTTTTAATTCATGGGTATGGTTTATTACATCCAACCCTCCATATCCCGCCATAGACGGAAGCCTCTAAGACAATGGGGTAATGTTGTTGTTGTATATGCATTTTGTAGATGTAGGGCAACCTGTATCACTTAATGAAGAGGTGCCCTCTATTTATTCACTAATCATTCATACTCTCATTCTTGTATTTACTAAATGATTTCACTAACAGGTTAACCCAATCTATATTATTATATCATCTATACAGGTACATACAGAGGCGGAGGTCTCGAAAGAATGAAACTCTCTATCCTTTGTGATGGAGATACTGTTTGCCTACCTTTCATCCTCCCCAGATCCTAGCGATATGTTTTGCCGTCGTTGAGATATACTGGATATGGGTTGTTGTTGTATTTTAAACTTAAAAGAATTGTTTTTGGGTTTCACTCCCTTCTTCATATCCCTCCCGAATTCACGACTTATAATATTATAAAAGTTACAAAGGAAGCAAAATGGTTGAAAGTTAACAAATCATATTCATAAGATCTTTCCCCCATAATCCCAAATTATCAATGACCAGACTACCAATCAGCATTATCATGTAGGGACAATTATTCTTGACAGAATATGATTTGCCCACTTGAATAATACAAGAATACTATCGTTTGAAAGCTCATGAAGATCCACACAATAACAAAATTTCCGCCCACCTCTATTGATTAAGTGAACAACTAATAAGCTAGGTAGAGTCATAGCTAAAACATGAGAGCGTAGTGCAACGGAAACGTAAAGCATAGCTAAATGAAAAAAAAAACTCTAAGAGGCAGTCACATTTACTAGATTGTAAGATGAGTATTTAAATTTGGCTAATATTATTAATTTGAATTTAGGCTTTTAGTTATCTATTAAGGAGAACGAAATCTATATAAGACTATTTTTACTGAAAACATATACATCAATTCACATCCTATATAAAGGTTTACACGTCGTACTCTATAAAATATTATTTTTATAAAAAAAAATACATATCTATTTACATCTACACAAAACTCTATAGGTCGGAGGACGACCGTCGGGCTGGGTTCAACCTTCTGATCGGGTTCAACCTTAGGAACATTATAAAGGAATTCATAATTAAAAAAGAACGTTCAGTGTAATAGGTTTTTGTATGTGTGTTTGGTCTAAGGAAGAGTCAGATCGTTTAGATATCTGATGTACGTAGTCTTATCTTAAACTTTGTGCAAAAAGCTGATTTTGCTGCTCGAATTCAAGGGCACAAAGGAATTCATAATTGAGGAGGGCAAATCAGTAAATCTAATAAGAAGATTAGATGCCAGCGATACCTCCGTTTTAATTCTTGAAATGTCATATTCTTACCTTATGTAAATATATCACCCATCATAATTCAAAACAGTCTTCATACCTTACCAAAAATCTCCACCTAAGAATTTTCAAGGTTATACCGTTTTAGAGAGAGAAACTAGTGAGAGAAACAAAGCAGCCATGGCCGGATTGCAGAGGTCGGAAATTTCATTTAGAAGGCAAGGATCATCTGGGCTAGTTTGGGATGACAAAGTATTATCGGGAGAGCTCAAAAAAATCAATACAAAAGAAGAAGAAGGCAAGAAAGCAGAATTGAAGACAGACGCCGATGGCGGCGGAGGAAGGTCGGCGTATCGCACCGTGAACGTCGAACCGGCGGCTGAGCCACCTTCTCCGAAGGTTTCTGGATGTGGGGTATGTGCAATTTTCGGAAAGAAGCCGGCCGGCAAATTCCAGAAGCGAAAACACGGTCACCGAAACATGTAATATGTAAATTAGAATGTCTTTTTTATTTTTCTTTGATTGTGATCAGATTGAATCTGCTTGGGATCGCGTGTGAATTGATTCAAATGAACACTTGATTCACTGTTTCGATGTTTCCGAGGTCAATTCCCAAGCTAAACAGGTCTTTTTCCCTTTTCTTTTCTTCCTTTTTTAGTGTTTGGAATTTGGATAGTCCTATGTTTTGTGTCGGTTAGAGCCCGGGTCTGACAGTAAACTATCCATTGGGTATTGTTTGGCTGTCCCGTCCCTCTTTAGACTCTAAGTATAATTTTTACGGTAGTTATGATATATTGGATACGATTGTTGTTGTATATGTTTTATGCTAGTTATGTTTTTGAAATATAGTTACAACATCGTAGTGTTTGTTCCAAAATCATCATTTAATTTTAGATTTTGTAAGATATGAATGATTTACTATTTATGGAATCAAAGATTGATGTTGTAAAGAGAGTCTAGTTATGATATCTTTTTTTTTTTTGAAAGGGAATTATGATATCTTGGTATAGATGTTATTTACTTGAAATTTATTGTACGAATCAAACTAAAAACTCCACATAAATATTTTAGAAGCCAGACTGGTTTTAAAATTGTTGTAATATCCGTCGCTTCGTTCTTTTTAGGTAGTATCTATAACAACACATACTCAGTATATAGTGACGATATCAAAAACTATCGTTAGGGTCTGGGAGAGTGAGAGTCATACAAAGAGGTTTGCTTTCAGCGAGACCCTCGGCTCTATATGTATCTGCATAGATGACACAATAATATGGATATGGTGTGTTAGTGTGTTAGTGAATGAATTTGGTAAATACAAATAGCAAGCTTACGATATTAAGATAGTCATAACCATATATATACACAAATATTGAAAGACAAATAGAAACACAAAAAAATACAAAGTCAATCTAAAGTGCAGAAAGTATCTAAGCTCTTAAAGATACTCTAAGGTGTCCTTATATCCTGGCTAAACCTCGTTAACCTTAATTCTCTACCTCAATAAACTCCTATCTTAGATCATATCTTCAGAGATGTGTAAATCTAATAAGTCATGCCTAATAGATTAGTGTGTTTTTGTTATTTTATTGATTTAAATCAGCTGTGTTATTGTGATTATTAGGGAATGTTGATCAGAAAAGTCTTGTGATCATTGATCCATATTCAAATACATATGGGACTTGGCCTGGGCAGGTTAGAGTTGTTCAACAAAGACAGGCGACCCGACATGAACTCTTGACTCAATTAATTTGGTTCTATATATTGATCTATATTTAACTATTTATGCGTCATTTATGTCCATGGGCTCGTTCAATTTGCTGACATCATTAGTTGGATAGGATTAACATATCAGTAAGAATAAATATATAATTGACTTATATCTGCTTACTGTAACCGCGACAGAATTTGTTAATGATTGCAACTGAAAAGATATTCCAAACAATTTCCCTTTTTTTAAAGGAAAAAAAATCTGATTTAAGAAAATGCCACACGTTAATAGAACCAATTCTCCCTGATTCAAAGAAGTTAAAGTGCGAAATACTTCAATGTAAAAAAAAAAGATTTATTAATAAAGTTCAAAATTAGATACCAGAAAATGCCACACGTTAATAGAACCAATTCTCCCTGATT
This sequence comes from Eustoma russellianum, assembly GCA_036186865.1. NCBI lineage: Eukaryota > Viridiplantae > Streptophyta > Magnoliopsida > Gentianales > Gentianaceae > Eustoma > Eustoma russellianum. The sequence continues at coordinate 32,546,804 of AP025057.1, forward strand.
CAAAAAAAAAGTTAAAGTGCGAAATATTTCAATGTAAAAAAAAGATTTATTAATAAAGTTCAAAATTAGATACCTCTAATCCTAGTTAATAAAGTGTAGAGTAATTCTGCTTTGTGACCTTGAGGTCACATGTTCGAGTTGTGTAAACAGCCTCTTGCACAAAACGTAAGGTAAGGTTGCGTATATCAGATCGCGAAATGATCCAGCCCTTTTTTAAATCTTATACAAATACAGAAGCTTAGTACATTGGAAACGCGTTGGTGAGTGAAAAGAAAGAAACCTGTTAAACCCAACACGGTTGAATAGTCGACTGAAGGAGATGTGTGAAAATCTCAATTATTACAATTAGTCAACAATTCAACTAATAGAGAGGTTGTCAATGTGTGGTTAAGTCTATCTTATCTTCTAGTTAATAAAATATGATGTCAAAATCAAAATTTTTATTTATTCATCCACCTGACGTGGCATGATTAAAGCCCATAAAATTTTGTATTTACTAAATTCCTTCACTAATATACTAACACATCCACATCATATCTCTATTGTTGTGTCATCTATGAAGATACATATAGGGTCGGAGTTTCACTGGAATCAAAATTTCTATTCTTTGGAATGAAGTTATTGTTTGACTGTCTCTCAGCTTCTCTATATCCAAAGGATAGTTTTTGCTGTCATTGGAATATAATCGATACGTGTTGTTGTAAATAAATGTATGCTTACTTGAGTAAGAAAGCAGTGTCAAATACGAAATAAGTAATCGTCTAGTAAGTTTAAGCTCCTTTCCATATGGTTCGGCTGATGTTGAGTTGTGGATTCTTTGCAGCATTGGTTATAGCAAAATTTGGCTTTGTGACACATATAAAACATTAAAAAAGTATATGTCTTGAATAACGTTACATTGACAAGTAGTTGTAAACATGATATGTTATCACACATGTCACTCGTGATGAATAACATCTACGTAACATCAATATTAAAAAAAAAAGTGTTTCAGGTGTACTAGTTTCTCGTGTTTGCGTAGGGTCCAGAGAAAAACCAGATCGTTTCGCGATCTAATTTACACAGCTTTACACTATATTTTTTAGGTAAGAAATTGTTTCTACGGATCGAACACTATCACTATTAAACAGGTGGGTGCCGTTATGTGTTAGTCGTTCATAAAATTACATGTTTCTAAAGGCAAAACAGCAAAAAGCATTGTTAAACTAACTACCAAAGTTTGTTTCTAACGGCAAAAAAAGCAATAATTATTCGTTGATCAATTTAAAATTTGCCAAAAATTTATTTCTTTTCGTCTGGTTGTTGCAGGGATCACAATGCTAGGTCAAATACATTGGAAACAAATAAATGGGTCTCCAGGACATGACCTAATAGTTCTGGTGGTGGAGGTTCGAGAGAGTGGCGAGAATTCGATTCTTGTCTCAATCAAGATTTTCGACACTCTTTTTAGGTAGTCGCATGGTATTGGAGATCTACTGTTTGCACGGGCTCCTTGTGTAGCTGCCTGAGCAGTCCAAACTCTGTCATACCGGGCCTTGGACACCTGACTTTAATCCCTATCGTACCATGGAACAGGCTGATATGAGTCTGGTTGGGGTTTCCGGGTATAAATCTTTTTTTTTTAATAAATGGGTTTTTTTAATAAACATTTATATATTTAACTAAAACCCCTGAACCAACGGGTTGGGATCTCCTCACCCCCAATTTCCTCATCCTCTTTGTGACCGCGCGACACGTGGCATCAAAGGAGGGTGGTGAGGCTAGATGAGGGTAACCCGCATCTAGCCTTACCACCCCCTCTTGCTGCCACGTGTCGCGCGGTCACGCGTCACCGCACCCCTGAACCAACGGCATGTCTGCAGAACAACAACAAAAATAGGTCATGTGGAAGATGTCGACCTTCTGAGGTGAAAATGTCGGTTGAAACTTGAATATTGTTTTGTCGATTGTTCGAATTTAAACTTGGCACGTCCACTTTCTTAACCACATTATTTCATTTTTAACTTTTCAGCTGAACCTCATCATTTTGGCTGAATATGACTACCGTTTATCCTTTTGTCTTGTTGGTACTCGGATTGAAATCGTTCCAGAAAAGTATAGGTTCGAACTTTGGTATTCGGATTGAAACATTATTCCAGAAAAGTATAAGTTCGAACCAGGATACGCGTAGCGTGGGAACAATACTGATATATGAGTTTGAATGCCAAAGGTCTGAATCCGACTCAATTATATGCTGGATTACATGCTCGATTTGCAGTATGCTCCTTATATGAGCTGTCTGATAACGCATTACAAATCTAAAAAACCGATGAATTTTTAATTTACTTTCTCCACTTATCTTTATGAAGTTAGGAGAGCAGCAGACCCTAGAGCCATATATTTCACTATTTGCTCCATAACCTTAACCTTTTCTAGGTTCCAACTTGAATCTGTCATCATTAGGTAAGTTTTGATTTCAAATTGAATGACATTCTCATCGCCTTTTGGTAACTATTCTAAATATATAATTAATATGCTACTTTCTTGTTACTAATAAATAATACATCATGAAATTGTTGGAGTAAAATTTATAAATGGGTCGGCTCATCCTTGTGTTTTACAGAATGTCAGTTTCGTTTTCTAATAAATCTGAGTTTTTTACTTGATACAACAGAAATAACTTAAATAACGAAAAACTTCTCAGACTTCTATCTTTTTAGAGCAGAATCCGTTTAGACAAGCCATTAAATACACTCTTAAGTGTAGCAGATATTTGAACCGTTTGACCCGATTTTACATTATACTTTGAAGCATAACACAAATATCAGTATAAAAGAATTGAAGTAGTTATAAAAAATACGTCACAAATTCACAATAATGACTTAAATAGCCAAGATTGAAGCCTGTGGCACTTCTTGCCTACGCGAGGCTCGTTGGTTTCAGGTTCAGATTTGGAAAGACCAACGATGAACTAAAATATGAGGCATTCAATCACGTGTCGCCACATGTACAAACGACCCTTTTTTTTTAAAAAAAAAATTCAACCGCTGACCAGTTTGTAACCGTTTTGTTTTCAAAAAGGTTGAACGCTTGGGTTGTTTGCCCTGCTCACATAGTGGTGTGTTTTTAAATCAGACAAAGTCTATGACATGCTTTCAAGACTTCATTTTACAATTATGCAGGAATCCTATTGAAAATAACAATAATAACAACGCATACGCATTATATTCGAACTACATCTATAAATCTTATCGAAAATTAAAGAAGTGAATTTGTAAGCTATTTGAATCAACAAACTAGCAATCATCTCATCTTACGGTGACAAACGAAAAACTGTATCCAATTCACCTAACACTTCTCAGAATAATTGCCTCCAAAATTATTTTACACAGCAGAAATACAGCATGAATCAACATAGAGCAAAAAGCATTTATGTTCATGACCTTCCAAGGTGGAGATTGTTAGGAAATCGTAGCAAACAAGCAAGGAGATGGAATCAAACAAAGCCGAGACGAGTCTCAAGATGACTATGTCCTTAAAGCAATTTAGTCTCTACCAATGAGCAAGGTAGACAACAAGACTAATGCTTCCCAAGATATAACAGCTGTCTTCTTGTCCTTTGCTCTAGGAGAAGAAGAATGAACTTGCTTTAGAAGAGAAAGATAATAGAGAAGAAGAAGAAGAGTGCTGAGAGTTTTCTAAGTTTTTCAAGATTGTCTTGTATTTGTTGAAGATACCAAGATCTACTATATATAGATCTTGGGGTGTGTTAAAAACCCTTTTTGAAACATGTCTCAGCCTCTTCTTAACCTCCAATGGCAGTTGTTTACCGTTCATAGGCGAAAGGAGATGATTCTTGGACCAAAAGCTGCAACCCAAGTTGAAAGGTTCTGTCCGTTGGCACGTCGATCGATCGACGTCACTTCGATCGATCGATGTGATCGATCGAAGTCGGACAGAAGCTTCTCTTTTCATTCTGTCCTACATCGATCGATCGATGTTACTTCGATCAATCGAAGTCGGACAGAGATTTCAGCAAGCCTCAGATTCATGTCGATCGATCACGTCGATCGATCGAAGTGAGAGATCGACGTCCTTCTGAGGCTTTCCATCTTTATAACGCTTCATATCAATCTCCCAAACGACCTAATACACATTCTATATAAGTTTGGAGCACCAGGAAATGTACTTTAACGTACTTTTTCCAACAGAGATCTAGTGAAATATTTGTCAGGGGTAAGCTTTATTCTGAAATAAAAAGGACCCAAATTGACCTGCTCCTAGCCTCTTTGCATTTGATTACGAGGTTTTGCCGCATGTCTAAGCAGTAAGCACCTCTGCAGAGAATCCGCACCAAAGATTGAGCCAGTCATTCATACTTAGCTACGACAGTATATTTCAAAGTGGAAGGGAGACTATAATATCCTTTCAAATAAAAAGAACAAAATCTAAGAAAAGCTCATTCCGTCTGAGACGACGAAAACAACAACCATGTCCAGTATATCTCGACGACGACAAAAGCTATCGGCAGGGTCTGGGGAAGGTGAGAGGTAGGCAAACAATACCTCCATTCTAAGGGATAGAGAATTTGCTTCTAGTGAAACCCCCGATTCTATATATACATGTGTAGATGACACAATAATAATAATATGGTGTGATAGTATACTAGTGAAGAAATATATCAAACACAATGAAAAAGAGTCCTAATATATTTGAAGTCACACTGCTCCCAGAAAAAAGGAGAATAAGAAGCACAAGTGGACATCAAATCACATTAAGACTTCTTAAGAAAACAAAGTGAAACATATTCTATATTATTGCTACTTTTGTCTTGTTAGTGCCAAAAATACAAGTAGGAACTGATATTTACAAGAAAGAAAAAGGACTAGAAGAACATGAAAGTTGAACTCAATACAATACATGGAAAATCAAAGGCATCAACCGTATACATGCTAATTTATGTATTCCTTAACAACATTAGTAGCAAAGTTCAAGAATCTAGAGACAGAAAGGAGTACCAGCACTTTTGTGCAAGGAACATGCCCTGCACCTCTAAGTCTAAAGTTCTACACTCCAGTGGATGCAAATAGCAAAATATTGTTTTGGGGGGGGGGGGGGGGGGGGATGGGAACAGAGAGAATACAAGTTTTATCCAAGAGGCATAAGCATCACAGCACTCATCACTGCTGATCCAACACATGTTAACACTTAGAATGCTGCACAATAAACATTACAAGATGACACACGGTCTTCCAGTGAGTTTCTTGGTAAGCACATTTTACAGCTAATGGAAAAAGAAAGATTTGCTAATACATTGTTAGCGCAGCGCTGATCAGCCAACCTGCCAACCTCAGCACAGCAGTTCGGCTGAAGGTCAGATTGTTTCTTTACATACATATTTCAAGAGTTGCTTCAGTGATACAATAAACAGAAAACAATATAACTGAGTTATGTCTCCATTAAAAATGGAGTCAAGGATACACTCTTTCTTGACTTTGGAATATGATAGAATAAAACATATGACTCACTAAATTGACTGCGCTTCTTATATTGTGATGTAGCAGTTGATCGACACAGCTTGACGAAATTTTCATTATGGGTCACCGAGAAACAACCTCAGTGTTTCTAACACATGAGTATGGTTACGTACATTCGACCCCTTTATACTCTGTCATAGGCGGAAGCGTCTAAGATAATATGGTAATATTGTTGTTGTAATGTAACTGAGTTATAATATAATTCTATATGAACAAGCTTTACCACTTTAGGCATGATTCAAATGGTCCAACACACTTAACATCTAAAGGTGATATCAAATTAACCAGGGCATCTGGACTTAGATGGCTCAGGCGTTACACCTGACCCACACATGACCTAAACACAGATGAGTTATATAAAGAGAAAGATTTGAAAATACCTTAGAAAGGAAATTACATTATTTAACAGGGACACGTTGCCTGGTATATTTTCTGAGCAGAATGTCCTTCGCGTTCCACTGATTCGAACAAAGATATACTCATTGTTGCATCTCACTGATTTATATGTAGATCTTCTATCGACTTATAAAGACCATTATTGAAAAAAAAAAGTAAAACGTGTATTACAACGCAAATACTATTGTAGATCAGAGCGATTTTGACCTAACAATATATAATTAGACGCAACCTACCTGTTTAATATACGGTCTAATTTTTGTAACAAAAGTTTGTTTACTTCTAAAATTATCCTTGTTATCTGACACCAAATGCAATCCATTAATGGTTCGTAAGTAATAGAGTTACCGATACAACTGAAATTTTTTGATATCTTTAATAAGTAAACAATACAGAGAGTAATTCGTACAGGCACTTGCCTGGAAGCTCGTTCGAACTCATCAACCTAATTTTGTCGAGTCCTGTTACAAGGTATTCTGATTTTGTATGCTATGTATACGTATTGCTTTTTCTATTAAAACGTACAAAATAATAACAAAAACATACTACACTTGTTAACTTTGGTTCCTAACATGATATATCACGAGACACTAAAATTTCCTAGTTTTACATGGTTGTTATGGCATTTGTGTTTATGCTACAGACAGCACATATTAACTCTCGGTTCATAAGAGAGTGAAGTAAAATATGAGGTCTTCAATCACGCGCTGCTACGTGTACAAAAAGGAAGAGGTTTAAATCTTTTTGTTTTTAAAAAAGAGTTGCTTGTACACGCGGCATCGCGTGATTGGAGACCTCAAATTTTGTCTTAATTTCTTTTTGCCTCTCCTAATCTGAACCCTTAACTCTTCAACAAATAACTATGGGCATCAGCAGCTAAAGGAAGTACGGCAAAATTGTCACAGTTGCAGATTTCGATCATGAAGCCATCTGGATCATGGAAGAAGATCTGATCAACATAGATGCCTCCTTCTTCCACCCTATTCTTTACATATTTTATCTCCATTTCTTTCAGCTTCTTTTCTACAGCAACCATGTTCTCACACTGCCATGAAATCACTTGTTAGCAACTTTTTTGTTAAACATGGTATAACATATGTCACTGTTGCAGAATATTCATATATCTCAAATACATAAATAAACCAACATATGTTCCACATTGTCAATTTGAGAAAAAAAAAATATATAGATTGTACGAGAATGATGTACCACCACTCAAAACCTTAAGGCAATGAGTGGTGGTACTTCATCCTCATATAACTCATGTATTTTTTTCTTAAATTGTCCAGTGTGGTACAATATTCTCAACACCCGTCCTCACGTGGCAACGTGTCTTGACATACACACGCGTCTTAGAACCCCCTCAATCACAAACCACAAGCCAGACATCAACATCTGGACTTGGATGAGGAGAGACAATAAATGGCCAACTATGGGTCAGGCCAACCAAGGTGTGAGTCCATATTTTTAAACTGGTTCTGATACTATGTTGAAACTTGGGCTTGCATGAGGTGAGACTCATATCCACTCAAAACCTTAAGGCAATAGGTGGTGGTACCTCATCTTCGTACAACCCATATATTTTTTTCTCAAATTGACCAATATGGAACAATATTCTCAACAACATATGGAAAAGAAGAATGAAGGTGGATTGGTGTTTAAATAAGAAAGAATAGCTTCACATATGACATAGATCGATCTATGTAAAACAGAATACTCAGCTTCATTTTCAAAGCCACATAGATCTATCCAACTGAGACATAGATCGATCCATGTCATGTTCAGGCTATTCTTACTTATGTAAATACTAATTCACCTTCATTCTTCTTCCCATTGTCTTTACAAACTATTATAACATACAGACATCAGACCAACCATGTCATAGATAATGTATAGAATAGAAAATATCCAAAACAAATTTTATTGGTATAAGATTGTGTACAAATGCCATGTACCTGAAAAGATATGTGATTGTCCTTGGGATTAACGGGGCTAATCTTGGGCAAATTATCCACTTTATCAGACTGCAAAAGATGTATTCCAATCCCATAATTGAACAGCCTGAATGCATTATTTAGGGACACAAGCAAAGAGTCGATTAGTACAACATATGCCCAGATGGATGAAAGGCCTACACATACACATACATATACATATACACATACACATATACATACACATGGGATTTTGATTCTTACTCACCAGGCTCCAACAAAGTCGAAGCAACCAGGCCGCCTTACAGGTAAGAAGCCAAGAACATTTGTGTAAAACTCAAGTGATCTTTCTAGTGATCTGCACATCATGGATATGTGATTCAATGACTTCAAATGCAGAGGATTTTCCATAGGTTTTTTACGTATAAAACTTCTTAAATATCAGAAATTCGTGTAATTTTTTGTTGGGACAAAGGCAAATGGTATATCAAGGAGAAGAAATGTGTGATTAAAGAATATGGAGAAAACAAGGAAGATGATTCATATATATATAGAACTCCATTATAAGTAATGTAGTTTCGACGCGGCTGCGAATTACGTAAACAAGTCATCATATGGAGAACTACTTGTCATTTTCTATTGCCCATTTTAATAACAAATTAAATAATGTTCCAGCTTCCAAGGGTATCATTGATTTAGTCGGCGAAGAACAGCTGTGGAACATTAGACTTTCTTATTTAATCCAAGAGCTAAAATAATAAATGCGGAATAAACTTAATATTCTCCCTTCAAAGAAACCCTAGATTGACCCCAAATTCACCTTGGACCGGTAGAGTTTACAACGACAACAATAACATTACCTCATGACCTTAGAGGGCTCCCGTCTATGGCAGGGTATGGAGGGTCGAATGTACACAACGATACACATGTGCTAGAAACACACACAGATGTTATTTTCCGATAACCCATAATGAAAATTCTACGAAGATGTGTCAATCAACTCTTGATCACAATATAAGAAGTGCAGTCAATTTAGTGAGTCATTTTAGTTTAATCTATTATATTCCAAATTCATTTTGCGTCAAGTTGTGTCGACTTTTTTTTACTAATTAATGTCGGATAACCCTAACATATTTACGCAATAGCACTGTCTAACTCTTGTAAACTCTTCTCTAACCCTAAATGACAGCATTCCATGAATCTTGAAATTTTATGAAACTGAAACAAAAGATATAATTTTGCACAATATATTAAAAGATGACATAAACCATGAGATAAAAGAAGTGTTGGGAAGATATATTTAGCCAAAAAGGGAAAAAAGGAAAAAAAATTTGAGATAGAAAAAGATGTTCAAAGGAATTTTTCGCAAAATTAATCGCCCTTCAGCAATTGAATGAGAATGGTAAAATCTGTTGCTTAGATGTATGTGTGTGTCTATACATGTGCGTGTACATATACATATACAATACATATATATATATATACATATATATATGTATGTATGTATATGTATATGTATATGCATATATATGTGTATATGTCTGCGTGTGTGTATGCATATATATATATATATATATATATATATATATATATATATATATATATATATATATATATATATATGCGCGAAAAACCTTTAGGTCTAGTGGTTGAGTAGCATTTATCCCAATCTCGGGTCTCGAGTTCGATTCCTAACCTTTAGGTTTAGTGGTTGAGTAGCATTTATCCCAATCCCGGGTCTCGAGTTCGATTCATCTCCCCAATTTTAAAACATATATATATATACATATATATATATATGCATATATATATACATATATATATATATATATATATGCATGGAAGGAATCAAGAAGTATTCTATACCGCTGGCTTAACAAGACAAATATATTCACCATTACGGTCTTCCAACGTTAGGACAAAATTTTGACTTAAGACACATTATCCAAGGTAAATGCTTCTTCATGCCTGTGGGTGACTGAAATTAGGAAATTAGAACCCTTAGCAAAGGATTTTGGACGAATATCTACGCCGCCCAATTCAATATCACCGCATTATTGGGGAAGCATTTTGCCGTGTAGGTTTCTTACCATTGTATACTTACTAATATAGATTAGTATAATTACTATTATACATTATACACAATATAAATTGGCTGCGCTTCTTATATTGTGAATTATCAGTTGATCGACATAGCTTGATGCATCATTATGGGTCATCGGAAAACAACACATAAGTATGGTTACACACATCCAATCCCTCTATACCCCGTCAGAGACGGGAGCTTCTATGATAATGGGGTAATGTTGATGTATTATACAAGTCAACAATTTGAAGAGTTCGAGAAACAAAATGGCGTATATATAGGACACGAAGTTATATATTTATAAGTACGTCACAGATACTACAATTTCATCAATACCCTTTTTAATTCGATGGAGTGCGCAAACGCAAGCAACTTGGATTTTCCAAGAGCGTGTAATGACTTCCAAATTTCCGTGTCCTCCAGTCATGGGGAAAATTTTTAAATTCGATGAATTACTAGTCAACGTTTAACATTATGTATGGTAAGCGATGTGAGAAAACGCTGTGAAAAAAACAATATTTTGACCGTACTTCTTAATCATGTAGGTCATGTAGGTTGGGTGTTACAGTGCTGCTAGACCAAATGTCTGGTTAGCGGAAGTATCTTATGTGGGTCAATGCGTAAGTCCTCACCAAAACTAGAAAGTTGCCGGGATTCTGATTTGCATCCTCCACAATGCTTTTTGTGGTTGAGACGGTGGAGCCCTCGGGGCCAGAGAATGACCTTTTACTCTATGCTCGTAACATTTTTACCTTTATCTTTTGAAAATGAACATTTTAGTGTTGGTACGGATATCTTTGGTCCCTTCGGATATTTATCATCTAGGTTTTCTCTCCTCTATTGTTGAAGGTAAAGCAGAGAAGTTGGAGGAAGGCTCAAAGTCTAGCATGAAAACAGCGTGCCAATACCAGTGTGCCAGATAGAGCGTGCCATCGTGCCAACGCAATCAGCGTGCCAGGCAGAGCGTGCCGTCGTGCCAACATAGCCAGCGTGCCATACTGATCATGCCATCAACAGAGAATACTGATACAGGACATGAGTGGGATCAACCAAAAGCAGTGGTTGACATACAACAGCAGTATTCACGTGTGACAAAGGAAGAGTAGCCAATCATCTGAAGCTGAAGAATAGCTGGTGCCACGTTGGATTAATGACGGTTATTTGGTAGTTGCGTAAGGGACATGCTGATTAGCTCATTTGTACCTCTAGCACGTGTGTAATTCATTTCTAGGAGGTTCTATTGATGTATTATATAAGGAGAAGGTGTTGTAGAGGAGAAGTAACTTTTGAAATATCAATTCACTTGTAGAAAACGGTTTCTTCCTCCTTGTACTCTTTGGTGCGAACGTTGGCGCCATTTCTAGCAATTCAAATTTTCTTCATTTTTGATCTGTTGATTGATGTTTAATTCATTTGTGATTCATCATGATTGATGTCATCTTTGATATTGAGTTGAATTCTTGATGTGTTTTAGAGATTTTATCATGGTATCAGAGCCCTTATTGCAACTCTTCTTGATGTTTTCTTGTGTTTTTTCATTTTGATTACCGTATTTGATTTGTTAATTTCGAGATCATCTTGCGTTATTCGAATTGCTGCAAATTGATTAACTGATATGGCATCCTCATCTAGTAATCCAAGAACTAATGTCCATCAAGGACAAGAGAACCCAATGGCCAATCCTTTGTATTTGCATCCGAATGATAGTCCTGATACCATTCTTGCTCAGCCTCCACTTAATCTACATAATTACCATTCATGGAGCAGAATTGTTGAAATGGCGTTGCTCATTAAGAATAAAGTTGATTTTATAGATGGTTATATCCCAGCACCGAGTCATAATGATCCTCAATATTAGACATAGAGACAGGTTAACTCTATGGTTCACTATTGGATCATGAATTGTGTATCTCCTTCGATTGCTCAGAGCGTAATGTGGTATGACACTGCATATGAGGTATGGTCTGATCTTAAACTTAGATATGGTAATGGTGATCCTTTTATATTGTCGGATTTGTTGGAAAACTTCTATGCTATCTAGCAAGAAACGTCTTCTGTGAATGATTACTTTACTAGACTTAAAGTAGTTTGGAAGGAGATGATGGCACTGAGGCCAGTGCCCAAATATGTGTGCCTTGGATGTACTTGTGATGTAGCTGCAAAGATGCATGCCTTTGTGCAAAGTGATTATGTGATAAAATTTGTTAAAGGATTAAATGAGGAATATGAACCAGTTAAGTCTCAGGTCTTCGTTATGACGCCACTGCCTGAAATTAACACATCATTCTCCATGGCAATTAAATATGAGAGAAATGTTAACAACATGAATGGACAAGGTTCTTTTACTAATCATCCCACAGCAATGATGATGGAAGGGAATGATAGTGACAGTGATGGCTAATGCATTTGCTTACAGAGGACAAGGAGGAAAGTACAGGAGAGGCAGTGGAAGGTTTTTTCCATAGGAGACCAGGAAGCCACAATGCATTCATTGTGGGCTGGTAGGGCATACGGTGGATAGCTGCTATAAGAAGCATGGGTTTGCTCCTGGCTTCAAGTTCAAAAATCACACTAACATGATGGAGGTGGCTGATTCTGAATATGAGAATCAACAGCATGATCACATTGATAAGACCTGTCAAGCTCATGTGCTCACCTATGAACAGACACAAAAGTTGTTAAGTTGGTTGAACATGAATGATGATAACCAACTACCAACAGTGCCCAGCACTGGAGTCCAGGGAGCTGTTATGTCAGCCCAAGTTGCTAATGTGAAAGGCACAGATTGCATTGATAAATAACATATGGATTCTTGATTCAGGAGCTACACATCATGTCACATACTCACTTGATCTATTCCATTCATATCAGCCCATAGAAAATGTCTCAAACAACCTACCAAATAGCTCTTCTGTTTCTGCTACTTTCATTGGCACTGTTATGATTAATACTTGTCTGATTGTGCATAATGTGCTTTATGTGCCTGACTTCAATTTTAACTTACTTTCTCTCAGCAAACTCACTCTTGATCCTTCTTCGTCTGTAAAATTTTCTGGTGCCTCTTGTTTGATCCAGGATCAGTTGTCCAAGAGGATGATTGGTTCAGCTGATAAGAAAAATGGACTCTACTATTTGCATGGAACTATCAATTCTCGCAAGGATGAAGGAAGCTCACAAGCTTGATAATTGTGTAGATATTCATGATAATACTGATGCTTGCACAATTTGCCATCTAGCTAAAACGAAAAGGAGTCCATTCCCAATGTCTGAGTCTGTAACATTTAAGCCTTTTCAGTTGATTCATGTTGACATTTGGGGGCCTTACAGGTACCCCACCATGTATGGGAAGAAATACTTTCTCACAATTGTTGATGACTTTTCATGTTACAGTTGGCTTTATTTACTCAAAAATAAATATGAAGCTACGATTGTCACTCAAAGTTTTTGTGAATTTGTTTCCACTCAGTCTAAGACCAACATAAAAATCATAAGAAGTGACAATGGGCAAGAGTTTAAAATGGACTCTTATTACATGAGAAAGGGCATTATTCATCAAACTTCATGTGTTAATACTCCACAACAGAATGAGATGGTTGAGAGAAAGCACCAGCACATCCTAAATGTTGCCCAGACATTAAGGTTTCAATCCAACCTACCTATAGAGTTTTGGGGGTTTTGTGTTCAGTATGCAACCTATTTATTAATATCTTGCCAACTCCTCTTCTGAAAAATTCTTGCCCTTATACCATGTTGTATGATACAAAACCTACCTACAAGAATCTTAAAGTGTTTGAATGCCTATCATTTGCCTCAGATGTAAATCCTCACAAAGCCAAATTTTCTCCCAGGTCAATTCCTTCAGTATATCTTGGCTCCCTCATTCTACTAAAGGTTACATTCTTCTCAGTTTAGCCACTAGAAAAATTTTCATCTCAGGGGATGTTCAGTTTCATGAACATACCTTTCCCTTTATCCTTGATTCCAAGTCACAGCCTTGTCCATCTGGCATACACTTATCACCTGACATCCAAGTGCCTGCTAATCTCTATCCTCAGACAGTCTTGCTGCCAAATTCTATTATTAATCACTCTCCAACCTCAGAGAATCACTACTCAACTCCAGATAATGTATCCAACTGTGAGTCACCTGGGGTGCCAAATACTTCAATCATGGAACAGTCTACTCCTAATGAAAATGTGATGAGCCCTACTGAGTCATTGTAGAGTGCATCACCAACTAGAGCCTTACATCCTCAAGGCACTATAGAGATTATTCTGCCCATACAACCTTTTACACACCCCACTAGACAAAGGAAACCACCAAGATACCTAGGTGACTATTACTGTAATTTGCTGCATTCATCTTCTTCTCCTTCTCAGTCTATTTCATGTTCTACTCCATATCCTATTGAGACATACATGACATTTGATGCATTAGCTCCTAATCATAAAACATATGCTCTTAGTATCAGTTTGCAACAGGAACCTTCATCTTATCAACATGATGTCATATCAACTCACTGGCAAGAGGAAATGCAACAAGAATTAGCTGCTCATGAAGCTAATAAAACTTGGTCTCTAGTGACTTTACCCCCTGGTAAGACTCCAACAGGCTGCAAATAGGTCTACAAAAAAACATAAATCAGATGGTACCATTGAGAGATATAAAGCTAGGCTTGTAGCAAAGGGCTACACCCATCAGCCTGGAATTAATTATATTGAGACCTTTTCACCTGTTGCAAAAATGACTGCTGATAGGTTACTCCTAGCAATAGCTGCTGTTAAGCAGTGGCATGTGCATCAATTGGACGTCAACAATGCCTTTTTATACGGTGATCTTGATCAAGAAATACATGTTTGTCCTAGAAGGCTACTCCACTGTACCTCCCAATACTGTTTGCAGACTACATAAATCTCTCTATGGACTCAAACAAGCTAGTAGACAGTGGAATGCTAAGCTTACTGCTTTCTTACACAGTCAGGGTTATGTCCAATCCAAAAATGATTACACCATGTTTATAAGACAGACGTCTGATTCTTTTCTGGTTCTCTTTATATATGTTGATGATGTCGTTGTGGCCAATAATTCTCTAGATGCCATCAATTCTCTCAAAACTACATAGCATCAAACATTCAAGATTAAAGACATGGAATCTCTCAAATACTTCCTAGGTTTGGAAGTTGCTAGGTCCCAGGGGGATTTCAATATGCCAGAGAAAATATGTTGTAGAACTGATAGAAGAAGCATAATGTTTGGTTGCCAAGCCAGCTAGTACTCCGATGGAACAGCACCTTAAACTTTCACATAATGACTCTCCTCTAATTAAGGATGTATCTGGATACAGAAGGTTGATAGGTAAGCTACTGTACCTTACAATTACTAGGCCTAACATATCATTTGTTGTGCAACAACTTAGTCAGTTACTGGACACTCCTACTGAATAACATATTCATGCTACACATAGGATCTTGCGATATATTAAGGGCACAGTTGGTCAAGGATTATTGTTTCCTAGCAAAGGAGACCTAAAGCTCAAGGCTTTTACTGATTCTGACTGGGGAGGTTGTGTGGAGACAAAAAGGTTAGTTACAGTCTACTGTATGTTCGTTGGAGATGCCTAGATATCTTGGAAAGCAAAGAAATAAACTACTGTGTCTAAGTCATAATCTGAGGCAGAATATAAGGCCCTAGCATCAGCTACCTGTGAGATTCAGTGGATTTTGTATCTGACGAAGGATTTGGGGGTTAGCCAAAGTCAGCCTGTTGAGATCTTCTGTGATAATAAAAGTGCAGTCTATATAGTGGATAATCATGTTTTTCATGAGAGAACAAAACATATAGAGATTGATTGCCATATTGTTAGAGACTTATTTGAAAGGAGTAGTGAAGCATATGCCTATCAGGACACAATTTCAGCTAGCTAAAATCTTTTTACAAAGGCATTGGATTCAAGGAGATTGCACAACATGACTTAAGCATTAGGAGTGTACAACATATTCTTGAAGTCAGGATTGAGGGAGGATGTTGAAGGTAAAGCAGAGAAGTTGGAGGAAGGCTCAAAGTCTAGCATGAAAACAACGTGCCAACACAGCGTGCCAAGACCAGTGTGCCAGACAGAGCGTGCCATCGTGCCGACGCAGTCAGGGTGCTAGGCAGAGTGTGTCATCGCGCCAACACAGTCAGCGTGCCAAACTGATCGTGCCATCAACAGAGAATAGTGATACATGACATGAGTGGGATCAACCAAAGGCAGTGGTTGACATACAACTGAAGCTGGAGAATAGCTGGTGCCACGTTGGATTAATGACGGTTATTTGGTAGTTGCGTAGAGGACTAGCTGATTAGCTCGTTTGTATCTCTAGCACGTGCGTAATTCATTTCTAGGAGGTTCTATTGATGTATTATATAAGGAGAATGTGTTGTAGAGGAGAAGTAACTTTTGGAATATCAATTCACTTGTAGAAAATGGTTTCTTCCTCCTTGTACTCTTTGGTGCGAATGTTGGCGCAATTTTTAGCAATTCAAATTTTCTTCATTTTTGATACGGTGATTGGTGTTTAATTCATTTGTGATTCATCATGATTGATGCTTTGATATTGAGTTGAATTCTTTATGTGTTTTAGAGATTTTATCATCTATAGTAGGTTGTTTCGGGAGTGACCTCCCTTTGTAGGACAGCGTAATTTTTCGATGTTTGTCTATTCGTGGTCAGGAAATTCATTTTATATGTATACTTAAAAATTTTACGTTTGTCCTGTATTAACAAGTGACAGAATGATACAATGGCACATAAAATTTATTTACATATAAACAAAGGGATGATTGAACAAAACAAAAAAACCGTATATATCCTATACGTTTGAACTATTCAAGAAACCACATTACTGATTTATTGCTTAGATTTTGAAATAATGGGGCAAATTGAGATGAAGGTTTGAAGAATATGGATTACTTCTTCTTCCTTTTTTTTATCTTCCCTTTTCTTTAATCACAACATCCAACAAGACAATTGCCTCTTTTTTTTTTAACCTGGAGAGCAAGACAATTGACTTTCAGACTTGCTTTAATTTTTCCTTTCAAGTCTAACTAATCTTCCACCGGACCAAGGGGTACAGGCTGAATCCGAGCTTCCGGAAGGGGGAAATGTACTTTAGCTAGGGCTGTAAACGAGCCGAATGAGCCGAGATTGCGTTGTTCAAACTCGGTTCATTTAACTTAGAGAACGAGCCGAGCTTGTTCATTTATTTAAACGAACATATTTAATTGTTCAAGCTTGGTTTGTTTAACTTACGAATAACATTAACGAGCCGAACACCTTAAACAAACGGTGCCACTTACCGAGTTCGAACAGAAAAAAGGTGTTCAAGCTCTGTTCATTAACCTTTTTATTCAAGCCGAGCTCGAACTCGAGTCAAACGAGCCAAACAGCCAAACGGCTTGGTTCATTTACAGCCCTAACTTTAACGAACTTCAATTCCGTAACTCTTCAGATTCGACCATTACTTGAATATATATATATATATATACACACACACACTCTCTTAGTTTGAGCTTAGGAACGTTAACTTCAATGCTAGTATGTATGTGTGCGTGTATATTGACTTTTTGATTTGGTTAAAGTTTTGTATCTCTCGAAATTTAATCAAAATCCCTTTAGATTGGATGGTGAAGGTGGATATATATTGACTTTTTGCACGCCATAACCAGCTTTCTAGCACACAGTTTCTCACTTCGCATCGCCAAACGTTGCAGAATCTATGACCGACCAATCATTATTAATGTAATTATTTATACACTAAGTACAATAAAATTAGAAATAAGCAAGTGATCCAATAAGAAACCAAAACATGTGAAGTTAAGTGTCGGTCTTTTTTTTTTTGTCTTTTCCTGGATGGAAAAGTTACGCGTCAGTTTTGTTTAATTAATTTATTAGTCAATTTAAGGTTCTCTTCATTCCGTACTTTTTGATGGAATTATTTTTTCATGTCTCGGTTCGTCTACTGTCAATGAAATAGGGATGGTAGTCGACCTTTGTGAGTCAACTACTAGGTCAAAGGTTGTTTATAAGATTGAAGTCACGGGTTTAAGCCGCAGAAACATCATATTGTACAAAGTGTAGAGTAAGGCTGCATACACCTAATCGCGAAGCGATCCGGTTCCTCCTCAGATCCTGCACAAACGCGAAAGTCTATTATACCAGGAACATCTTTTCTAGTTGACCTAGGTAGTAATGTTTAATCATGACTAAGAACAATATACACTTGTTTAAATGTGACTGGTCCGACATTATGTATTAGTCATGGAAAAGCCTCATGGAAAAGCGTACACAAACTATTATATCCAAATCCCTATCTCTATTCTCACATGTGCATGCAGTAAAAAAAAAAATTACAAATAAGAATAAAAATAAAAATCGTGTACGTATGCATCTGTCTACCAGCATGTATCTTAATGGGGAAAAGCATCTATCTAATATGCATTAGGAGGATACCTCTTCCCCCTGTTACCTCTAATTTCTACTTAAACCTATGAAACTATATGTAGTTCTAGAATTTTTTTTGTAAACAACCATTTATGACAACGTGTTCACGGTTAGTAAGTAACAAAGCTAGGGATGATAAACCATAATTAAATCGTCGGTTAGTCAACAACAGTCAACGATTCAGCCCGATAGCTCAGTACTCAAGTACTGCAGTTCAGCAGTTCAGCGTCCAAGCACGGCTGTTCAGCCTTGGCTGCATTTCAGCAGGGCAACATGACGCTTATTATATAACTCAAGGATATGCCAAGGCTTGCACCTTGGCACTAACTTCAGACCACTTCAGCTAGGCAAGGCCTAGTCATGCACTTCGGCAAGACTTGATCTTGCACTTCGGCAAAGTTCAGTTGGGTACTTCGACAAAGGAACCCAGCACGACATTACCTCGTGGGACCCACAAACAGGGGTGCAATTCAAATATAGCGACTACAGCTGGTTATTCTTTCTGAACACGCCAAGGTCACAACAAACGGCTTATTAGTTACATCAACCAGGTCTGCCTATCAGTCACATCAGTCAGGCTACTGGTCACATCAGCAGACCTACAACGCCCTAGGCTTTCTGCCCCAAGCAAACGTCTTATCCACTATACACTATCAGAAGCTAAAGGCGGGAAAAGGTTTGTAAAAGCAAGCCAACCAAGACAAAGAAAAGGGATCTGGAATCCAAACACTCATATCATAAAGCAAGTTCATACACTTTGCTCTTCAGCTCATACTGTGAGACACTCTTAACTCACCATCTAAATTATAACCTCAGTGAGATATGGCCCAAACTGACTTGAGCGTCGGAGGGTTTTTCCCAGAGCCAACCCCCGGGACCTCTGACCTGTGCTTTCTTGTGCAGGATATATTAGAGGCTATTTCAGCTATAACTTGCAGCCCAGTTAACAACTCTTCAAGTTAACTGACGGAGCTAATTTGAGGTCGTCTAGACCTTTGGTGAAGATTCGGCCTCATCAAGGGATAAGGCTGAAACTTTTTGATAGTTTTAGTGATTAAGAAATGATTTAAATCGTGTGACTAAAATAATTTGAAGTTCAAAAGTTAAACTGATGATGGGGTAACAAATTATTAATGATATGAGTCGTCTTAATATGAATACAAAATCGTTTAAGAAAAAACAGATCGACAACAACACAAAGATAGATCAACTGTTTTTGTAAATGATAGTTCGGTTAGAGGTGTAATTCAATATAATTGGGGTTTAATTAGTGATCACCTGAGAAAGTGATATCGGCATAAGTTTTTGTTCAATACATCTCTGCATCAATTTGAATGTACATACGGTAATATGTCAGCAATACATTATGTTCAGAGGTCAGCAGAAGTTTGGTTATATATTCACAGAAAGGATAATGTGGATTCAACTCGGTATGGCCTTAGAGGCTTGTATTGATATAGTTCAGTTCAGTCAATATTATCGAGAAGAGGCCGAATTGAACCATTTTATATTATAAAGACCAATAAACTCTGACAAAATGACACTTGGCGTTCATTCAATGATAATCGTACTACGTGTGTTAAATCAAACAGTCTATCAGGTTGACACTTTGTGAATTCAACATGCAAAGAACAAGAAAGATGATATATAATAGCATTCCAACACTAAAATCAAAAGGGTATGTTCAATGCGTTAATTCCATCATAACAATCAATTGAGACAGGATCTGTTTGTTTTCATAAACATAGGAAACCAGTCAAACTGATTTGATGGTCAGATGATTTTTTCAAGAGAACAAATTCTGGAACTTTTAAAGTTGATTTTCCTACCGAATTTGCACTTGGTTTTTGCAAGATGCCTTGTGTTTATTTGATCTCTAAGTTCCTCTTGAGAATCCCCTATGTTTTTCCAGGGACCTCTTTCCCAAAGTTCCTTAATTAGTACAATCTACTTGCAGGAATCCAAAATTGAGCACCCGAATTACCTTATTACAAGTTGGGTTATTCCTCACATAAAAGATGTATTTTACATTTTTTTTTATTTGGAATATTTATCATCATATATATAGTTGATGGTCCAGTCATGTTATGAGGTTAAAACTGTTTTGTCTCTTCTTCTAAAGCAAGTTACTTAAGATGGACTGCACACATTTCCACGTATGTAGAGGGGTTTTACCAAATAAGAATGTTGGAGTATAAAGGTGAAATTGGGACTCCACCACCACAGTCCCAAAGAGCATCGTGGAGGATGTAAATCAGGAGCCCAGTAGCCTCTTAGGTTGGATGAGGACTTATACAGTGACCCACACAAGGTGCCCTCGCAAATTAGGCCTTCGACCTAGCAGCAGTGAAACACTCACATTGTGCGTGTCTCTGGAATCAAACTATTGACCTCTTAGAGCAAATCACAACCCGAGTACCAACTAGACTATGTCTTGGAGGCCGTGGTTGTTGGAAAATGATGGTAAAACAAGCAAGATAATAATCAAAGTAAAGCCGAGACGAGTTTCAAGATAACTCCGTCCTTAAAGCAATTTAGCATAAGAGCATCGTGGAGGATGTAAATCAGGAGCCCAGCAGCCTCTTAGGTTGGATGAGGACTTATACAGTGACCCACACAAGGTGTCCTCGCAAATTAGGCCTTCGACCTAGCAGTAGTGAAACACTCACATTGTGCGTGTCTCTGGAATCAAACTATTGACCTCTTATAGCAAATCACAACCCGAGTACCAACTAGACTATGTCTTGGAGGCCGTGGTTGTTGGAAAATGATGGTAAAACAAGCAAGATAATAATCAAAGTAAAGCCGAGACGAGTTTCAAGATAACTTCGTCCTTAAAGCAATTTAGCATCTACCAACGAGTGAGATAGACAACGAAACTAATGCTTCCCAAGATATAACGGCTTTGTTCTCTTCCTTTGCTTTAGGAGAAAAAGATTGAACTTGAAAATTGAAGAGATAGATAATGGAGAGTTGTAGAAGAAGATTGCTGAAATGTACTTTTGTTTGCAAGAATGTTGTATATACTTTTGAAGATAGCAAGATATAATATATATAGACCTTGGGTTGTGTTAAAAGCCATGTTTTAAACTCATTTCAACAGTTTTTCTACCAGTTATGGCCGTTGTTTACCGTTCATAGGTGAAAAGAGATGATCATTGGACCAAAAGATGCAATTCAAAGTGAAAAGTTCTGTCCGCTGGCACATCGATCGATTACATTGATCGATCGATGTCACTTCGATCGATCGATGTGATCGATCGAAATCAAACAGAATGCTTCAGATTTATATAGATCGATCACATCAATCGATCGACGTGAGCGATCTATGTTGGACCGAAAGCTTCCAGTATTGCACCACATTATATCGATCGATCGATGTCCCTTACGTGGATCGATCGAAGTCCTCCAGAACACTTAACTTTATTCCAGCTTTCACTTGTTCTATCCAGTATAAACATGGATCGATCCAAGTGACCTATTTCAGATTCAAAGTGTTCCAAACATCATATCAATCTCCCAAACAACCTCATATATGTTCTATATAAGTTTGGAGCACACGGTAAAGTACTTTAACGTACTTTCAACAGTGGCAACTTTGATGAGTCTGCTTAGACCCATGTTTTTGTGTTGTGACTTCTTATTTCTGCTGTATTTTAGTTGTGAGCCCCTTTTGCTATTCTCCAGCAGATAAAGTTATCTAGCTCATTGAAAGACTCTTGTTCTTCTTCTATTGTGGACTTCATTAACAAACTAAAGCTAATATGAGTCTGTACATCAATTGTTGTTTTCTCTGTTGGAATATTCATATGTTTCTCTGTACTGTGCTCCTTAGATGTTTCTCAGGGAATCCGTTAAGAACTGATTTTGTTTGCAGTTTACGTGAATAACTTTATGCCTCTCGTCTGCAAAGGCCAGAACTTACAATGATTCATAGGTTTACAATTGGACATATTAGATGCTCAGTTACATCCTTCTTGAGCTTGAAGTACCAATATTGAAACTTGATCTTATATGCGGTGAGATTCATATCCATTCAAAACGTTAAGGCTAGTAGTGGTACCTCATTCTTATATAAAGTGGACGACGTGGGACTATATTCTCAATACATGATCTCACGTGACAACGTGGCTTGACATACACACGCGACTTAGAACCCGCTCTCTAACTGACTTGCTTGAATACTGCAGTTCACTTTGGTCGTGGCTTGCATAGTCGTCATATCGCATCTAATACTTGGAACTTCCAGAAACCACCTGAGTTGCTGCGTCAAGATTGAATTCTGTAGCAGATAATGTTGATTTAAGAGAGGTACAAAGAGCAACACAGGGATAACATGAATGAGCGACTCGTCTGTTGTACTAGTGTTTGATTTTCTGGTACTTAGATCCAGTCATTCGGTGTAGATCGACCAATCAGAAAGCGGAATTTCTTGCGCTGTTTTTCATACTCTATGTATTGCCTTCCAGATCAGTGAATTTTGATATATGATTCTCCTATGAAGAGAAGGCCGGTGTTCTTGTGGATAGGAGTAGACTAGTCTAGCATGTGTAGATATGTAGACCATGACCAATGGGCTTGTTTTACACCTTGTTTGGTTATTGAAAACGTTTGAACCAAAGTTTTAAAGCTGGAATACACACTTATCTTAACTGCCCATTGATGGTGTTTGGATCAACTCACCACAATTTTATCACCCCACTCTCCACCGCACGACACGTGGTAGCAGGAAAGTGTGGTGAGACTAGATGTGGATATTTTATCACCCCACTCTCCACCGCACGACACGTGGTAGCAGGAGAGAGTGGTGAGCCTAGATAAGGGTGATCCACATCTAGTCTCACCACAATTTCCTGCTGCCACGTATCGTGCGGTGGGAAGTGGGGTGAAAAAGTATGGGGAGGGAATCCCCATTGCTGTTTTAAGCCCCTGTCCTACGGGTATTTTTTTTATTGTTTTTGATGTATTCTGTTTTAAGACCCTGTCCTGTTCCATTTTCAAGGTAGTAAAGGATACATTCTTCTTTGAATTTAAAATATGATAGAATAAGACAAATGATTCACTAAATTGTCTACGTTTTTCATAGTATGAAATAGCAGTTGATCGACACAGCTTGACGTAATTTTCATTAAGATTGGATTGTAGTCTTATGTCTTCTAGTGTAGGTGAGTTTTCAGTCTCCTTGGCTAGAAATTGCCACACACTTAATGGAGTTGTACTCTAGCTTCTTCCATCCCTATGTTAATTCTTAATACATTTACAACAACAACATTACTCTATTGTCTTAGAGGATCCCGTCTATAGTAGGGTATGAGAAGATCGGATACACGCAACCATACTCATGTGTTAGAACCATTATAGCCATAGCAGAAAGAACTATGTGCTGTAGAGATTTAAACCCGATTTAAACCCAAGACTTTGTTATGTAGAGATTAAACCCTATTTAAACCCAACACTTTGTTATGTTCAAGACCTTGTCTTATTGGTGTTTTAACACTGACCACTTGAATTACGTCTTATTAGCTTTCTCAATAATTAACCTAAACCCAAAGTGGCGTGTTTCTGCGAATTGACAAACATCATTAGTTTGTCAATTATTAGTTTCTTTATTTTCAGTTAATTAAGTAACCTAGCATACATAAAAACAAAAATAGAAACAAAGTCGACTAGGACGTAGTCCAGTTGGTATTCGAGTTGGGATGTACTCCAAGAAGATCAAGAGTTAGAATCCAGCGACCCCACAGTGTGGATACTCCACTTCTGCTAGTTTGTAGGGGGCACCTGTACCTTGTGTGGGTCACTGCGTAAGTCCTCACTCAACTTACGAGGCCGCTGGATTCCTGATTTGCATCCTTCAATATGCTCTTTGAGTGTGTGTCACTGCATAAGTTCTCACTCAACTTAAGAGGCTGCTGAGCTTCTGATTTGCACCATCCACAATATTCTTTGGAGCTGAAACGAGTTTTAGAGGAAGAGATTTCGGTTTTTGCTCTAACAAAAAAATAGAAACAAAGTCACAATAGTTGAATATCATGTTACCTATGTCGAACAGTCGGTTTCTAGTCCTCTTTTGGGAAAATGTTTACAAGCTCTTACCCTTTATTTCAGCCCTCTTTATATTAATATTTCAGTCCATTTAATACCATGGCTTAAAATTATATCGAAAATTCATATTCTGATGCTTTTATTTTATTTAATCTTATTTTATATGAAGCGTGTCTTAAAGATTCAGCATATCAGTTGATTATATTAGTCTCATGTGAACTTCTTTTAATAGTTGCTAAAAAAAACTTATTTTCATATTTTCTGGTTTATAAACGACAGTGACTCGAAGATTCAATTGGTTAACTTATATACTCGTATATAAATCTTTTTCTTCATGGGAACACGCTGGATTCCCTGATTATGGAGTTTTGGTACGCTTCTTGTGCTAATATTGATGTTTAATATGTGTTTTAGTATAAAATAATTAGTTTTCTACCAACAATAACTGTTTGTAGAGTTGTATATTTTTTTATTGCATATGTAAGGAGAAAATAAAGTGTTGCAACATTATAAAAATACAGAATAAATTTACCATATGATCTCGGGTGAATTTTCTTCGGATTAATATAGAAACAAACATAATAATTTGGAAAAGAAAAGAAGGCAAAAAAAAAAAAGGAACCGGGATTGGAAGTTGATGATCGTGGATAATTATTTGAGATAATTAAGAAATCCACATAACGAATGAGACAGTTATTTTCCATAATGTCATCTTGATTGACCAACATTCCGACGTCTATGGTCTGAATCCGCAGAAGACATGACACTTCTTTTCTTCTTATATTGCAGGGAGACTGTAGAAGTTTTAGGAGATAAAAAATGATAGGGGCTGTATAAGTTTTGGGGATAAAAAATGAAGGTTGGCAAAATTTATGGATGACCGCAGGTTTTAGGATTATTTTAGAGGGAAAGGGGTCAGTTGGAAGTAATGGAGGGAAGGTGGAATTAACTATAGTTGGGCAATTTGGGTAGCTACACGCTGAAACCTTGAAAAATAAAAGAAATATGTGTAAAAACCGCCTACATGAGGTTAATGCTCGGTTTTCTGATGTCGGGTGCTAATTTCACCAATAAATAAGGCTGTTCAGAGAATTAGATGAAAGTACAGATGCTACTTAAAACTTTGTAGAAAAGATTGGATATCATGCGCAATTAAATTTTTTATTAGTACATAGTACTACTTTTTATTTATACAAGTATGTAATGTAATACATGTGATAGTGTCAATAAGAACATTATCTTCTGAAATGTGTAGACATATTAAGTGTCTTGCAAAGTCGTCTATAAACTTAACAACTAAATTAAATACAATCAATAATTAAAAGGATAGATTTAAGATTTGATTAACGGTCAGCAAGAGTAGGAGACTCTTGACATCTGTCGACTCTTGTGTTTAACAAATGTAGATCGCTTTCTAGGTTTTTGGAAGAAGACAAGGAATCGACATGGTGTAGTTTAACTTATAGTAGCAAAAAACTAGATGAAGGGTCGTTGAGCGTTGGTGTTTGTCTTTACTGTCACCGCTTCTTTACTGGGTTGCTTTCTTTCCCACACCATTTCCTCGCTGTATCGCACATTGGGTTTCTCGAGATCTTATAAAACGCGGGATTTTTATGGGAATTTTCTCCTTCCTTATCGACAAATGCATTGCAATTGGCAAACTTTGAAGTACTTGAGGTTGGTTTTTGTTAGTTTGTGATTTGGGATATATGTGCCAGAGGAAGTACTAGGGGGGGGGGGGGGTTGCTTCTTGATAAGCTGGTAATTGACCTAGTCGTGTTATTGACTCGGCAATTCTTAGGTGGGATGTGTCTGGTCTGCAGTTTTTTTGACATGGGATTTTGTTAATTGAAATGCGGTTTTGGAGAGAAGGGTTGTTAAGGAATCCTTGATTTTCTTAGGTGAGACCACTTATTATGGCTTATTGTTGTATTGAGAAGGGGCGGGGTGGTGTTTGAACGCATGCTGTGCATATGATTTTGAATGTATTTCTCACTGTGCGTTGGGTTTTTCCCCCTCCTTTATTTTGATTGGGAGTGTCTTCTTCTTTCTCTCCTTTTTCTTTTTCTTTTTTAGTGAAAAGGGAAAAGGGAAAACAATCTGATGGACTGTCATGAGCTGGAAGTTTATGTTTCTTTCTACAGTTGCTTTTCAGGTTTAGCATTTGGTAGATTTGTGTTTGCATTTGGCGTTGAAGTTGGCAAATGGCTAAATGTTCAAGGATAGACGGTCTGGTTCAGCCTCCCCTGGTAAACTATGAATTTATGTTCGTTTATCATTTCTATGAATGCAATGCTTCACTTGAGACACGGATGAATTACCTTGGATTGATGTGAATTGTTTGCCCTTTTCTCTGAAGTTCTGATCTATCTGAATGGTCAATTTAAGAACTCGCGATGAAGGATGCTGTTAGTTAACCTTGTTTTTAGTAGGTTGAGTCTTTGAATGTTAGATTGAAAATGTAATTTTGGATTTAGAATTGGGAGCATAGCAACCAAAGCTCGAAAAAGAGGGGTAATATTGATATTTTTTAGACGATGGGAGCAATCTGCAGGCCTAAGTAGACACTAGTAAAACCAGAGGAGGCTATCTTAAATTTGGTTTAGTGTTCTTGGGGTGGCCTTCGGGGTGGAGGTTGCATTTAGGTGGTTTAATGAGAAACAGTAGCTATATTTCATTTTACGTTTGATGATTAGAAATGCTCCCCCTTTTCCTTTGGGCTTTCTACATTGATTTAGAAATGCTAAAAGGTTTACGGTTAAAAAGTATTTGTAGATATTGGAAGGCTCATGGTTAAACAATACTTCTTGTTGAGTATTTTTCTTGGTCATGGTGTTGCCCCTTATTTTCTCGCAACACGTATTTTGATCATGCATTTCTTCTCTCCTTCCATGTTCGTGTTGTGTCATTTTTGGCTTTTTAATATAAATCCCACGGAAGTGGATATGTTGCTGAGTACTTCAGTTAACTGGCAAGTGGTGATGGTTGTGAAAAAGAAAAACCTTAGTGCTGCTTTTCCTTTTGCAGGTTGATTCCAAATCTTGTCTTTGCAGAGTGGATGATGCCCTTAAAACAGTTTCAGAAGCTAAAAGGTGTGTTCCAGGAAGAAAATTATGCCTGCAGTCTGGTGTGAAGCCTTCCATTCACCCCACAAGAGAAAAGCCACCACGTGATCGAAGCAGGAACCACTCTTCTTTGCTGCCAGGACTACCAGATGACCTTGCAATAGCTTGCTTAATACGTGTCCCAAGAGTTGAACACCGGAAGCTTCGGCTTGTTTGCAAAAGATGGTACCGTCTTTTGGTGGGTAATTTTTATTACTCACTCAGGAGGTATCAAGGAATAGCAGAAGAATGGATATATATCTTGAAGAGAGATAGAGAGGGAAAAATATCATGGCATGCCTTCGATCCAATACACCAACTTTGGCAGCCTCTACCTCCTGTTCCGAAAGAATATTTATTTGCTGTAGGATTTGGATGTGCTGTACTAAGTGGTTGTCACCTCTATTTGTTTGGTGGGAAAGATCCAGTCTTAGGATCAATGAGGAGAGTCATCTTTTACAGCGCAAGGACGAATAAATGGCACCGTGCTCCAGATATGCTACACAGGAGACACTTATTTGGCTCATGCGTAATAAACAATTGTCTATACGTAGCTGGAGGAGAGAATGATGGTATTCAACGGTCCCTTAGATCAGCTGAGGTTTATGATCCAAGCAAAAACCGCTGGTGCTTCGTTTCTGATATGAGCATAGCAATGCTGTCTTTCATTAGTGTTGTTTATGAAGGCAAGTGGTTCTTGAAAGGCCTAGGATCTAATAGACAGGTCCTGAGTGTGGTCTACCAACCGGAAAGTGACATTTGGTCTGATGTCTATGATGGAATGATAGCAGGGTTGAGGAACCCTAGTACGTCGCTGAACGGGAATCTCTATGCCATAGAATGCCGGGATGGTTGCAAACTTCGCGTATATGACAAGGAAACTGGTGCTTGGAGCAGAACCATAGACAGTAAGATGCATTTAGGTAATTCCAAATCCCTGGAGGCTGCATCTCTCCTATCTCTGAATGGGAAGCTATGTGTTGTTCGGAATGACATGAGTATTACTCTTGTTGACGCGTCGAAAGCGAACAACAGAAGGGGAGCTGCTGCCGAGCATTTATGGGAAGCCATCTCATGGAAGGGTCAGGTTGTGACATTGATCACGAGCTTCTTGTCTAGCTTTGCTGGTGGAAGCCGCGCTAAAAGTCACGTGGTGAACTGCCAGGTTCTACAAGCTTGAAGATGAGAAAATTCACATGCGTAAAACAGTTGGTTTTGACATTTTGATCTCTCTTATTTGCATTGGCGCAGTTTGACTAGCTCTATCAAGAAAACCTTTTCTCTGTGGCATAGGATTATTGGCTTCGTGGGCACCTGATTTGTATCCTCCACAAAGCTTCATGGGACTGGGCCGGTGGGGCCCACAGGGCGAGAGATTTTGTCTTTTGCTCTCAAAGATTATTGGCTTCCCTGATTACTTAGCGCGACATCACCATGCAACTACAGGCTCATTCTTGCAGGTTTAAGTTGAAATTAGTGTGCTTCCCTTTCCAGTGTGCTACCAGTCTAGGCCTGGACTGATGGGGATGTGCTTTAATTTCAGACTACAGCCTTACAATGTTATCGACATGTTCGCCTGCCCGAGCAGCGTGTAGGCTTTGTTTGATGAAGCATGTTAGTTGTAACAATCTGTTTATGTGAATTTGATGTGTTTTGTCAATTATGGATGTATTTTAGAATGTAATCTATGTTATTTAAATGAATGCAAATTATGGTCAGTTCTGTCTCAACAACAACATTAACTTATTGTCTTAGAGGTTCCCGCCTATAGTGGGGCATGGGAAGGTCGGATGTACGCAACTATACACATTGTTAGAAACACACAGAGGTTGTTTCTTTATGATCCATAATGAAAATTGCGTGTCGATCAATACTATAGGGAGAGATCCTCCCTTAAACCCACCCTTCCAAACATCTCTCCTAGGGTAAACATACCCTATAAACGGCATAAGGTAAAAATACGCTTTAAACGGCATGTACTAGGTGTAGTGTGTGTGGACCCTCAAGACACTTTCTAGTGTGCTACTTTAGATCAGCCAAAGTAGCTGTGGCATTAACATTTAATGCTTGTGGCAAGCGATTAATGCATCCTTCTTGGGAATTCTTCATGTCAATCCTTTTGAGTTCATTGTTGTTTCCTTGTCATTTATGCAGACTCTCTATCCTTTAAGACACATGTATTGTTTGTCTACCATTTATCATTTCCAAACTCTAGCGATAACTTTTGTTGTCGTTGGGATATACTGGGTACGGATGATGATGATGATGTTGTTTCTTTGTGTTTGTCACCCTTTTAGTGCTGAATTTCTTCTATAGATTGTGGTTGGTATATGGTATAGAAAACGTCTTAAAGTTTGTCGTAATTTTCTTAACTTCCATGTTATATAATGGTCATCAGCTTGTGTTGATTGTCCTAACTTTTATTTTGGTTGAGTTATGCCAAATTGGATTTAGAGGACGAGTATTAAACTTGAACTAATAGGTAATAGTAAGTCATCTTGTTTCATCCATTGAGAGGTCCAAATAGTTCATAGTAGATTTCTAGATCCCCTTGGCAATGAATAATATAATCAAACTAAAAAACTAGTTCAAACAATGAGGAAAGTGGATCCTATCACCACAATCTCCTCATTCACTTCTCCACCGCACGACACATGGCAGCAGGATTGGTGAGGCTAAACGAAGATCACCAGCATCTAGCTTCACCACCCTCTGCTGCCACGTGTCGTGCGGTGAAGAAATGAGTGTCGTGTGGTGGGAAAGTGGGTGAGGAGATCCGAACTCTCACATATTTCATAAAGTTTGATTATTCTCTTCTTTTGTCAAATAGGAGTACACTAATATCAATAAGTTATGCACGGATTACAATTTACAATTCAAACTATATTAAGCGGGTATCAACCCATTTTGACAATAGAAATATATATACAACAACAACATTATCTCATTACCTTAGAGGCTCCCACCTATAACAGGGTATGAGGGGGTCGGATGTACGCAATCATACCATGTGTTAGAAATCCCGATGACCCATAACAATAATTGCATCAAACTGTGTCGATCAATTGATACTTCATAATTTAAGAAGCGCAACCAATTTAGTGAGTCATTTTGTTTTATTCGATCATATTCCAAACTTAAAGAAGGATATGTCATTGACTCCATTGGAAATGGAAATCGCAGTATATATATATATATATACACACACAACAGATACACAAACTGTAGATTATTTGAAAAGCAAAAAAGCACCATTAAAGTGAAAAAACTCTACATAGCAAGGATTAAACGTTGAAATAATAAGACTTAGGATCTTAAGGGGCGTGTGTGCGCTTATATATATATATATATATATATATATATATATATATATATATATATATATATATATATATATACATATACATATACATATATATACATATACATATATATACATATACATATATGTATATGTATATGTATATACATATATATATATCTATATATATACATATACATATATGTATATATATACATATACATATATATATAGATATATATATACATATACATATATATACATATACATATATGTATACATATATGTATATGTATATATACATATATATAGATATATGTATATACATATACATATACATATATGTATATGTATACATATATATATATATGTATATGTATATACATGTATATGTATATACATATACATATACATATACATATATGTATATGTATATACATATACATATATGTATATACATGTATATACATATATGTATATGTATATACATATACATATATGTATATGTATATGTATATGTATATACATATACATGTATATGTATACATATATATATATGTATATGTATATACTATACATATATGTATATGTATATGTATATGTATATACATATACATGTATATGTATACATATATATATATGTATATGTATATACATGTATATGTATACATATATATATATATATATCTATATACATATATGTATATGTATACATATATATATACATACATATATATATATGCATGTATATATATATATATATGGTTTGATAATTATGAATCAACGAATAGCAGTCGTGTATGACTGTCACGCGTATTTTTTAACTGTATTAAAAAAATCAACTGTAACCATAATTTTTTTTGACAGATTTGAAAGCTCGGTGACAGATAATTTCAGAATTAGGGAGGTATTCTAAAGTATTTCGGAAACGAATATTAATAGAATGATGTCCAAACATGAAGGGTTTAAAATGCAATTTAAAACAGAATATTACAAACCCCACCGCCTGAGCACGGCGCCATCTTTAAGCGCCCTCAGCCCTTACGTCTGTTCTCTTCCTAATTCCTTCAATTTTAAAGATCTAAAGTAATAGTTTTAGTTTTCTAAATCATCTGTTGCTCATCAATTTTTGATTATCTGGAAACTTCTCAATCGATATAGAAAATTGTCCGAAGATGGAGGAAGTGACCGAAGGAGTGAACAATTTGAATATTAATGGAGGCGGAGATCTTCACAAGAAGAATCGCATTCAAGTGTCCAACTCTAAGAAGCCCTTGTTCTTCTATGTCAACCTGGCCAAGGTTTTGATCTTAACAACTTTATCTCAATCATTAATTTCAGTTATATTAGAGCAGGAGATGGGTGGATCTTAACTTTGGATTCTTTTATAGTTCCGATGTTTTTGATTGCGATTTGGAGGAGATAACTGATTGTTCTTTGGATAAATTTGCAGAGGTACCTGCAGCAGCATGATGAGGTGGAGCTCTCTGCTCTTGGATTAGGTATTCTATTTGTTAGCTTGTATTTCTTTTTCTTAGTTTGAAGTTTAATTGGAAGATAGATTCATGATCATAACGGGCTCTTGCTCACGTTCTTTGTATGAGTTTTCCATGTTGGACATATGTCCGCTATGTTTGGATGTATGACTCACTAAATCGCTTCGTGAAGTAGCAGTTGATCGACATTATGGGTCATCGAGAACAATCTCTGTGTGTTTCTAAAACATTGGTATGGTTACCTACATCTGACCCCTAATACCCGCCATTGGCGGAAGCCTCTAAAATAATAGGGTAATGTTGTTGTTGATGGTGATTCTTCTCCAACCTCATGGCCAGAATACTGTCACATGTACCGGTTCAGATTGAATCTAAGTGCATCGTCTTCCAAAAGTCTTGCCTATGGCCTGCACCCATATGATTACTCTGATTTCTAAATGGTGTTTGAATTGCTATTTAGTGTTTTTCTCTGTGGATGTGCTATTATGGAATAAATCAAAATGATTCACTCAATTGGCTGTATTTTTTATATGGTAAAGTAGCAGTTGATTGAAACAGCATGACGCATCATTATGAGTCATCAAAAAACAGCCTCTGTGTGTTTCTAACACATAGGTATGGTTGCGTACATCCGATCTCCCTATACCCCGCAATAGGCAGAAGCCTCTAAAGAAATGGGGTAACGTTGTTGTTGATGTGCTATTGTGGAAGATTTCTGGTGGCTAAGAGGGACACCTTGTGGGAGTTGGATTTTTTTTTTTTTTTTTTTTTTGAGTTCCAATATCAACTCTTCAAAAAAAAAATATCTATTGAAGGGCAGCTTGGGTTCTGAAAAGCGGGACTTTATACGGGTTCTGCTGGTGCTTTGTTTTCAAAAGTTAAAAAGAGACTTAAATTAGCTACTTAAGTAACTTCAAGTTTAGGTGAAAAATGGTTTAAATTTTGGTTATACTGGGTATGTGTTGTTGTTGTTGTATGGTTAAATTTTGGTATAGAAAACATATACTAGTGCACAATTGTTGCACCCTTTGTGATTTTTTGACAAAAACTGTTTTCAAGATATGATGTCCAAAATTTTTTTGTGTAAGCGGAGTTTTCATTTGACCTGTTGTCTGTGTTCTTGTGGAATTTGGGATATCGATTGGCAAACACTGTTGATTTTTGTTACTTGGGTTACACTTTTATGCATCATTCTGGTTTCTGTGTTGCTTATCCTTCCCTTTTCTGTCTGCAGCTATTTCTACAGTTGTGAGTGTTGCTGAGATTCTAAAGAACAATGGATTTGCTGTTGAAAAGAGTATGATTCTTTGTGCTTTCCTTGATTAAGAGCTATAGCAAATTTGGCATTTGTTACTATTGGTTAAACTGCTTTTAGGTGCTATTGCTTTGTTGAATTTCTTCGATGTATCATTTGCGTCCTCCAAAACACGTAAAATGAATAAATATGTTCACCTTCCTCCAAAAGATAAGCTAAAATGAGAAATAGATAAATTGGTCTGCTCTCTTGTGGTTTGTTGAATTTTAAATGAATGGAATGCAGAAATTATGACATCAACGGTTGAAATGAAGGATGATTCAAGAGGACGACCCATCTCAAAGGCAAAGGTACGTTTTGATTCCCAGCTGTAATATCCATGATGAGTTTATGTAACTTATTTTAGTAGTTGTATTACTTCTCTTGCTCTTTTTGTTTTGTTTTGTTTAGCATTGTGCTTTTGATTAACTGTCTACAGTTTCTAATTTTTGTGGGTGGGTTGTTTCTCTTTAGCATTTAGATAGCTCTATAAATGATGCCTCATACCATCTAGTGAGATTGGCGCGTGGTGTTTTTGTTTCTCTTTAGCCTTTAGATAGCTCTATAAACCTTGATTGACACACTTTTATGTTTTATTTTAGATTGAGATAGTGCTGGGGAAGACAGAGAAATTTGATGAGCTGATGGCTGCAGCTGCTGAGAGGGAAGCCGCAGATGCTGAAGAACAGAGTTAAAATTTTCTTTTCAGCCCTTTTGTTCCTCTGTTGTTATAATTGTCAGATTGCGGAGTTGCTTTTTAGTTATTAATGTTATCTTGGTTGTGTGACTGATTCCTGAAAACACTGAGTGGTTAGTTAGTGTTATTTTATTTTTATTTTTTACATCAAAATAGTATCTTTCAGCTTTTGAATATTCAGTTAGTTGTGATAATTTTGGTTTCCATTTTCAATAAAGTTAAGTACACATGAAATAAAGCAAATTGACTCACTAAATTGGTTGCGCTTCTTATATTGTGAATTACCAGTTGATCGACACAGCTTGACGTAATTTTTATTATGGGTCATCGGGAAACAACCTCTGTGTTTCTAACACATGGGTATGGTTGCGTACATCTAACTCCTATACGCCACTATAGACGGGAGGTTCTAAAGTAATGGGGGGTTAGTTGTTGTAGTTTGTCCTGACAACTTTGAATGCCTAGTCAGATTTCAGTAATGTTTGTGCGCTTTTGTCTTAGAGCTTTTGATTCTGTGTTTTACATATCCCAAACATGGAGTAATGGAACATGAAGTGAGATGGATTTCCAGTATCTCGTTCGAAGTTTCCCATACGGGTGTTCCTCTCGTGTCTGTGGTCTTCCATTATTTCTCTTTTCTTCTATTAAGAACGATTTTTGGGTTGTGATGTCTTAGGTGGCGTTTGGTTGGGAGATATGGGAATGAGAGAATGGGTTTGGAGGAATCCAAACCCATTCCGGCTGTTTGTTTGGGGTAAATGGGGGAATGTATTTCATTTTGATATCCAACTATTTGGAAATGAATATCGTTTTTTGATATACTACGCCCCTTTATCTATCAAAATGCGGGAATGGGAATGGGGAGCCGCCGGTCAACGCCGGTCAACGACGCCGGCCGCCGGCGACCACTACTCTGACCGGTTACTATTCTCATTCCCATTTTAATGCCAAACAACTATCGCTTTTAACTCCAAACTCATATCCTCCAAACTCATTCTCTATCATACTCATTCCGATTTTAATTCCGATTCTCAAGTGCTAACCAAACGCCACCTTAAATGGTAACGCCATAGGCATGAGCC
The DNA here is from genome assembly GCA_036186865.1 of Eustoma russellianum. Taxonomy (NCBI): domain Eukaryota; kingdom Viridiplantae; phylum Streptophyta; class Magnoliopsida; order Gentianales; family Gentianaceae; genus Eustoma; species Eustoma russellianum. Next base: position 32,582,237 of record AP025057.1, read on the forward strand.
TTTAAGGCAATGGGGGTAATGTTGTTGTTGATATCTTAAATTTAAGTGTTTGAATGATCTCTTGATCTTTTTAATATGAATTGCCAGCATTTGGGTAGATGATTTTGCACCATTCCAATAGTTTCATGCTTTCATATTCTCGTCTCGTTTATTACATTGCTGCCCCTTTCCAGAAACACGAAATGGCTTTTCTTGAGATAAAGCAAGCACCAGTGCAGTTATTTATTTTTACACAGATGCTAATGTTTCTTTCTGCAAATAATATTTCACCATTAAATACTACAAAAGTAAATTACATTTCCATTCTGGCTGGTGTTGCTATACTCAATTATTTGGAATCTGCATCCCAATTAACTAAGAGGACATTTTCGGTGTATTAGGTTTCCGTGTTTGCGCAGGATCTGGGAAGGGGTCGGATCGATTCGTGATTTAATGTACATAGTCTTACCTACATTTTGTAGATAATACTGTTTTCGCGGCTCAAATCTGTGATCTCAAGGTTGCAAAAGAGCAACGCCTTGCGACATTCCAATTAACTCAATTCTGTAAAAATAATTGATCGAGTTTTCACACCTGTCAGCGCTTAATATAGCGTGAACAGATCTATTTTAGGACAGGAATAGTCCTCCCCCTCCCCCCTCCCTCTGTCTCTTAAGTAACTAATGTTGGTAGTCTTTACATTTATCCAGTCCAACTTATGATTCTCTCTTTCCCCCCTATAAACAATATTATGTTTTCTCTTAGGAATAATTGTACCGCTCGAGGAATGAAGGGAAATCCGTTCGGTGGTAGATGGAAATTCCCGATGACGGTGTTAGGGAGGAGATAGGATCTCTTCGCCTCCATTCCTCTCGCCCGCTACGTGGCAGCCAACCTTTCTTATACACCTCTTTTTTTTACCTCTTCATCTAGTCTCACCACCTTCTGTTGTTACGTGACAGGCGGTGAAAATGGAGGTGAGAGGTTTAGGGGTGAGGAGATCTCTCGTTAGAAAGACTCTTTTAGTGAGGAGTACATTTCCGTTCAGATTTTGTAAGCTTACTATTTTCACTTAGACAACACAGAAGTCTAATACTTTAGAAACATAATTACTATTTCCACTTGGAACTTGGAAGGCTACTACATAAGTCCACATAGGAATGGCACGGAATATTTGGGTTGAGATCTTCTCACCCCAACTTTCTTCACCCACTTTGTGACCACGCGTAGCCTCACCATCCTCTCTTGCTGCCACGTGGCGCGTGATCACGCGTCACCGCACCCCCTTGCAGTGAGATGATCCTATTCCGGAATATTTATGGAGTGGATTAATAAAGAAGATGGGAAAATGTGTAAAAACAAGTTGCGGTGTTTCTTTAAGAATAATTTTGATAAACTCCTCTTACGATATAAAATTATGCCCTTCTGTCAAAAAGGCACCAATTATATTAGTTGAATATTTTTTTTGGTAAAAGATCATACGCTGACTCCGAGGTTTTTTTATCGTCTCACTGTAAAAGAGTTTTATAGATGATATAAATAAGATCTCATAACGGTTTTTTAGGTGAGAGTTACATGATTTGGTGGATACAAAGTTCTAAACTCAAACCCGTTTCGGTATAATGAGCTGATAACATGGTTTAAACACTTAGATGTTTTAACCGAATCTACTGAATCAACTCAATATGACTGACAAAATTATAACCGATAACCTTACGTATAATTTATAACTCAAATACTATGTGAGCTGTGGCTTTGATAGTATAGATGTTTTTCGTCTCTCTTTTTGAGGTTAGCAGATGAGAAGGTGGTTCTAACCTTTCTGTCATAATTTCATCACATATTGCCTTCGTTTCTAACTAATATAATGAGGTGTATAGTTCAAATGACGAGTCTATTACCATTATCTTATATATATATACACACACATATATAAAATATTTTTTCGATGAATTTTAAATTTTTATGTATTAAAATTTTGGAATATATTTTCACAATAGTAATAGATAGTAAACTATCCTTTTCACTTTTCCAAAAGAAAAAAGAAAAACCAATATCCCTTTATTATTCTTTTCAAATTGCAGTGGACTTTGATCAAGATTCAAAGTATGGAGTATTTACCTAACCAAAAAGAAAAAGAAAAAAAATACGGAGTATATAATTTTGTCTTTCCTAATCTTCGACTACTTCAACATCAATCGGGACACTGAATTTCGCCGTACAAAACCTCCAAACCCCATCTCCTCGAACATTTCAAGTGATTATCTTTTTCACGATTGTAAATTTTCTCCCTATGTGTTATTGAATTGAGTTTCAGTTTGCATTTTGTAGGAATTCTTTCATAATGGATGGCAACAAGGATGAAGCTTTGAAATGCTTGAAAATCGCCCAAGATTCTTTGCAATTGGGCGACAAAAACCGTGCCCTAAAATTCTTCAACAAGGCTCGCCGGCTGGATCCATCGATCGAAATTGACGAGGATCTCATATCAAATCTCTCTTCTTCTACATCGGAAAACATCCCCGATGAAAACCCCTCCGATTGTTTCGAACAATCCGAACCCGGGATCCGCCGTAGGGCTTCTACTGCTGGGGAGTCGGGTTCTAATTCAGCCACGTTGCCTTACACTCAGGACCAGATTATAGTGGTGAGGGAGATTAAGAGGAAGCAGGATTATTACGAGATATTGGGTTTGGAGAAGAATTGTAGTGTTGAGGATGTGAGGAAGTCTTATAGGAAGCTTTCTTTGAAAGTTCATCCCGATAAAAACAAGGCACCTGGTGCTGAGGAGGCTTTTAAGAAGGTCTCCAAGGCTTTTCAGTGCTTAAGCAATGAAGAAAATAGGAAAAAATATGATCTTGTTGGGTCTGATGAGGCTGTTTATGAGAATCGTGTTAATAGACGTGGCGCTGGTGGAATGCAAGGGTTTAATAATGGGTATTATGAAGCAGAGATCGATCCTGATGAGATTTTTAGGAATTTCTTCTTTGGTGGAATGAATCGAGCCAATACTACTCAGTTTAGTTTCAATTTCGGGCCGGGAGTTGGGGTCCAAATGGGGGGTTATCGCGGTGGATCAAATGGATTTATGAGGACTTTATTGCAGATTCTGCCTGTTCTTTTTATATTGTTGTTGAACTTTTGGCCATCACAGCAACCAATTTATTCTCTTTCGAATTCTTATCCTCACCAGTATAGATATACTACCCAAAAGGGTGTGAATTACTTCGTGCGATTAAAGAATTTTGATCAAGAGTATCCTCCAAGCAGTGTTCAGCGTGTGGAACTCGAACAGCAGGTTGATCGCGATTATCACTCCGTAATTGCGCACAATTGCAGGTATGAGATGCAACAGATTTACTGGGGCTACAGGAGGGAAACGCCCTATTGTGATGCTCTAAAGAAGTTCGAGGCTGCTGCAGGATGACTATATTAACTTATCAGGTCCTGTATTTCTGCTAATGTGACTCTAAGGATTGTTGTTTTTCTATGGTATTATGCATTATTATGATGTACATTTGCAGGTTTTTATTGTTGTTAAATCTATCTTATCTTTTATGGCTGAAATATGTAATTGTACTATTTCATTGAGCAAAGCTGGTAGGCTCTCATTTTTGTTCTCATGAACATGTTTTGTTGTGCTGTTTTTTTTTCCCTGATTAATCCATTGCGTGCCATAAGGAGTTAGAGACTAGATATGGGCGGACAAGTCCTGCCTACTACTGCTTATTACCGCAATTACTGGGTGAAAACATTATGTTATTCTTTTTTTAATCCTTCAATATGTTTAGCCGTTCTCCTGCATGATTCTTTTACAATCTATTGTGTGGTGAAGTTATGGAGATGAGTTTAAGATGGACAACATAATGATTTTGCCTAATGGTCTTTTTACGAGACTAATCAATTGTTTGGTTGAATGACATGTTACATGTCGAATGCAGTTGTGTCTGCTGTAATTCTGAAAGGATAATTTATTCACTGAAAAGTAGATGATTGGATACTATGTCAATTTGACACGTGTTTCTTACATGTTTTCATGGTTTGCCTTGCGTTGATTTGAAAAATTGGTAAAGGTAATGTATTTATAGGCCTGCTCATTTTAAGTATAGTTGCTTATTTAGTTCTTTTATGCCCGAGTGACCCTGAGAGGGGGTTTTCATCTATGAGATGCTATTCAATCTAGCTTTATCAGCACAACAGATATGTGCTTGCTAGGCCCATTTCTCTCTTCTTGTCTCTACCACAATTTTGCCGTAACTGAAACATTTGAGATTCACAGATGGTTATAAAACTAAAAAGCGCCCTTTTTGTTTGAATCATTTATTTTCATTAGTAAAGCATGCGAACCCATCTGCCATCAGTCATATTGACAAAGTAAAAGAAATTTTAATCATAATCAGAATACTTTGTGTCTAGTCTGAGCAGGTCGCTAGTTTTATACTCCCGCAGATTGTCAGAAATCTAGTAGCAATATCTTATTGAATCAACGACTCTCATCAAATTTTTCTGAACTTAGAACCGGTTTGTGTTTGCCCCTATTGGAAGTTATCTTCACGACAGCTGGAGTTATAGATCAGTAGATATTTCTTAATGAATCAAGCAGGATTGTTTCAGTAACAAAGCTACTAACTTGAGGAAAATAGAGAAAAGTTTTTTAAAACTTCAAGCACTCTGCCATTGAGTCTCTGCAGTGGACATGAAAAAGGTTTAATTCTCTCCTGATTGCCAGTGAACCCATAATAGGATGGATATCAAAGCACAGTCATCTATCATCTTGAATCTTGCTTCTGTTCTACTAGATAATGCTTACCTGGCTTGAATAAAAGGTCAACCTATCGTCTTCACTTGAGTGAAGTTGCTTTTGCTTTGATTTTCTTTGAACATATTCCGCAGTTACCTTGTCCGCTAAAGTTTCTATTGTCAGACTTCTGCTCCATCTGAATGCAGTTGCCGCCATAGATGTACCTCTTTTAGTAAGATTTCGATGTAGGATTAACCACACTTGCAATAGACTTGCGCTTCTTTCCTTTTTCATCGCCCTTTTTCCTAGGGTGGGGATTGGGGTGCTGTGGTTTTTTGTGGGAGAAGCTAGAGATTGCGCCTATGTAAATTTCCTTTGCTTGGGAAGCGCTGTGCTTTTATTCTTCTTCCTTATTTATGAACTCCTCCACAAATTTGTCTGCAAGAAAGGCCGGCATAGAAGTGCCTCTTTTAGTAAGATTTTGATGTAGGGTTAACCACACTTGCAAGAGACTTGCGCTTCTTTCCTTTTTCATCGCCCTTTTTCCTAGGGTGGGGATTGGGGTGCTGTGGTTTTTTGTGGGAGAAGCTAGAGATTGCGCCTTTGAAAATTTCCTTTGCTTGGGAAGCCCTGTACTTTCATTCTTCTTTTTTATTTCTGAACTCCACAAATTTGTCTGCAAGAATGTGTATTTTTCTTGGCTGAAAAAGAAGGCAGGTATTCATCGTTTGAACTAACAGTAGAGATACTCATACAGGAGCAAAACTGAAACTCCCAACAAACTGAACGCTGCTATCTTGTTTATTATTATAGTGCCATGTCTTGTATCTGGATACGTCTGGTTTCTTGGTGTTAGTGTACTTATCTTATTACGCCACAGGTATTGGTTGTTTTCATGCAGTAACCCTGAACTGGTTCTCTTCTCAGGTTCTATCCTCAGAGTAGGCAATTGCAACTTGCTTACTTTTGAAGGTCCTCTAGGCGGAGGTCACTCTTAGCTGAATATGGCGGATGGGAAAGGAGTGTAGTTTCACAAATATCGGTTCGCACTGCCTGCAGTATTATGTGGAGCATGGAATCTGAAGTGGAATATAGCCTTTTTTGTGTAATGAAATAGAAATTCAGCTGTAAGTATGGAGGCTACTTTGTTTTACGGGACAAGTTCGTAGCGGAATTTACCAGACATACATCAAGAATTACACTAAGCCTCACTGAGTTTGGTTATCCCTTTTTCTGTTTACAATATTCATCATCTGCTACTGTTTTCTACTTCCCATAGTATAATACGCACTTCTCATTATTTTGTTATGCGGTGCGAGCAGCGATAGAATGCCTGCATTATGAAAGATTTCCCTTTTAGGAGGCTTTTGGTTCGCATTTAGTTTGAATTTGTTCGTTAATGGTAAATGGTAACTATACAAGCTGTGTGAACAAATTTTTAGGCTCGCCCGTAGGGCATAGCTCAGTTGGTTCCGGAGAGGCAGATTTGTTAACAAGATGTAAGGTTCGAATCCCGCAGCCTGCATTGTGGGTGTTTTATCTTCAGACTCCAATGTGGATCTGAAGGGTACTAGTGTGGGTCTGTGTGTTCTGTGTCTTTCCCTTAGCGGACCGTTGAGTACTTGATTTACATTTTCCCAGCTGTCTTATCGGGCCGGGGTGTGAAGGGCCCTTGGGGTTGGGGTTCAAACTTTGCTAACAAATTTTTAGGCTCATTTATTTAACGAGCTGAGCTAATCAGAGCTACGTTAGGTTTATTTAAGGAGGTATAATATTATCGAACAAAATTTGAATGTCTCAGCTAAACCGAATAGATTATTATTCTTATTAGATTAAACTCAAAACTTCATTAAGGAGGTATAATATTATTATTTTTAAATTTCCGTAATACCTGATATAAAGTAATCGCCTGATCGGATTTTTCAAATAGTATTCAAAATTTCTTTCACTTGAAAGAAAGAGCTGTTGATATAATCCTTTTACATAGGAACCTTTCTCGTCCCTTCTGCCGAACCAAATTATTGCACAAATTTAACATGAAGCAGCCAAAAGTAAGGTCAGAGATGAACTATGATGACCCAAATTCCAGAACATTTTTTGCTATTAAATAACCTTTCATGTCTTTTTGAGGAAAAATCAGTCTACAAATTCAGATTACAGTCAAAATCTGCATGTTACATGACAGGGTCGGGGATCATGAATTGGTTCCCTATTCTTTAGAAGTAATAACCAGCAATCCAAGCGCTCCTATCAGTATATACTGCAATGATCCCTATTCTTTAGAAGTAATAACCAGCAATCCAAGCGCTCCTATCAGTATATACTGCAAGAAAAATTGTAACATGGTTAACTTTAATGCACATGCAATCTTTTCTGGTGTAATTATCAGTGATAAAATCAGAGGCTAAAATGGCTAAGGTTCAAAATAAGCATCCAAGTTTAAGATCCTAAAAGTTCGATAAAAAAAAATACCTTTATGATAGGCTTTTCGGTCATAATTATAGTCACCCAGCCTACGTAAGGCAAAAACCTGCAAGGAGGTGATGACATTCACGATTTAGTCAGGCAACTTTGGACTATTACATGACCTCTCAAGCAACAAGCAGAACTTTTCATCAAATACAACAACAACATTATCCCATTGACTTAGAAGCTCCCGCTTATGGCGGGATATGGGGAGTTGGATGCACGCAACCATACTCATGTGTTAGAAACACACAGAGGTTGTTTCCCGATGACCCATAATGATGCGTCAAGCTATATGTCGATCAACTGCTACTTTACAATATAAGAAGCGTAGTCATTTTAGTGAGTCATTTTGCTTTATTCCATCATATTCCAAAGTCAAGGAAGAGTGTGTCATTGACTCCATTGAGAATATGGTCTATTTCAATAATTCACATACAACAACATTACCTCATTGTCTTAGAGGCTTCCGTTTATGACGGGATATAGGAGGGTCAGATGTACGCAACTATACCTATCTGTCAGAAACACCCAGAGGTTGTTTCCCGATGACTCACAATGAAAATTGCGTCAAGCTGTGTCGATCAACTGCTACTTCACAATCTAAGAAGTGCAGCCAATTTAGTGAGACATTTTGCTTTGTTCCATCATATTTCCAAGTCAAATAAGAGTGTGTCATTGACTCCATCGGAAATGGAAAAATATTTCAATAATTCACATATCTACAGTAAATCTTTATCCGGAAAAAAGAACCAAGTTGATCAATTTTTCTATTCCAATACCAACCAGGCTTTGCCATTAATGCATACCCACTGCAGAATCCACTATATACACCATGCCACAAGTGTGCCCAAAATAATATAAAATTGTAGTAGTATATATCTGTAGTCAATAAAATGCAGCCAGAATTGCTCAACTGGAGAGTCAACGTCCAGACACAGAGTTAACTATAGAAGATCATATTGAGATCACAAAACATAAATACTACAAGAATATGCAGAAGCTCAAGTCGTGGAAATATATAGCCACCATATCCTAATGTTTAGGATGCAATGTCGGACCATGCACTTTTTCTTTCAGAAGAAATTTTCAAGCTTCACGTGCTTGAGTTTATAAGAATTAAGACACATGTTCATGTGAGAGGAGGTATTGTTTACCTGCCTCTCACCCTCTCCAGACCCTAGCGATAGCTTTTGCTATCGTTGGGATATACTGAGTATATGTTGTTGTTGTTCATGTCACTTTTCATGCAGCTAATTTGAAACTTTCTACGTCCTAAAGATATGTTGACAAAGAATGCCATTAAAGAACCAGAAAATCAAGTTACCCAATAGCTCTCCCCATTATATGATTTCTTTGAAGCCAAAGTTGACCATGTGCATACAAAAGCCGGTCATCCCCAAAATTATTATCACCTGGAGATAAAAAATCATAGTTAGATTTCTAAGGTCAAAAGCAATTGATGGCAAGTGTAAAAGGGGGGAAAACAAGGGGAAAAAATGTAAGAGGGGGAGATAGGCAGCTAGCGACATGATATACACTGAAACTGTCCAATAATGTCTATTTTGGAATACTTTATTCCAGCTCTAATCTGTTTTTACATGGGGACTGAGAATTACAGTGGAACAATGGAAGGTACTGAGAAACATCTAGCAAATCACTCCAGGTTGAGTACCTTTAGTAAGAACATCAACCTCTCCGCTATATTCCCGCTCATGGACCTAAATGAGACAAATGGTTGACATGAAATGAATGCAGCAGAACAGAGAAGATACCATATATCAAGAGGTAATGAGTATTGAGCGATTGTATATATCTAATAAGAATACGTAACTGATATCACAAAGCAACTGGTATATAACTTACTGTATAATAGGCAGCTAATACCAGAGTTAAATTTCACGGCATCTCCGCCTATAATCTAAAACTACCCATTCGACATTCCCCTGCCACTCACCGAAATTCAAATGATCTTTATAATCTGAAAATCGAATGATCTTTATAATTTATTATGAAAGCCATCATAAATTCTACACACCAGGGAGTCAAGGACCAACGTGGAGATATATAATTATGCTCCAAGAAAAAGAATGCATCTTGGAAGACTCAACTATTTATACCAATCCCAATCAAATTGTGGCTTTGCCCAACAATTCTTTTCTTGCCAAAAGCAAAATTATTAGAATGAGCTTACCAGATTATGGAGAAAACATTTCTCATTGATGTCTAATATCTTTCCTATAAATATATAACTTAAACCCCCGTGCATTAGGTCTAAAGTGGTGGACATCTCAGCAATAACCCAAACATGAATAATCCCAAGCGCATCAGGCTGCTTTGTGTATATCTCTGTGTGTGTGTGTGCGTGTTCTACATACCTACAAATATGTACAATCCAAACTAAAGCAACCACTTCATCCTCCATACCACATTCCTGGCTACTATCTCCCTTTCACTCCCAGAAACAAAGATATCCTTTTGACATGATCATCAGTTGCGTGATAAAAAATCTACATGTCAGAGAATTTGTCAATAATACAGGTGAATTTGTGTACCTTTATTACTCGATGAACAATAGGAATTTCACGACCCTGCACAACAGATATACAGGAGAGGAAGTGCATAATCAGGAAATATCATATTTATAACATTTCTAGAGCAGCCAAAGAATTCGAAATAGAGGGGGGAAAAAGGGGAGAAACACTTGGATATGGATATGCTAGTAGTTTATGCAGACTATTGTTTGCAAGAGCAAGAATTTGATGGTTATACATGGGGAGGGATACCACAGAAAACAAAAAATAATAATCAAGTGCAAACATACGTCAATGTTGAAGACAACAATTTCTCCAGCACGAATGGGATCGTTACTCATGTGCAAGAACAAGATATCACCCTGCAAAGAAATGCAGATAACAGAAATTCAGCAATTCTGCACTAAAAATAGATCACAAAATTGCAATTAAGGTGGGAGCGCCAACTCATTTACTATATTTTGGATACAAAGATCAGAACACTGAGAAAAGGTGGTTTCCTCCCACATTCTAATGGTGGTTTAGTCCATGTATTATTTGACGTGTGGTTTATTTAACGTATTCATGTATAGTATACCATGTATTATGTGGTTTATTTAATGCATTCAAGTATTGTATACCATGTAATTCCACCTTATGGTGGCATGCAACATATCCTTATATATATATTTTTTATAAAAAACAGAAGAAAAAGGGGAAAGAAAGGGGGAAAATGAAACAAAAAGCGTTATGTGCATTGCAACACAACAATAACAACATTACACTATTGCATTAGAGGCTTCCGTCCATGACGGGTATGGGAGGTCGGATATACACAACAATACTCATGTGTTACACATGAGGTTGTTTTCCGATGACCCATAATGAAAATTGCTCAAGGTATAACTGCTATTTCACAATATAAAAACCGCAGCCAATTTAGTGGGTCATTTTACTTTATTACATCATAATCCAAAGTAAGAAAGAATGCGTCTTTACTCCATTAGAAATGGAAACATCGTTATCTCCATTGGAAGCCACATTACATCTTTCTCAATCACTGCTTTCAAAGTCATTATAACCCTCGAAGCAAAAAGAAGTTACCGACTGGCTGCCTTCTTGAAGTTCAAAATTCCTCAAACCAAAAAACACAGACATTACCCTTTTAAATCCAGGTTCCATGCTTCCCGAGAGCACAACAACTACAGGTGATTCGCTGCCCGTTAAACACACCAATCCTTTCCATATAATTAGCGCCGACGTCACAATCATACCTAAAAAAGAGGGCCAAACTGAATCATACGATTCTCATATGGAGCCATCAACATAAATGTGACCAATTGCACATCAAATCAAGCATTTCATCAGAAAGAAAATGCGAATACAAGCTTAAACTTCAAAAAGATTGGAAATTTAGGATGAATACGAACCAAGGCTAACAATTTGAGTGAGAACTTGTCTAGCGTTAATAGATTTGATGGAGTCGATCTGCTCGCCGATCCACCCCATTTTCAGCCGGCTTCTAGCTTCGATTGCTTATTGCACTGAGGATTAAAACGTTCCAGTGAGAACGAGTATGGAAAAGGAGCAGTAACTAGGGACTACCGCGGGTAGAGTAAAAATCAGATGTGTGCAGGATCATGGTAACACAGTTGGGTGTATTTTATCCAGTGGCAGAGATCTCATGATCAAAGTTGTGAATTTAGATATCAGGCTCTGGTACTTTTCTTGTAAGAGTTTCATATAATGGGTTCCGGCTCGAGGCCCATCTGAATTTGTTAACCCCTTATTACAAGAAAAATCTCACTTCTACCCGAAGTTAAATTAAAACATGACATATAAAACTTGCTTAATTTGTACTATTTTTGTCATCTCATGGAAAAAACCAATTCATTTCATATTATCTTTTAATCTTGGATACTTTTATATTTCTAATGGAGTTAAGGACACACTCTTCCTTGACTTTGGAATATGATGGAATAAAGCAAAATGACTCACTAAATTAGCTGCACTTCTTATATTGTGAAGTATCATTTGATCGACATAACTTGATGCATCATTATGGGTCATCGGGAAACAAACTCTGCGTGTTTCTAACACATTTGTATGGTTGCGTACATTCAATCTCTCATATCCTGCTATAGGCGGGAGCTTCTAAAGTACTATGATAATGTTGTTGGCGGGAGGTTCTAAAGTAATATGATAATGGGTAATATTGTTGTTGTCGTGGTTGTTTTAATCCTGGATACAAAAATTACATATTAAAAAATTTAGATGGACGGTGAGATAATTTTTTATTTTACTAGTTTTTTATTATTATTTTTGAATTCACTAGAATTGGATATTCCCCTTCCTTCCAAGCTATTAATTAAGCCCAGAGATTCTGTAAAAAAAAATGTGTCGAACTAGTTCTGATAATCACCGATCAAAAGTTTAGTTTCTCTGGCTTGTAATGTAGATTAGTGGATGCGTTATGTCATTAAAAAAAATCATGTTATAAACGAGTCTATGCTACCATTTGACGTACGATGATAATCAAGTCTCTAGCACCTCATGTTTAGGTAGATAGCAGCAAAGAACCACTTATAGGAATCTGAACTTTTAGGGGGCGTTTGGTTCGTACTTGGGTATCAGAATCGGAATTAGAATTGAAGTGGGTATGATAGTGTATGAGTTTGACAGTATATGAGTTTAGACGTAAAAGTCGCTGTTTGGTTGAATTGGAAATGAGTATGATTGTCATTGATGGTGTTTGGAACGTATCGGAATTGAAATGAGTATCAAATGTGCACGGCCGGAAAATTGACCGAAAAAATTTGACCGCCCGAAATAGTGATCGGCCAGCGGCCGGCGGCGTTGGCTGACAGGGGCCTTTGGGGGAGGGTGGGGGCAGCCGCGGTGAGTTGAGGGTGGTCAAGCTCGAAACTCATACCCCATATTATACCCCTATATTGAAAGACAAGAGGAGGCTAGTATATGAAAAAATGATATTAATTACCAAATATTCATATATCAATCCCAAACTCATACCCCCAATTTTAACAACCAAACAACGTGTATGGATTTAGAGGCATTCCAAACTCATACCCTTAATGAAGAAACCCTCAACCAAACACCCTCTTAGTCTTTATTGGTTCTCATTGAAGGCTCAAGTATAAAGATGTAATCAGATCAATTGTGCATTGCTCTCTTTCCTCCTCCTCCCCTGAATAATTCATCTCTGATCCTAGACACTCTGCCATTCTATAGATCTCCTGAGTCCTAGGGTGAGACTTGTCGTCGGACGAAAATCCATGCAAATACAAAGAATCATCAACATTACCAGTATCAGCCCAACTAAAACCTATCTCCTTCCTTACTCCTTTAGCTTTCATGCCTTTCCTCATCTTTGCCACCTTTTCCCACAAACCCTTCTCTGCAAACAAGTTTGACATCAACACATACGAACCCGACTCCTCGGGTTCCATTTCGATCAGAATATCAGCCAGCCTTGTAGCCATATCCACATTGCCATAGTTTCTACAAGCACCAAGCAAGCTTTGGAGGACAGATAATCCTGGCCCTCCAGGAATTTGATCAAGAAGCTCCTCAGCCTCTCTTAATCTCCCTGATCTTCCCAACATGTCTATGACACAAGAAAAATGTTCTGGACATGGTTTGATTGAATGTTCTTTCACCATTGAATCAAATACCTGAATTCCCACATCAACCATCCCTTTTCGACCACAGGCTGTTAGTACAGAGAGGAAGGTGATTGAATCAGGCTCCACACCTTTCTTTTCCATTTCATCAAACAAGTTCATTACGGAGTCAAAGTTGCCGTGCCTTGAATGGGCAGATATTATAGCTGTCCAAGCAACTTGGCTTGTTTGGTCTACCTCATGGAAAACTTTGTGTGAATCTGAAATGCTTCCACGTTTCGCATACATATCAAGAAGCGCTCCAGAAGTGATCGGATTGTTGCTTAATCCACGTTTTATTAGATATCCATGGCAACACAGCCCATAACACAAGGATATCGACTGAGACGATCCTATTGCATTTAATACACTTCCAAAAGTGTATTCATTTGGTTCACACTCTGTTAAAGCCAAAAAGAATGTCTCCAAAGCTTCTTGATACATCCCATTTTGAGCATACCCAGATATCAAAGCATTCCAAGATATAGATTCCCGGTCAGCAAGCTCCCAAAACATCATCAGTGAATCCTTCATGGACTCAAACTTTGCATACATAGTAATGAAGCTATTCGCAACATTAACATTAGACAAGTAATTCGTCTTCACACAATATCCATGAACCATGAATCCTTCTTGAACCATATTATATGTTGTTATGCTGTGAATCAATCCAACAAATGTAACTTCATTTGGACACACTCCATCTCTTCTCATTTTATTAAAAAAATTGACTGCATCTTTCTGCATAATGGAAAGCATCGTTGTCCAAGATACTACATTGCGGTCAGTCATGCTCCCAAATATCAACTTCGCATCCTCAATGGATTCACATTTCGAGTACATAGATACCAATACATTACAAACCGAAATGTCTGTTGCATATCCAGTTCTGAAAACTACATTATGGATCTGCCTGCCGAACAACAAATTTTTTTCTTTGCCACAAGCTGAAATCACACTGGTGAGTGATACATGATCAAGTTTCAGTCTTTCTCTCACCATTTGCAAAAATGCCAAAATTACCTCTGGCCCATAGGAACCTTCTTGAGCATAACCAGAGAGCAAAGCGTTCCAGGAGACCTTATCTTTGCTAGGAATTTCATCAAAAACGATTTCAGCTTCAATAATTTTTCCCCACTTAGCATACAAGGTAAGAAGCGCATTACCAACAAATACTTCAAAATCCAACCCAGACCTTATGACAAGACAATGTAATTGCTCTCCAAGATGAAATGCCTCATAATCAGCACAATGCGCCAAGATAGTTGTGTAACTCACAGCATCAAAGACAACCCCATTAGCGTGCAATTTACAAGCAAAATTCAACGCCTCTTGTTCATCTTCAAATCCTGAAAGCAGAGTGTTGTAAGAAACTCTATCGGGCTTTTCCAACCTCTCAAAAATATAAAACGAGTGATCAAAGTTCCCTGATTTATTATACATGTTCATGAGAGAATTTGACACTGTGACATAACAAATCAGTCCAGTAGCAACCGCAAACCCATGGATTTGACGTCCCAGCTTTAGTATACCACGACAACTCTTAAGCGCGATAGCAAGTGCCACTTCATCGATTCCTGAAAGACCCATCTGGATCTGCCTCTTGAAAACACTAAGAACTCCAAAATAGTCGTTTTGGTGTACATGATCAAGCATCGACCGATGAATGTAGACAAGTTTCGGCTTGGGAGTTTCTTCGAACACATGGTGTTCATAGTGTATATATTTGAAATTCTGCAGCTCAAGTATATGTTTGATGTCGAATTTACTGGTTTTCAGCAGGCGGTTTATCATATGATATGTGTAGGCTGCTAAAACAAGCGGGAAACCTGGCCTGCTGGACTAACCGTAATTTTGTAAGGACGTCTATAATGGCGAAGGAGTCCAGCGGGGCCTAACGGTCGAAATTTTCTGATGTGTACTTTTTCACATTGTGGTTCACTATATCTACGTGAGAGAGAAATTTTAAAAAAAATTATGTTGAAGGAACTTCTGTGTGGGAGAAATAGTTCCACAACTAGCACTTATCTTCTAAGAATACTCCATATAAATTAAAGTTATTTACATTCTATAATTGACATGAAAACTAAATTTGATGGAATAACCTTAAATACTTAAACTGCACCGGTTAAAAGTATATGTAAATTATGGGTGCGTTAAAAACTGCAAGTTCTGAAAGCATCATTTATATAGGGAAGATCACATGTAAAATTCACACACACACATATGTATAAATATATGTGCATGCATGTGTGTATAGATGTGTGTATATATATATACATATATACATATATATGCACTCTACATGTACGTATACACACACATATATGTATATTATACATATATACATATTTATATGTGTTTGTATGCTGATGATAAATACGTAATCTTTTTTCATAAATACACAACAACTTGTTTAATTAGCGGTTAATAATCAATGTTAAGATGAGATCAATGGTGTGAACAACAACATATGCTCAGTATATCCTAACGACATCACAAGTTATTGCTGGGGACTGGAGAGGGTGAGAGATAGGCAAACAATACCTACATCCCAACGGATATAGAGTTTCCTTCCAGCAAGACCCCCGGTTATATATATACCTACATAGATGACACAATAATAGAGATATGGTGTGGTAGTGTGTTAGTGAAGGAATTTAGTAAATATAAAAAGCTTCCGATATTAAGATAGTCATAATTGTGTATATGCACAAATAATAAAAGATAAAGACAAACACAAAAAAATACAAAGTCAACCTAAAGTGTAGAGAGTATCTAAGTCCCTAAATATACGCTAAGGTGTCCTATATCATGTCTAAACCTCATTAACCTTAATCATTTGCCTTCATGAACTCCTATCTTGGAACATGTCCTCAGAGAGGTATAAATCTAGTAGGTCACGCCTAATGTGTGTATTTATCAATAAATGATGTGTATTTATCATCAACATATATATGTGTGTGTAGATATGCTTGTTTATAGAAATGATTCAAAAATAAAACAATATTTTTATTAGGTTTGTTTGTGATTAAGATTGAGAGAACTTAAGTTAATATATGCCTATGCATTCCAGAAGTATGATGAATGTTAACTCTAACTTAGAATTGGGAATGCTAATAAGTACACAGAGGATATATGAATACATGCATAAGTGCAAATGACGAAATCAATTTGTATTGTATATGTGTTCAGCTGCATCGTTTGAATGACCACATATAGTTGAACTTGTAATGTCTGATGCATGTGATATTGTTAATGTGGCTCCTCGGTTTTCTTCGCTTCTTCTGCTCTCCGCATACTGATCCGATCACCTTTTTCACTGACAGTCAGTTAGCATTAGATTTAGCACATAATCCCATATCTTATGAGCGGACGAAGCACATTGAAGTTAACTGCCATTTTCCTGCGGGACGCAAGTCTTGACGGCCTTATTTGCCCCTTGCATGTCTTGACATCTCACCAGCTTGCTGACATTCTGACCAAATCTCTCGGCAGGCGAGACTTTTGATTTCTTCTGTCCAAGTGGGCGTTTCGAATCTCCACACACCAAATTGAGGGGGAGTGTTAATATGGGTGACCAGGGTTGACCTCACCAAGCCGATCAGCCGAGGCTGAACTTCCGGGCTGACCAAGGCTGCCCTGACCGACCACAATCAGCAAGACCAGCCGACCACAATATTGGCAGACCACAATGATTGGATGGAGATTGTGGATATCTAATCCTTCATAATTATCCGTTGTAATTGATTTGATTTGTACATATCATTACCATATATTGTAGATTTGATTGATAGAGATTAGCGTATCACTTTAGGTAATGTTTATCCTCACATGTCTAATTATGCTCTATAAATTCATATGGTGGAATAAGAGAAGATTTGGAGATTTTCGGGAGTGCCAAATATTATTTTACAGATATTTGTATCCATTGAATTACTAGACATTTGAACTTTTAGAAAACTTATAGGTTTTAACGCAACTACTGCTCATAGATGAGAAGTTAAGGAATTCTATTTGTACAAAGAGACATGCATCGCGATGCTTAGTTTGTTATCCCTAATCATGTAAGAAGTTTCTAGTACATAGTCCTATTATTGTACTATCTATACAGGTATATATAGAGTCAGGAGTCTCAGTGAAAGTAAACTTTCTATACTTCAGGTATTGTTTGCCTATCTCTTACCCTCTTCGGATCCTAACGATAACTTTTGCTGTCGTTGGGATATATTGTGTATGATTGTTGTTGTTGTTGTAATCATGTAAGAATTTTAGAACTTGCGAAATAAAAAAAAGAACAACTCCATCTTCATTTTGATTAGCATAATATTCATGCAACATCACATCATGGTTTTAACCGATGATTCACAATGAAAATTATATGATGAGATTGATGTTAGTAGGTGCGTAGAGCAAATAGAAAACAAAAATCATGTAAAAGAAAGTTGTGGTTGAACAGTTATGTAGCATTTTTACTAAGCACTTCAAAGGGCATAAACATAAAGAAGAAGACGTTTGAGAAAGCCTTAGTCCATTCGTCCTAGAGACTGACTTTAAAATCATTTTCCAGAATGACAAAGAGGTAGACATGTTCCCGGTGTACTACAGGGTCTGAAGAGTGGCTGGATCGTTTCGTGATTCGATATACGCAGTCTTACTCTATACTTTGTACAAGAAGCTGTTTCTACGGTTCGAACCCGTAACTTCAAGGTCAAACAGCAACCTTACAGTTGCTCAAATGCCCGCCTGATTCAAGGGAAAAAAGTATGAGGATGTTTAGTTGATTTGGTAATAGGGAGCCATTGGTAAGGCTTTTTGAGCATTTTTTTTCCTTTTCTAAATTATAGTATTTTTTTTACCTATTATAAAATTACTAAAGTGTAACATATTCGTTCATAATTTTAAAGTTTAGTAACCTTAACCAAAAATTTTCGAATAAAATACATAAAAACGCGTGTACGTAAACTAAAATAGGTTGTACTCAACCAGTAAGGTCCCTACTATTTTCGGTCATACAGGAAGTGTATGGATGTAAATCAGAAACCTGATAAATTCAGACAAATGGCATGTCATATATACGGGTACAAAATTATAGAGCTCAATCAATTGAATTCACCACAAATGCCCCGGTAGAGATTTGATCTCCCAACCTCATTCTTTCAAGTTGATTACCCTTCACGGGTACATCATTATGGACTCAAGCAATCGAATTCTCCACAAATGACTCCGGAAGGATTTGAACTTCAGACCTCCCTCTTTCAAAGTGATTACCTTTGCCTGTTTCCATCACGATATGTCCTAGGAACCGCGTGTACATAAACTAATATATATATATATATATATATATATATATATATATATATATATATAGAGAGAGAGAGAGAGAGAGAGAGAGAGAGAGGGGAAGGATTGTGAAGACGGTTAAAACCTTATCTTTGTTGTCTGGGAAGCCGGTGCCTCAGCAGCAGCAGCTTGAACATTGCTCCAATAGGAAACAATTTGTTTTTCTCTCTCCGGAACCCATTGAAACTTGGAAGCTAGAAAAAAACAGTTAAATTCCTATAAAAGAAAATGGGATATTCTTTTTGTGCGTCTTTTGCAGCTTCCAAACCTTTCATTCAGCCAGGTAACTGCAAGAATTTCGTTAATATCAAGTTTTTTCTCTTTTTGGTATATATAGTTCTCCGGTCAGAATTCAGTTCTACAATTATTGTATCAGTATTTTGAATTGAATTCTTGACAATCATTATAGGGTTACTCGGTGCCAACTCCACTCCTAGAAAGGTTGAGTGGATTAGTAATGGAACCCACAACGCTAAGAACACTCATTTTCAATCTTTCGAAATCAAGGTTTGTGTTAACTGTCCATTCTCCACCTTTTTATTATATTTTATTTTATGTATTGGGTTATAATAGTAGATTATACTGTCAAGTTCAGCTATAAAGACAACAAGAATAAGTTCTTTTGGATAAGGGATTTCTTAGATGTTGTTTTGATAAAAGAGAAGGTGTCAAAAGGTAGAAAGATTGCGACACCAATCTCAGGACTTCTATGTTGTTCACTTTATTGAGGAATATTTGTTGAAGTAGTCAGCAATGCCTTGTCTTGACCATGATTCTGCTATTTTTATGCTCCCTCATACACTTCTTTGCATTCTACAGGCATCAAAAAGCAGTCCAGACACTAAATCAAATAGCCTTATTTGCCCCGGTTGTGAAGGAAATGGTGAGTTGAATTATTTGTAGAACTCGAACTTATAAGGGTTTACTTTCCTTTTTGGCTCTCTGTCTTTTCTCATAAGGCAGACTCTGATTCTTTCTTTCTTTCGAAAAGACATATTGGCTCGATTGTCATTGCTATGTCACTGCTATGTAATTGTTAGACTATATGTGCTTTATGTGTTATAAATGAAGCTTTGTTATGTCAATAATTTAAAGAACTAGAATCTTGTCTAGCACTTGGTGACTAATTTGCTTAAAAGAGCTGTATGTGATGTTATAGAAAAGTGTATTCACCATCTATGCAGGTAATGTAACCTGTAAACAGTGTAAAGGATCAGGGGTGAACTCTGAGGATCACTTCAATGGCCGGTTCAAAGCTGGTGGATTGTGCTGGCTTTGTCGGTAAGCATTTTCCTTTCATTAGACATCCAAGTTTGATATTCGATGTTGGAATAATTACACTTAGACCTTTAGGTTTGTAAGAGAGATATATGACTATAAGCAAATGCATGTGTGCATGAGAGAGAAGGCAGAGCATATATAAATCCAATTTTGCTGCCATGTATATATAACCCGAAAATGAAACAGCTCCTAGATTGAACAGCCCTTAGCACTATCTCTGTTGACTGGACTGTCTGTTGGTTTCTAATAATTGAAAATGGAGATTTTTGTTTTTCATGTGAATAGGAAGTCATTAGTAGGGGAACTACAACAACAAAAACAACAACCATACCTTGTATATCCCAACAACATCAAAAGCTATTGATAGGATATGAGGAGGGTGAGAGATAGACAAATAATACCTCCATCCCAAAAGATAGAGAACTTGATTCCAGTGAGACCACCTGCTCTATATAATAGGGGAAATACGTGGATATAAATTGACAGCTAGAGGGTTTTTTTGAACCGTGGATCTATCTCTTCTTCTCTGGCTCTCTTTCATTTTTGTCCCCTTGTCCTCTTCCTGGCTACCGTGGTAGCTTTGGCGAGTATGTGTAGGTTATGCATCATTTTTGGTCAGGAATCTCTATCAACAGCATAATCATTTGGCCATCGTCTAGTCTCTCATTCTAGATCTCTAGAGCAAGGGAAGACATGCATGGTGTGGATTCTCTTTTCCAGTCTTAAGAGGCTTTGATGCTGTTTGGTATTTATCTGGGTACCGTGAGATATGTTGATCTTTCATCAACTATTGGTAGCTGCTGGTTGAAGGTTTTCTTGAGCATAGAGCTGACTTTCTTTGATTGAATGTGCACACACCAGTTAGAAAAATACCATCTGATGTTTTTTCTTGTCTCTAGAAAACTGTTTTTACCGTTTTTGTGTGTTCCATCAGTTCATTTAGATCCACCCATCTGATCTTGCATTGTTTAACTTGATTTTTAGAGGCAAGAAGGAAATTTTGTGTGGAAACTGCAATGGAGCTGGATTCATGGGTGGAATCCTGAGCTCCGCCGAAGACTAGTGCTTCCAGTATCTGTCATTTGTTGTCAAGTTCTGCAGTTGGGTGTGGAAAAACACAGCTTCATAGAGAAAACTGCTTCAACCTAATCCAGGAAACTTGCTACCCTAGTATTCTGATACTTTGGCAAAGTTGCAACTGATTAAAGATGGATATTCCCCTCCCCCACCCTAAAAAGAACCTTTTGTGTCCTGATTTTGTTAAGGAATAATGCACCAAATACAACAATATTGTGCAGTATGTCACTTCCTTGCTATATATTATTGTATGGTTAAACTTTGAAAAACGTGATTTTTTTTGGTTCTTACATGTTCTTTCACAAACTTCACCCGGTCGAGTTTTCGATTTGTCGGTTCCAAACTCGGATGAAGGTTGCGTTAGGTTGATAGCTAGTGTAAAACTTTCTCACTAAACATGATCATGGATCAAACACGAAATTGCAATAATGATAGGATATTCCCCATATGGAACGTACCGGATGGTCCAAATGCGGTGTCTCGGCAAAGACCATTGCATCGCAGGGGGGAGCTCGACGTAATGTCAAATAAGCAAGGGTCTCAGTCGTATGGTCCAAATGAGCTGACAATTGAGGTCGGGTTGCTGCATCTCCTAGAGAACTCGATGGAGTGAAAAATAAGCAAGATTTGTTAGGTTATAAATCAGATACTAAGAGAGGAAATACTAAGTTAGATAGTATTATTGGACTAGGAACATAGAACGTTAGAACTCTATTGGAAGACAATGGAGATGTAGACATGGTGATAAGGAAAAAAGTAAAAGTTTATGTTTATAAGAGATAAAATGAATAGGTAGGAAGACTAGGATGTTGAACAAGTCAATATTTAAACTCTGGTACACAAGAAGAGTAAGACAAGAAATGTAGTAGGGTTATAGATGTCTCATTAAGAGACGAGGTAGCATGGGTTATTAGGAAATGATATAGAATTGTAGTCGTTACATTGGTGCTTGGAAAAGAAACAATCAATATTATTAGCATATCTGCCCTTTGAGTGAGTCTAGAAGAGGCTAGAAAGGTTCAATTTTGGAAATATTTAGAAGACGGAGTGCATGAAATTCCAATAGATGAGAAGATCTTTATAGGAGGAGATAATGAAGAGACTAAGGACTACAAGGAGGTGATGAGGTCAAATAAGCTAAATTGCATAAAGAGGATATGTAGCGGGATAGAGAGGGAAGAAGCATGTCCGTGGTGTTTTGCATGACCTTATTTTTGGCCAACATAGCTGGTAATCTTTTGTAATATAATTTATAGCATTTTATAGGTTTTTGGAATATTTTTATATATTAAAAACGTTTGTTAGAATAGTTGAATGGAAAATAACATTTTTCGGCCAAAGGCTGCCCAGCAAGGTATTCCGTTATGTTTTCTTTGATCATCGATCAAAATTAGATTATATATCAACGTCTTGAGCAAACATTGTGGGAGGATCGAATCATTCCATCTTGAAGACACGTATCAGAGGTGTATTGACGTTCTTGGACCACGAACAAGCTTCAAGGAGGTGGATATAGCTCAGTCCAAACAGGAGACACACGGCTAAGGGTGGTTGTTGAACCGTTCTTGTCACCGAACAAGATTTCTTGTGAAAGACACGTTCAGAACGAAGGAAAGGTCGATCTTTTGGTGTGAGACATGCATCACATGTAGTAGAAGACCCGCGTCCTTCTCATAAAGAAACACAGTCCAACAAAGTCTTATATATAAGCAAATATTGGATTTTTGGTTTTGGGCATTTTTTCTATTCAAACTCTAATTCTTAACAGGAAGTGATACTACTTTTATCACTGACACAATTCGAATTTGTTTATTGGGGTTATTACTTCTCCTATTTCTACTCATACATATCCTATTATGAATGGTTTAAATCTCCTATTTTTCATTTTCCATCACATTCAAAAAAAATTAAATTACTTAAAAATAAGTACTGGATCGGAATCGAAACGTGATTATGCAAGTTATTTTGATAGACAATGACAAAAGCGAGATTGAATGATACATGATGACATGTTAAACCAGTAAAATCCATAGACCCTATAAAATTATCATAGAACTTCTAATGCACAATATAGTATTAATAATGAATTAGTTAGTATTAACATCATCATCATCTTCTAGCTTTTAGCTTTTGTTGTCGTTGGGATATACTCTTCGAAAGAACGCAATGTTCCGGATTCAAGCTACTCATTTCTAACTCTGGTTGTGTAGGTTTGTCCAATTCAATCTGTTAGTATTATCAAATTTTGAAGTTGAATCAGAAGAATCAAATTAAAAAAAAAAAAATTTCCGGTGCACTAGGCTTCCGCATTTGCTCAGGAATCAAGGAAAGGCCAGACCGCTTTGCGATCTGATGTATCAGTCTTACCCTACATATTTTTTGTGCAAAAGAGTATTTCTGCGACTCGAAACCCGTGACCTCAGGGTCACAAGGCAGCAACCTTACCGGTTGCTCTAAGACCCGCTCTCTCATAGAAATCAAATACATATTACTAAATATTTAGCCAGTCTATCTATACTAATATTTGACTTAATAGCCCCAATAAACATTTTTCCTCTTTGTCTTTTGTAATCAAAATTTTCACATATGTAGTGACATGTGTGTTCAAGCTATTGTAGAGCAAAATGTATCTCTTCTATTGGCTTGGTTGATTTGGTATATATATATATATATATATATAGACACACACAGAGAGTTGAAGGACTAGAATTCTCCATCCCCTTCCCCTCCCCACCCACAAATACCCGTCCCTACCTCCCCAAAATATCTATATCCAGAGTTAGTCCCTTTTCTAGACCATTAAAGTACTGTTTTAACTATAAAGTAGCCACTGTAACATAATATCTCAAGATATAAATAAATTGAATGCCTGTATATAAAGTAAATATTAGTATATTCTTTAAACCAAATCATCATTGAAATTGAACTTTTTTCTTTCTTTTTCATTTTTAACCAAAAGAGGAGGGTGGACAAAAAGATCGGGGGAAAATGCGCTTGTATCTGGACAACTCTTTCAAAAGTAACAAATGGTTATATTATTTCGTCATTATTTTTTTCGAGGGTCGACTTCAGCAGGAGAAAGGAATTTCGTTTACTATGACAGCTTTGTCCGAATCATTTAATTTAGACACATTTACATCTCTAGTTTACTGGAAAAGAAAGGAAACAAAAAATAAAAATCTGGGTTTGTTATCAATGACCGGCACATGCTGATATGTAAACCTTAATTTTGGGCTATGATTAGAAACTTCAAACACCAGATTCTTTTCGTTTATTTTCTCCTTCCCACCGCGATTTATTTATGTACTTAACATATGTTACATTATATATATGTATGTATGTATGTATATATATGTGTGTGTATATGTATATTCACAACACACAAGTTTGTGCTTTGATCAAGGCAAGTAAACGCCCCTGGTTTCATCTGTCCGGTTTTTCATATCCAAAACTATACTTATCCAGATGAATTACTCTTCCTCTTTACAATTTTTGATGCAGAGATAATATATGATACCATATGTTGAATATATATATAATTGGGGAGGCGAATCGAACTCGAGACCCTGAAATGGAATAAATGCTGCTCAATCGCTAGACCTAAAGGTGTGTGTGTATATATATATGTGTGTGTGTGTGTGTGTGTATATATTTCATCAGATCCATATTACATGATACCAAGTATTACACTCTTCCGGTCTACAGGACATAGCTCACTTGGTACTTAGGTGGTAGATTGCATCTAAAATTATAGGTTCGATTCTTGCGGCAGCGCAATGTGGGTGTTTCACTAGTGCATGAGCTAGATGTTTCAACACAATGTAGTGTAGATGCTGGGCTAGTTTCCAATACATACCTTGTGGACACCGTTTACCCGAGCCTCTCATTTAGGAGGCTGCTGAGTGATCCTGCTTTCCATCCTCCATGAAGCTGCATGAGACTTAGACGATGGTGTCCCAATGCGAGGGATTTTATCTTTTGCATCCAAGTATTACATTCCTCCATATTATTCGAAAAGCGAGCATAGAACTCAATGCTTTAGAAAGGCTTGGTAGTTGATAAACCATAATTAAATCGTCTGTTAGTCAACAATCAACGGTTTAACTCCAGTAACTCAGCACTCAAAGTACTGCAGTTCAGCAGTACAGCGTCGAAACATGACTGTTCAGCCTCGGCTGCACCTCAGTAAGGCATCATGACATCCTTATAACATCGAAGAATACGCCAAGGTTTGCACCTCGGCACCAACTTCAGTTTATGTCCCAGTGCGGCACTTCAGACCACTTCAGCTGGGCAAGGCCTAGTCATGCACTTCGGCAAGACTTAATCTTGCACTTCAACAGAGTTCAGTTGTGCACTTCAGCAAAGGAACCAAGTACGATACTACCTTGTGGGACCATCCAACAGAAGTGCAATTCGAATATAGTGATTGCAGTTGGTTATTCTTTCTGAACACGTCAAGGTCACAACAGCCGGCCTACTAGTTACATCAATCAGGCCGGCCTATTAGTCACATCAGTCAGACTACTGATCACATCAACAGACCTACAGCGTCCTAGGCTTTCTGCCCCAAGCAAACGTCTTATCCACTATCAGAAGCCAAAGGCGGGAAAAGGTCTACAAAAGCAAGCCAACCAAGACAAAGGAGGGGGATCCGGAATTCAAACATTCACACCCTAAAGCAAATTCAGACACTTTGTGCCTCAGCCCATACTGTGAAAAATTCTAAACTCATCATCTAAATTATAATCTCAGTGAGATATGGCCCAAACTGACTTAAGCGTCGGAGGGTTTTTCCCAGGGCCAACCCCCCGGGACCTCTGACCTGTGCTATCTTGTGCAGGATATCTTAGAGGCTATTCCATCCACAAACTTACAACCCAGTTAACAATTCTTCGAGTTAACTGACGGAGCTAATTCGAGGTCGTTTAGACCCTTGGTGAAGATCCGGCTTCATCAGTAGTCTATAAGATTGCGGCTGCTTTTAGGAGCTTCAGTGATCCTACTTTTGCTAAAAGAGAGAAACAAGAAGCCTCGATTAAAAAGAAAAAGAAAAAATAGATTTATTTAAAGAATGAAGTCTTATTGGAACTGTTCATATCCGGCTACTTCTCGGAACTATATATCATGTATCTTAAGCATATGTATCATATATTATATATGCATCAGAATTTGTATTGCTTCCGTAGTTGACCGTCCTGGCATAAAACCAAATTGGTTCACCGTAACCTGAGTTTCTTCTCTAATTCTAGTGTCGATTACTCTCTCCCTTAACTTCATGGTATGACTTAGTAACTTAATCCCCTTATAATTCCCACAACACTTTACAACTCCTTTGTTCTTATATAGAGAGACAACGACACTCTTTCTACATTCATGTCATTTTTCCTGTTTTGGAAATAAGATTGAATAGAGTAGTTAGCCGTTGAACTCTTTTCTTTCCCAAACACTTCCACGCCTGAATAGGTATGTTATTTAAGCCAACTACTTTAGCTATTCTCATCTTCCTGAGTGCTCTCCTCACCTCTCCTTGTGTGTTTTTAACATCAAAAAAATGTTAAGAGAAAGACCAATTCATCTGGATCAGTATAGTTTCGGATATGAAAAACCGGAGAGATGAAACCAGGGGCGTTCACCTGCCAAGATCAAAGCACAAGGTGGTTGTAACATAGTTTCATGGCGTTATGCTCCTACTTGCGTAATCCAATGGTAAGAATATTTTCTATAGAAACAAAACTCTCACGCATACATCTGAATCAGTGGCCCAACTGCCATATTTTCTATCAAGTGTTTACTATTTTAGGTTAAACTTGAACAGCAATTTGCATTTTTTATAGATTTTTGCAATGCATTAATTAGATCCCTTGAATTGAACCGGTTTCTTGCTTTATCTTTTGGCCAACTACAACAAAGGTCGTCCATATTATTCAGTCAGATTGGAGTAGATTCGACTAGATATTTTATATCCTATCATCTATGTTAGCTTTTCTCATTTTGAGATCATGTCATATACATTAAATTTTTTTTTTACATGGCCTGATCTAGTGTATTAGATGAGATAGATACGTGATAGATGAGATCATATCTCACATGCAAAGGCTCAAAAAAATATTACATTAAAAAGAAAAAATATGGTTAATTGTCACTAATGATTAATATTTTTTCTGGTCACCGAAGACGAGAAACGCGATTCAATTAACATTCAGTAATACTTATCTATAGTGACGTCTCCGGAACTAAAGAGACGTCAGGCTTGGAAACAACTAGATAAACCTGGATCATTAAGTGGTATCAGAGCCAACTAGCGTTGTCGGAGCGAAAGGGCCAAATCATACAATTAGTATTGAATTGTTTTGGCTCTTTTAGATATACCATCAGTATTGAATTAGATTTGACTCTTTTATAGGTTACGTAGAAAAAAAAGTCAAGTTTTAAGGAAGACTATTTTCACTAACGTATCATCCGTTTATACCAAGCATACTGGATATCGAAGGTTCAACATTTTTTCCCTTTTTCCTGACGTGTTGATTGCAAGTCTATAAATGTACATGGAAAAAAAAAAAAAGATATGCTTACAAGATCATAAATATAGTTATATCTTTTTATATTTGTATTACAGTCTTAATCAGTAGTATATTATACTAGATACTCACTCAATTAGATATTTCTTCTCGTAAGTCACATACACAAAAGTAGATGAAATGTCAGGAGCAAATATGAGTATAAAATTTGAGAAAACATAATAACTTAATAAGTTTATTATGAATAATAGAAAAATAGATAGAATAATGTATAATTCACTCCCCGCTTAAATAAAGCAAAATCTCATACTTTTATTTGGGATGAGATCTCCTCACCGCGCGGCCCAAGACGCGACACGTGGCAGCAGTAGGGGGTGGTGAGGCTGGATGGGGTTACCCTCATCCAGCCTCACCACCTCCCTTTTTGCCACGTGTCGTGCGGTCACGCACGCGGTGAGGAGATCGTATCCCTTTTTATTTACCTAATGCAACTTGGGCACCCTAACTTAAGGGCTAGGAGGAGGGTAAGACAAGGCCTGAAACACGTCTTAATGTGACATAGTTTTGGATTTATAGATTTCACAAAGCCCAAATACTTTTCAATGTAACATATTTTTCGATTTATAGATTTGACAAAGCATAGACATGTTAGGAATTAACCTTTTACTTTTCTGAAAAGGTTGGGGCAGGGGGGGGGGGGGGGGGGGCAGAAGGAGCTTGCAACTTTCCCCAAACACCATTGATTTCATGACGTTTCTTTGAATGATTTATAGTGTCACAAAACGGCACAAAAAATGAGAGGAAAGCGATGAAATTGGATGTATTAATGAATTCTTCTTCTGCTATACATTCATCTTGAGATAGTGCAAGATATTCTTGGATAAAAAATATATATATATACTATGACTTCGAGAGTTTCTATCATCTAAATCTAAAGAAGTTTCATACAAGATGTAATTTAAGTCTATCAGCAGTTTTCTAGGTGAAATGCCAGAGCTTGATACTAATAAGGTGTGTGAACTCAAACTCGTTTCGATAATAAAGAGCTGACACATGGCTCAAACACTCATACTGTGCTGTCAAGATTCGACCCGACAACCTTAAATTCAACACATCACCCGAATACCAAAATTCTTATCGCACCCTTTAGACATTGCCACGATTCGAACCGACAACGTTAGATACATTACATGTTAAATTTTTAGTGATCAGGTAGTTTGTCATGTTCGTTGTAAAGAAAAATACTTGCATATTTTAACAAACATAAATTATGTTAATAGAAACCCAAAGATCTTTACGTTTTCTTGTTTTTTCTTTCTTTTCTTTACTGAAGAGATTTAGCTTGTAAAATATACATGTATGTGCAATAAACTTAGCCGGACAAGGGAGGTTTCCTGTTGGTAACTTTGATAAGTGCAACGCAGGAACATATCTTCAATTAAAAAATTATCAAGATTGTTACAATGTTATGAAAATGGAGTCAAAAGAGGAGTAGAATGAGAAGTAGATTGATGGCTTAAGGCATGTAATCACATTTTTCGTAAGGAATATTTGCCCTCACTAGTTGCTGCAGGGTTGTAGACAAATTTATTCCTATGGTACAACAGCCAACTAGTAACTAACCTTAACAACAAGGAAGAAACCAAATGAACTTTCAAATTGAGAATGCTTAGAGAAGAAAGAAGAATTTCAATTGTAAGAGTGAACTTGAACTTAAGATATCTTGAAATATATTGAAATAGCCTTTTTATAGGCTCTTGAATATCATATCAGACATTTTAGCTGTTGAAAGGTGATTGTATATATTCCTTGGTGTATAAGTTGCAACTTTAGATGAAAAGTCACACCTGTTGAGTACATCGATCAATTGATGTCATTGGTCGATGTCTCACAGTGAGCTTCAACTTTTTATTCAAGCCACATCGATCGATCAAAGTATCGATCGATGTCTCGCATTGTGTTCCAATTTTTCAACCAAGCTACTTCAATCTATATATGTATCGATCTAAGATGTCCAACAGAATACTCATGTTCATTTTTCCAGTCACTTCGATCGATCGAAGTCATGCGCCAAGCTATTCTTCCTTTACTTGACTCCAATCCACCTTCATTCTTCTTTTTATAGCTTTTACAAACTATTATAACATACAATTGTAACCAGCCAATCAATCTGCACCGTGTTTGAATCGTTTGTAAATATGATGAGTAAGACACGTTATAAAAACTATTTATTAAGATAGATATCTTTGATGAGGGAGTGTGTTCTCCCTCCATCTGTACCAGAGGCTTCTTAGCCAGGTGGGATGTAAATCGAGGGATGTGCTCCACCGACAGCCCTGCAAAGGGGGAGGACACACGAGACTCAGCCAGCCTAGAGGCAACCCTTGTAATATTTCAACAAGGATTGTCTCCACACGGACTCGAATTCGGGACGTCGTGGTTCTAGCCTCAATCACCTTTGCCACTTACCACTGGACTATGCCCCTGGGGGCTATTAAGATAGATATCTCTATTTACATTTGTTCGATACGTAGGGCAGTGAAGCACTTAAGTTGAAGGTTCAACTTTCTTCTGGGTAAGGCATGCAATGAATTTTCTAAGGGTTGTGCAAATTGTTCAAAAGGAGAAACATGAGGCAAAATTGAACTGTCGGGCCAAAAAAGGTCATGATATCGAACATATTCTCAGCCACTGCGGACATAACATTGGCTGTGCACTGTAATCTGTTTCACCCTTTCTTGATAATGATAACGGCCCTCGTGAATCACAGCTTACAACCTTCGTTGACTTCTAAACTTTTCTGGCATTTTTGGTGGATCCAGAAAATGTCTGTATCATTTCGTGTTCTGATGTACGCAGCCTTATTCTATAATTTTTATGTAAGAAACTGTTTCTGCAGTTCGAACACTGACTTCAAGGTCACAAAGCAGTAACCTTATCAATTGCTCCAACGACCGTATTCCAAGTGGTGAGATAAGATATAACATAAAAATCTTACTTAGTGACATTTTATCTAGCTTTTTTAGAGTTGATCTTATTTGCATGTTTAAAGGATAAGATACACACGTTCCTTTCTTGCATTTGTAGTATTTTTTAAACTCAAGTGAGCGACATTAGTAAAAATCTGGATATAATGCCGCCAAAATAAATAATAACATAATATAGAAAATAAAGACGATTAGAAGAAGAAGGCAGACAGATGTAGGGGTGTACACGAACCGAACCGAACCGAATATAAAGTTGTTGAATTCGGATTTGTTTAACTAAACGAACTGTATGGTTCGAATCGTTTAGCTAAACGAACTTTAAAATTAGTTCGAGTTCGGCTCGATAATACTATAAATATTTAAAACGAATCAAGTAAACGAACCTAAACATCTAACTGTCACCTAACTCTCTTTTAAGTTGACCTTTTTTTTGAACGTTTCTAGAGACAATGGGGCTTCTTAACTTTAGGAACGTGAATATAAGGATGGGATAGTTGGGGGATAATTTACACACTTATTTTAATCGATATTTAAATTCAATATTTGCCAGTATGATTATTAATTGCGTTGGAAGTTTTAAAAGTAAGTGTAATAATTGAGGAACATCAGACATCGAAGGAAAGAACTTGACAAATAATCATTCTGATCCAAAAAAAGTTTAACCTAATATTTATCGTTGACTTACTTTTAAGTGATGAAAATATAAAATTCGAATAATTAGACACCGTTGTTACCACCCGTGATTATTGGGTTCAGATCGATAGAGGCAGAACGCGAGGCAAAATATAAGGCATTCAATCACGACGTGTACAAGAAACTCTTTTTTAAAAACAAAAAAAAAATTAAACCTCTTCCCTTTTCGTACACGTGGCAGCGCGTGATTGAAACCTTCATATTTTGCCTCATTTTATGCATTTTCTGATCTATGCGGGTGATTGTTAAGCGATCTATGCGATTATAATGGGTCTTGTGGTATCTCCTTCTCATTATATATTTGTTTTTATCGATAGATAAATAAAATTAAAATACCCAGTAGTTGCGTCAAAAAAATTTATTAGTTAGTTCTAGACAAAAACAGAACACGTTATGCGTTGATAATCATGTAATAGAACCTAGTCTACTTACACTTGGTAACAAAGTTTAGTCTACATCAACAAGTTATAGAAGCATTTTTATATAGATTTACAGAAAGCTACCAATTCCACTTTAATTTCTAATAAAATCAACCTTACTCTATTATGACAAACGGAAACTACGTACTTCGTCCTATTTTCAAAATGTCTGAAAATATAAGTTTTTAACGAGATACTATTTACTGCATTATATCTTCACTAAAATTATGTTTAATTTGATAAAATTTTAATACGATTTAAATAGAAAAGCATAACTACAAAATCGGAGGTTATGTTGATTATCTTGCTTATATTGTGAAGTATCAGTTGATCGACACAGTTTAACGCAATTCTTATTATATGTCATCAGGAAACAACCTTTGTGTGTTTCTAACACATGCGTATGTTTGCTTACATCCGACCCTTCTATACCTCACTATAGACGGGTGTTTTTAATACAATGGGATAATGTTGTTGTCGATCATCTTGCTTTTGTAGGTAAGCGGTCACGTTCAATAAAGTTTGATACGTGTCTATTTGAATGTGAACTAAGTGCAAAATCTTACTATTCCACTAACATATACCTGAACGCAAGTCCCCTGAAAACCCTCCATAAACCATTGGCGGATTTTTCTATACATTTTATTTATTAAAACATTATAGTTTTGGTGCACGCTTTTCATATAAAATACAGATATTATCGACTGCATACATGCATTGATTTTATATATATATATATATAGAGATATTACATGTCATCACTTGATGAAGATACACGTTAGACTATGACTAAACCATCACTATAAAGGTGGAATGACACCACCATTAAAGCACTTGCAAAAATTCGAACCCAAACCTCTCATCTTGAGGCTTCAGATCTAACCACTTGAATTTGAGCTAGACCTCATTGAACACATAGATGCATTGATTTCAATGTATTAATTGTCGCCATAGACAACTGTAATTCTTGAAAATGAGATACATGTTTCTGGGTTGGGATCTCCTCACCGCGCGGTGAGTCACCGCGCGGTCCACAGCGCGACACGTGGCACCAGGTGGGGGCGGTGAGGCTGGATGATGGTAACCCTCATCTAGCCTCACCACCCTCCCTTGTTGCCACGTGTCACGCGGTGACGCGTGCGGTGAGGGAGTGGGGGTGAGGAGATTTGAACCCCATGTTTCTAACGGCATAACTCAGTTGATATTCGGTTTGAGAATTGTTCTAAGAGATACATGGTTCGATTCAACGGACACGTACAGTGTGGGTATTTCACTGTTGTCTGGGTCAAATATCCAGTTTGCTCTCCTAACCTAGGAGATCGCCGAATTTCTGATTTACATCCTCCACAATGCTTCTTGGGGCTGAGGCGGTGGAAGCCTTCAGAATTATGATATAACCTTTTGCTCCATGATAATGAGATACATAAGTAGCTATGACGAAACATATTTGATTATGGATATATACATTTACACAGACATTTATAATGATCTCAGCTGCACCAAGTTTGTCATCAAAAGTGACAAAAAGTAATCGTAATTTGTTCACAAGTTACGAGATTAAGAATTATGTTTTACTTAATTATTAAAAACATAAAGAAGCCTTTTTTAAAACGTCGAAATTAATTCTCTCCATCATCAGCATTCAGAAGAAATGATGGCGCGTTCCATGATGATTAACGTATTGATGAAGAAAACATAAAACTAATCTATTAATAGGTATTTCTTATTCACGAAAATTGATGATGACTACCATATTGTGAAATAGCAGTTGATCAACACAGCTTGACGCAATTTCATTATAGTTCTATGTGTGTTTCTAACACATGGATATGATTGCATACATTCGACTCCTTGTACCTTGCTATTGGTGGAAGCCTCTAAGTCAATACGGTAATGGTGATGGCTACTATAATGAATCGTCGATTTATCCACCTGTGCTCGATAACATACCAATTTTTTCCTTAGTTCAATTTTATGCAGTTGTTTAGCTAACCTTTACTTTTTGAATATCGTCATATCGACTTGTGAAAATAAAAAATTTTATCTCCTCCATTCTAAAAATATTTATCTATTTGTATTTGTTAAATTCTTTTACTAACACACTATCACATCGTATTCTTATTATTGTGTCATTTACGCAGATACATATAGGGTTAGGAGTCTCACTGAAACAAACTCTCTATCATTTGGGATGAGAGTATTTTTTGTCTGACTTTCAGTCTTCTCAGACCCTAGTCATAGTTTTTATTGTCGTTGGAATATACTGTGTATGTGTTGTGTTGTGTAATTGGTATTTAAAGACACTCTAATTACACTACATTTAAAAGGCATTTAAGACAATATTTTAATTCTTCTCGTTATGATCATAAGTACACTGAAAATTATAAACTAATTGCAGTAATTGAGGAACACTAGACATCGAAGAACAGAATTTCTTGAGAAACTCCTCTGCCTAAATCTCCGCTGACCAGTTGACACTAAATTAATCACTCTAATCCAGAAACAGGGATACCTTAAACCGTAATAATAAACTATACCTAATAATCATCATTGACTTACTTTTAAGTGATTAATTATAACCTTCTAATAAACTATACTTAACTAAAAAAAACCAATGCTTAAGTTAGGTTTTAGAACGGAAGTAAAAAAAACAGATATTGTTCTGAAAGTTGCTATTATAAAATATTTATATATATGTTTGTCAGTTCAAATATATAAAATACACTTCTAATTCTAGATGCTTCACAAAATTAAGTCTACTTTGACAAATTATAGAAGTATTATTCTTCCAAGACATGCTAATTGTCCTTTTACGGAGAAGTGTAGAAATGAATATATAATTTCTTGTGTGCACATATACATACTCCTTTGGATAGACTTTTTTAGTTTAAATTAAAAATGTAAATTATTTTAAATACATCAATGAATATGTCATATGTTCATTAAACCTATCATAGGTTTATAGTTAATTCTATTACTTGTTTATCAGTGGTATATGTTATTTCCAAGGATAAACTTAGAACTAAATATAATTTAATAACTTTATTACGAAACAGATATATTTGTTTACGAGGGGTAATTGCGGGCAGAATGGGTTATCTGGAGGAGTAAGTAATTGAAACTGCTCTTGGATGAAGAGGAAGTCAGGATTTACTATGTCAAGATACATGAATTGGGAATTGTTTGCATGACCCGGTCCACTGTGACGCTGTTTTGACGCGACCAGTGATATGTCAACACGTGGCAACCAACTAAAGTTTTTTTTAATTTATGATTTTCCCATTTTTCCTTTTGCAAAAATAATTACAACGGCAGAAAAATGGAAATAAGCCATCAAGGTAGAAAACCCATATCCATCAAGGCTGACAACCTATAGCCATCAATTGCTCACAACAGTCCAATAATAATCGATTATCAAATAGATCTGCCCAACAATACATATGAATTTGTCTTCAGTTCCTTAACATGGCGAAAGGATAGAGAAAATCAAAGAGGCAGCGACGAGTGAGCTCGAGACCGGAAGAGAAAAGCCGGCGCCGACGGTATGAGAGGGAGCCGGAGCTTCCTGAGCAGAAACGGCAACAACAGCCATGAGAGCAACCAAAACCATCAAAAAAAGCCTGAAACGCCATCGTCTGAGGTGAAGAAAAAGTGGAGAATTTTTTTTTCTCTTTTGATAAAAGCTGGAGAGAACTTAACAGAGATATTTTAGTAGAACTATAGAGGTGAGGATTTAGGGGTATAAGGATGAGGAAAAGGGTGAGCAGGGTGGTATTTCGCCGAGGGGAGTTCGCAGGTTCAGAGAGATGAAGAGAGTGACAATCTGAGGAGAGAGAGGGATGAGAGGGAAGTTGTAATTATTTTGTATAAAAGTAAAAATGTAAAATAAAAAAGACTTTGACACGTGTCGACGAATCACTGGTCGCGTCAAAACAGCGTCCCTGCACACCGCGTCATGCAAACACTTCCCACATGAATTATGTGCAACTACCTATCATGATAATGATGTGAAAAAGAAATTGATTGAGACATGTCGTTTTGAAATGCAAAACCGGAAAGCTTGGAACAAAGGTCATATCCTGGTCTTCAGGGTTATCGTCTCATTATAAAAAGTATTATAGAAGATGTAAATCAGTAATCCAGTAGTCTTCTAGGTTGAGTGAGAACTTAGCAGTGAACTACACAAGGTCTTCCTAGCAAACCAGACCGAAATTGTGGAACACCTACGCTGTACGTGTCATTGGATTCGAACTCTTGACCTCTAATAACAAATTCCAACTGGAGTAACAACTGAGATATGCCCTGGGGGCTCAAAACCATAAAGCTATATGTATATGTGTGTGTATGAATCATATACACGTGTGTATATATATATATAAGACCAAAAGCTATATGTAAATATATGCGTATGTGTGTATGAATCATATACATACATACATAAATGTGTGTGTATGGCATAAATATATTTATGCACGTAAATATAGGCATGCATATACGTTTATATATGTACATATGCATATGTAGATAGCTAGACATACTCTAAAAAAACTAGATATACATGTACACATACATATGTATCTAGATATGTATTTGCATGTATATATACACAAACGGATATGTACAAAATTTCTACGTATGTGTACCCTTATGTAGGTTTATGTATATATAGAGATGGCTATATCCATAGGCATACATATTTGCCACATACATGTCCACATTAGGTTGGTCTGACCGAGGCGGGACCATGATGGGTCGAATACAGTCGTGCATGCATCAAACTACGTTGGATTATTAAGTCGATCGGACCTGCGTTATCTGTTGACCTCCGCCGCCGGCCCTCCCCATAAAATGAAATATCTATTGATGTTTAAAGACAATCATTTTCAACAAAAGGAAGGTTCGAATTCTGCCTGTTCTGAATTTAAACATTTGTGGCTCTGTTGGAAAAAAAACAATATGTTTTGTTGAAATTTGGGCTTACATGAAGTGATATCCACTCAAAACAAACTTTAAGGCAATGAGTGGTGTTATCTCATACTCATATAACCTATGTATTTTATCTCAAAGTGTCTGATGTGGGACAATATTGTAAACATCCGTCCTCGCGTGGCAACATGGCTTGACATAATCATGCGCCTTAAAACCCGCCCTCAGTCACAAACTACAAGCCATAGATGAACATCCGAACTTGGGTGAGGGGAGACAATAAATGATCAATCATAGGTCAGGCAAGGCGTGAGTCCACATTTTTAACCTGCTCAAATACCATGTTAAAACTTAGGCTTATATTAGGTTAGATCCATATCCACTCAAGACCTTAAGGCAATGGGTGGCGGTACCTCATCCTCATATAACATATGTACTTTATCTCAAAATGTCCGATGTGAAACAATATTCTCAACATATATTCACTTAGATATATTTCTGATTTATATATTTCCCGAAACTCTATAAACAAAATAATGAATTCCAAATTTTTTTCATCAAGTAAACGAGTTTTTAACTCAAAAGAAGAAGAGGGAAACACAGAGCATGGAGCTGGGCAAGTTGCTCAAAAACCACCGACCTTCTGACGTACTATATTTTAATGGTTTCAAGTGGCTGCAGCATATGGGTACAACCTCCCCAAAGCACATTGTAGAACTAGCCAACTAGTCTATCATGCTTGCGGGGTTCATGGAGCTCATCGAGTTGTCAATCAAATGATAAACTAATAAAATAAAAAATGCTACATATATATTGTTTGTCAAATGTTAAAGGATAGAAAACACTGCAATATGAAGTATATTTTGTCTACAATAAAAAGAGAAAAAGGACATACAAAACCTACCCGATCTTATAATAAATATCAATTTCGTTAAACTTTATAATGAGGATCACTTTTCATATTTTTCATTTGCCTCTGGATTTTTTTTTGAAATGGTTAATTAAACTTAGAATAAAATATATAAAAAAGCTGCTCTTTTAAGAAGCCAGGAGAATCAACGGACTCCTTTCTACAGCACATGTACATGTGTGTATACAAACATACATACATACATATACATACATACATATATATATATATATATATATATATATATATACACACATATATATGTGTGTGTGTGTAGCATATGTAGAGACATTATACTTGTTCAGTATCCTCCTGCGAGAGGACAAACGTGATTGACAAAATTCAGGAATAAAGAAGCCAAAAAAGCAGCCTTGTTTGGTTCTTCGGAAGAATTTACGTAATTAATTAAAACTTATATGATTTTACCAAATCTTATGGTAAATTGGCAAACAAGCCGACATGATTTTTGCAACATCTAAACCTTAATTGATAAACATAAGTTTTGACAAACTGATACAACCACTTACCGGACTATGTACTAGAGTCTCTTCGAAGGACTTCAAAAAACAATCCCAGTTGAGTGGATTAGGATTACCCTTAGAAGTGGCTATACAAACGAGTGTGTAAGCAATAGTTGCATGTAGAATGACCTGATAGGCTGCAATGACAGCACGTCGGTTGTTCCTTCGATGCCAATGGACTCCTTGTACTGTCCATATACTATAGCAAACTTCTACAAGTGGGTCTTAAGAATCTTATTTACATCCTTACACTTTCCTGTGGGACCGGTGGTTACAGAACCCTTACTGGTTAGGGTACAACCTTTTTTTGTAATCATAACCTTAGTTCACCTAGAAGAGTTGTTATTGAGATATATAGAGAGAAAAGAAAGAGCCTTCATGTCATAATTCAGTTGGTACTCATGTTGGACCATTATTCTAGAAAGGTGTAAGTTTGAACCAAGCCACGTCCAGCTAGGAACAATACTGTTATATAGGCCTAAAAGCCGTAGATATAAATATGACCCAATCGGGTGCTGTGTTACATGTTCGGTTTGTAGTGGGCTCCTTGTGTGGGTTGTCTGGTAATGCCTTACCAATTTAGGAGACAACTAGAATTCTGATTTACATCATCTACGTAGCTCTATAGAGTTGGGATAATAAGGGCCTCCTGAACCAGAGATTTGACCGTTTAATCTAAAAAAATGATAATACAAGGGACAACTCCGGTCTCTAGCAAATGTAAAACTACATTAAACAAATAACATCTAATATATGAAACAGAAAAATCTATAATGAAAGACATGTAACTACTTTATGAGATGAT
Source organism: Eustoma russellianum (assembly GCA_036186865.1). Lineage (NCBI taxonomy): Eukaryota > Viridiplantae > Streptophyta > Magnoliopsida > Gentianales > Gentianaceae > Eustoma > Eustoma russellianum. The sequence continues at coordinate 32,621,099 of AP025057.1, forward strand.
ACTGTATTGCCATAAAATAATGCCAGACACATGAGTGAGTAGGATTTATTTTCCGGTGTCTGAACAATTAATAATAGATTCATTGCTTCTAACCCTCTCCTTAAAACTATACAATCTCCCAATTTCCACCATGTCACTGACGTTTATGATGAAAGTACCTCAAATTCATGGAACACGTTTGTCAAACGTGGATATGTGTTCAGCCAGATATAGTAGTGTAGTGTAAAATATCATACCCTAACGTCATCACTCTAGATCCAAAAAGTTATGTGGAATGTATAAATCAGATTTGTTCAACGGTCTCTTCGATGTGAGGGTTTTTACTTAGTGTTTACAAGGCATCGACAATCTTATGCCCGTTCTAGTATAATGAGTTGGCGGCAGAAAGCTAACATCCAAAACTACCAATAATCGAAACGACAACTTCCTATTATGTAATCTATCATTTTAATACCAACTTAACTATGTCATGAGAGCTTCATCCAACTATACTCATCCTTGTTTTGACATGCATGCATACTCCTCTCGACAACAACAACAAAAATCATACACAGTATATCCTAACAACAGCAAAAGTTATCGTTAGGATATGGAGAGGATGAGAGGCAGACAAACAATACCTCAATCCCAAGGGATAAAGTTTGCTTCTAGTAAGACTCACAACTCTATATATACATGTATAGATAGTCTCGACGACTTCTCCGTTTGCTCTATTTTCCTTTGTTTGGGGACGTGGAAGTTGAAAGAAGGAAATTTGAGAAAGGTTCGGCTCTTCTTGCGTCAATGCAACGGGATAGGATCCCCTCACCGCTCCTCCCTCATCGCGTACGTGACCGCGCGACACGTGGCAAAAAGGAGAAGTGGTGAGGCTGGGTGAAGGTAACCCTCATCCAGCCTCACCACCCCCTACTGTTGCCACATGTCGCGTCCCGGACCGTGCGGTGACTCACCGCGTGGTGAGGAGATCTCATCCCCAACGCAACATATTTCTTGCATTCAATTTAGTCTCATTCCATGAATAACTGTCAACTTCTTTCTGCCGCTAGGTACGTACTTTTGGATATCTTGATTTTGACTCCTACTCTTTAACAATAATTTTATCATTTATGTTCGATTTTATTGGCAGTTAGTTATTAGGTATGTATATAAGAAAAACATGTAAGCATGGTTCGGATTTTATATCTGATTTTACCATTATTTTGTTGTTATGAACTTTTCATGGGACATGGAACTATCGTAAAAGATATACGAAATAGTTAAAAAGATTCAATACATCTTACTCTTTTTGACAATAGTGTACGTTTCATGGAACTTTATATATATATATATATATATATATATATATATATATATATATATATATGAAGATTGAGTCTTTCTGCAGGGCCCTACATCAACATAGACCCTTTTGATGTTATAATTTTACCCAAAAAAAATTTAAGAGATCAAGAGTTCGATTCCAGAGACACGTACGGTGTGAATGTTTTACTGCTGCTAGACCGAAGGTCCAGTTTTCAGGAAGACACTTTGTGTGCGTCACTACGTAAGTCTTCACCCAACTTAAGAGGCCGGTGAGTTGCTGATTTGCATCCTCTACGATGATCCTTGAGACTAAAGCAATTGAAACTATTAGAACCAGCATATGGCCTTTTGGTCCAAGACATATGCGGGAAAAAAAAAAAGAACTTGCACGTTAATCTGGTCATAAAATCCAAATTCTTGGCTTTAGGCTCTTGTGCTTTAGTCTTAATAAAAGTAAGTGAAAGATACAAATCAAAATTATTCAGGCCACAAGTTACGAAATTGCCCATTTTCTCTTTGATATATGCATGTCTTAATTGATGTGTCTTAGTGTTACGCAACCAATGACGTTGCAGCGTCATACGATTGTTAGTACTTTTGAGGTTATATATATGGCGGTAAACGAGCCGGACGAGCCGAGCATTGCATTCTTCAAGCTCGGTTTATTTAACTTAGAGAACGAGTCGAGCTTGTTCGTTTATTTAAATGAAAATATTTAATTATTCAAGCTTGGTTCGTTTAACTCACGAACAACATTAACGAACCGAACATCTTAAACGAACGGTGCCACTTACCGAGTTCGAACTGAAAAAATGTGTTCAAACTCTGTTCATTAACCTTTTATCCGAGCTGAGCTCGAGCTCGAGCCAAACGAGCCGAACAACCGAACGGATTAGTTCATTTACCGTCCTAATTATATAGCATCTCCATTTTGAATTCATATTTCATCTTCTTAAAACGTAAACGTATCAAGTAGACATAGTTAGATATATTGTCTTTTAAAACTACGGTCGACCTATTCCTTTTTCATACTTATATATGTCATCTTGTTTTCTTTTTTTCAAAACAAATAACACTTTAAGGTGTTAGAAAAGATTCCTTTTGAAAAAAAATATATAATATATTAATAATATATTTTAAAAAAATTAACATTTTAAAATAAACTATAAAAGAAAATCATATAGGCCAAATTTTTTATATTTTCTTAAAACTGAATAGTTCACTCAATTTTTATCTACATTAAATCTAACAGATAAAAGGAAAATATACCGTACATTCTTAAATGTATTTGAGTATTGTAGTTCATTATAAAATTATAATGTGAAATTGGTAACATCAAATGATGTAGACGAATAAATAAAAGAGATATTGTGTAAAAATACATTTACGCTTTTACTTATTCATCTACATCATTTATGCTACCATTTTGATATTATAATTTTACACACAAAAAAAAAATTGCAAAGCTTTTATGCCTGTGGACGGTACAGAGGAACCAAGGGCGGCAGCTGATTTGAAATTCAGGCTAGCTAGCTTCTATGTCTTGTTGAAATTTTTTAATTTATCATTGCCAATTAGTAGCTACCAATTAGCTAGCAAGTTGTAAAGTCTTACTAGACCCAATAATTCATGCGTATTACTCTTATCCAAATTATAAATAAATAATACTAACAATTATATTAGTAACCATGCAGTCGAGTGGGTTGTATTCGTTGCACTGACTTTACAAGTTTATTTAATACATTATTTTGTGTATGGTTAAGTTCATCTTAGTGGCAGTAATTGCTTTAATTTAAGCTAATTAACTTCCCAGTTGAACCACTTGTTCGTTCACGTACAGATTTCTAGGTTGTTTTATCATTCATCTCTATTTTATTAGAACTGTTTCGTGATTTAAAGACAACTTGAATGTTGAAACTTCGGCTTATTTTGAAATGGGCTCATAACTACTCAAAACTTTAAGAGAATGAGTGATTATACCTCATTCTCATACAACATACAATGGGTAGTGATACTTCATTCTTATATAACCCATGTATTTTTCTCAAAGGATGCGATGTGAGACTATATTATTAATACTCGCCTTCACGTGGCAACATAACTTGACATACACACGTGCTTTAGAATCCGCCCTCAATCACAAACCACAAGCCAGATTTAGAATCATCCTTCAATCACAAACCACAAGCGAAGCATGAACTTCTGGACTTCGATAGCCGTATTTAGAATCCGTCATCAATCACAAACCACAAGCCAAGCATGAACATCTGGACTTAGGTGAAGGTAAACAATAAATTGTCAACTATGGGCCAAGCAAAATGTGAGTCTACATTTTAAACCTGCTCTAATTCCATGTTGAAAATTGGGCTTACATGAGGTGAGACACATATCCACTCAAAACCTTAAGGCAATATGTGGTAGTACATCATTCTAATATAATCCATGTATTTTTTTCAAAGTGGGCGATGTAGGGCTATATTTTGAATAAGTAAGAAAAATTGCAATTAAACACCAAAATTGAGTAAATATTCAGTATGTGTAAATAAATCCTGTTTTATGAGTTTAAAGGTGAGTCAAACTGCAAGTCATCATTACATATATTCATACATAATTTACTATGTAACCATAAAATTACAAAATTTGTTATAACGTACATGGGTAACTACACATTTATCGTTCTAATTTAAATTCCACAAAAAATAAAACTTCACAAATAATTGTAAAGGTGAATTAAATGCATTAACCTCCTCCAACTGTTTTGTGTTGCCGATTTCCCCGCATTTTCTCTTTGATTATGAGTATAGTGTATGTTGTATGTATACGTAATACTATATAAATTTCTTAGAGCATACTGTTTTATATATGCACGTGAATTGGGAAAAGGGTTGGAAAAGATGCATGCCTAATTATTTCAAATGCTGGAAAATGTTGATATATGAATGTGTTAAGTGGATAACTGAAATGGTTGCATGAAATGTTCCATGAAATAGAGCTTCGAACGGTGTCATCCCAATAGCACTGTGATAACTATTGTTATAAGTAATTCTATATAAACAAACCAGAAACTATACATATATATAACTCAAATAACAGTTTACATGTACATATACATAATAAATCTGAAATAGTATTAATTATATATCATTCAGAAAAGAAAAAAAAAAACACGATGCTCGAGTTGGTTTTTAGTATTGGTAGATTGAAATTTTTAATCTCAGCAATAAACTAAGAGTTATAATCATATAATATAAGAAATAGAAATAACGCATTTTCTCATCTATTTTGTGATTGATCGTGTCGATTTTCCTAAAAATAATTTATTTTTGTTTCCTTTTTGTTTTTTTTAATATGCTTGCTCAAGGAACACGGTAGAGAAAACCCAAGTATTCTTTAGACGAAATAACGACTTTTTTTTTTTTTTAAAGATACAAAGACGGTAGCTAGAATGACCGAGGGAGAAGAACCTCTTCCTTTTTCTTTTCTATTAAAAAATAACCTCGCAAGTCACACCAATTTTCTATGTAAAACCAAAGGTATACAAAACATTACCCATTACTTAGAGGCTCCCGTCTATGACAAGGCATGAAAAGTCGAATGTACGTAACTATACTCGTGTGTTAAAAATCACAGAGATTGTTTTACGATGACCTATAATGGAATTGTTTCAAATTGTGTTGATCAACTGATATTTTATAATATAAGAAACGTTGTCAATATAACTGCTATTTCGTGAGTCATTTTGCTTACAACAAAGGTATAACCTTGTTATATTGAGCTATGATTAGATACAGTATTGGTGATAATTCATGTCGTCAAATTTTTTTTTTATTTGATTGGATTGGAAATGCTAAATGTTAGATGTAAATAAATACGGACATAAGTAATGGTTAAGATGTGATGGTAGAAGAATAACGCTAATGGAAAAAATAATAATATATGAGATACATATGTTGGCTATTTTCTTTATAAAGTGTGCCTAATTTTATGAAATAATTGAAGTTTGATTACGTTTTATTGGAATATGATGGAATAAAACAAAACGACTCAATAAATTGGTTGCGCTTTTTATATTTGTAAAGTAGCAGTTGATCGATACAGCTTGACACAATTTTCATTATGGTAATCGAGAAACACATCTGTGTGTTTCTAACACATGGGTATGGTTGCATATATCCGACCTTCTATACACATTATAGGCAGAAGTCTCTAAGACAATGTATTAGCTTTACGAGAGACATTCTATGACTACGTTGAGCAGATGACTGCACATATTCATATCCTTTAGTTGTTGACGAGTGATTTTAATCAAGTAATTCGGCAGGAAGATAGGCGTTGTAGTAGAGCTGTACGTGGTTATGGGGTTGATCATATGATCCGAATGGTGGAGAATAGTTGTTTGATTGAAGTTGGTTTCTTCAGGCCTCGTTTTACTTGGACCAATGGCCAAATGGGGATATTTCTTATAGAACAACGGCTAGATCAAGCGTGGGCAAATAATAGGTGGCATCTTCAGTTTAACCATGCTATTATTCATCATCTTCCAAGATCTCATTCGGACCACCATCCCTTGATGCTGACACTTGAGTGGGATCACTAACCAACACCAACTAATATCAGTTTTCGTTTCCAAGCGTGTTGGCTGGCACATGTAAATTTCTGTGATTTCATGTTAACTGCCTGGAAAATTGCTAAGGACAATTTTGGACGTACTCTAACAGACTTCACCCAAAAAATTTTGCACTGGAAGAAGGAGGCTTTTGGGAGTCTACTACAGCGCAGGAAGCGATGTCTAGCACGTATTGCGGGGATCCAATGTTTTATGGAGGATCGTCCTTCCTGTTTTCTATCAAGATTGGAGAAGGAGCTGGAAGTTGAATATAATAACATCTTAATTCAGGAAGAACTCTATTGTCACCAAAAGTCTAGGCTACAGTGGTTGAATTACGGCGATCAAAACTCTCGTTATTTTCATCTGTCTATGGCCATGCGTCGATGAAACTCCACTATCCGGAGGTTAAAGACAATTGAAGGTGCATGGACCAATTGCCATCAATTGATACAAGATACCATTCGTACCCATTACATTCATCTGTTCTCCGCTCCGCTATCCCAACGCATATTGATATTGGCTTCCATATACTGACATTTAGCCATGTTGACCGCAGGACCCTAAATCGTCCAGTATCAAGCATTAAAGTGGAAGAGGCTATTTTTCAGATGGGCCCCTACAAAGCCCCTAGACCTAATGGTTTTTCTCCTATCTTTTATCAGAAGAATTTGGACATCGTAGGACCTGCTGTGACTGAATTTGTTACCACATCATTCCAAAGACGAAGTTTCAAAGATTGATCTGAATAAAACGTTAATCACACTCATTCCAAAGGTGGCCACCCCGAGGATGCAACACAGTTTCATCCGATAGCTCTCACAAATGTCATTGTCAAGGTAATATCGAAAACTATTGCCACTCGCTTGAAACGTGTCATTGGTAAGATCATTTCACCTATGCAGTGTGCGTTTGTGCCTGGAAGATAGGCGGCGGATAATATTATGATTGCCCAGGAGCTTATGCGTTCCATGAAAATAAAACAAGGGCATACGAGGTACATGGCTCTTAAGATTGATTTGGAGAAGGCGTATGACAAGGTCCACTGGCCTTTTCTTCAAAGTATTCTCTTGCGTATAGGTTTCAGCAATGATATGGTTGAAGTGATCATGTTTACTATCACTTCGGCCTCACTATCAGTTTATATGTTCCTCTTGTGTATGGAGGTTTTGAGCCAAAGTATTACGAAGGCTGTTGACGAGGGTCGGTGGAGGCCTATTCGGCCATCTCGGCAGGGACCATCTATCTCTCATTTTTTCTTTGCTGACAATCTGTTCCTGTTTGGAACCGCTACCAATACACAGGCGGAGACAATTGCGGGTATTCTTGATGATTTCTGTCATATTTCCGGTCAAAGCATTAGTATCAAAACAATCTCAGATATTGGTCTCAAAAAATGTAGCATCACACTTTTAGCCTCATGTTTTTAATCGAATGGGCATCAGATGTACTGCGGATTTTGGGCATTACTTGGGAATGCCACTCTTACAGGGGCGTATTAACCAACAAACGTATAATCACATATTGGATAAGGTACGCACACGTCTTGGATCTTGGCAGGCTAAATTCTTGTCTCAAGCAGGCGGGTGTGTTTTAATTAAGAGTGTATTATCTTTGATTCCCATTTATGCGATGCAAACGATCCGTCTACCTCTTAACCAAACTGATAATATTGAGAAGCTATCTCGTCGGTTTTTCTAGGATGAAACTGCTGACCACCGTAAATTACATTGGTATTCATGGGATACCATATGCAAGCCGAAAGGCCAAGGTGGGCGGGAATCAAAAGGTTGCGGCTCATGAATACAGCAATGCTTGCGAAATTGGGATGGCAATTCTTGACAAGACTTGACTTGCTATGGGTCCAACTCCTTCGGCATAAATATGGTGATATACTACAGGCAAATATGAATCAGAATGTATCCACTACGTGAAGACATATCCGATCAACCGTTCCGCTACTCAGGGCTTGTCTTGAATCTTCTAGTGTACAAAGTGATGGTAGTACTAATGTGATACGAAGGAAGAACACAGCCTCCAGTAAGTTCGCCGTGAGCAGTGCTTATGATGCCCAGCTGACCATCGCAGCATCTCCGGCGGATAACATATGGGACCATGTCTGGGCTATGAAGGGACCAGGTCGGCTGAATTTTTTCTTATGGCAGGCGTGTCACGATATGTTGCCTACTGGCTCATTTCTACACCAACGTCATATACGACTAAGTAGCAACTGCGGCGCATGTGGGCATATGAGGGATGATGTGTTACATTCATTGCGTGACTGCCCGTGGGCACGTAGAGTGTGGTGTTTCTTGATGCATTATGAGGATATGACAGCTTTCTTCCAGCATAGGACGAGTTATGATTGGATTTTATACAATTTGCAAGACATCCATGGTCATCCGATATTAGACATGGAGTGGAGATATATCTTCCAAGAAGATGTTCATACTATATGGTACTGGCGTGATCAGGTGCAGCATAATAACATTGATCGATACCCTTCATCTTGGCATACTTGTAGTGACGTTATTTGGAGGGCTAAACAACAAGTAGTGGCAGTTTGTATATAGTTATAGTACTATATTGTTTTGATGCTTTTCATTTGATGTACGGTTGCTTTTATTCTTTAATGAAATACGATCTTTCCGAGAGAAAAAATTATGTCTTTTGAGAAGTTAAAAATAGTTGTTTATTGATACATCTACCGTACTAAATATTTTCGTTGTCTTTAGGATCTGTTTAATATATTTGAATAGGTGATACTACATTAACACCTCACATTTTCCGTTTTCCAGATGCACTGTATACCAGCATAATAGTAACACCGTAATGTGGTGTGCAGAACATGTAGCACAGTATATTGTAATACGATATACGCTTATTACATTGTCTATTTTTTTAACTGTAATTACTGTATACATATGTTACACATTCCTTTCTTATAGGTTCACGGGATGACTACAATTGCTAATCGTAATTATGTATACCTTTGTATAAATCCTTTACTAAGAATTTACTTAAGCTAATATATATCGTCATTATAAAAAAAATACCATGTCATTCAATAAATTCCAAATGAAGTCACATCCTTTTTTTTTAAAAAAAAAACATCAAAATAATTATTATTACACCTTTGTGTTTAGATATAATTGCATCTAGATTATTTCTAGTTTATTTGCACATCTTTGTGGTTTTTAACTAAACTAGAAACGTGAATTTCTGATCAAAGTTGATAAAAAAATATCAACCTTTTAATCTCTGTAATTTGACATATGATTTCTGATACACTTCTGATTTAAAACTTTTCACATTTACAATGCCTATGATTTTGGATTAATAATATAATTTTCATTGATTTTGTCCGAAAACTCTCATTTCTAGTGTAATCAAAATACAAAAAGGGAGTAATGATTGAGTTTTAAACTCAGGAAGATCTAAAAATAATTAGTTATAAACACATGGAAGTAAAGATAATTATCCTTTTAAATTATCCTCTCTTAAATTTTTATTGGACAAAAATATGTTACAAAAGACACGCTCCACTGTACTATACCTTACATGTATTACACATTCGACTTGTACGTAATACACATGCGGATGAGATCAGAAGAGACCTTTTATTAGGCAAAATATGAGGTCTTCAATCACGCGACGCCACGTATCAAAAAGGTCCGCTGTTTACTTTTTTTTCAAAAAAAGACTTTTTTGTGCTCTTAGCGTCGCGTGATTAGAGACCTCATATTTTTCCTCATAGACACCTCCTCATATATCATCCGATACACATGGAACCACACATTATACATGTTAGTGTAGTATATAAGGTATTTTTCTTTACTAAAATATTTAGGTAGAAAATAATCTTTTCTCGATATAGACATTGGAAAGTGGGCCCAAGATCAACCGGGAGGACCGGTCGGGAAGAAGGATTCAATGAATAGATCTGTTAACCAAGGAAAGAACGCTTGTCTCCAAAAAAAAAAAAAAAAGGAACGCTTGTCCCTTCCTGCATGTATTTGCAGACTTGTTGACACCACCCCATTGGATTTACTTCCATTTCCAAATCAATATTTTTTTCATTATCAGCTAATGGACCACTTTCTATAATATTTTCCACCATGTTAGTATATAAAGGAGTCCAGACTACATATCTGCAATCACCAAAGTAAACAGAACCTTCCTCTTAACTCTCTGTTTTCTTCTTGCTTTTTTTTCTCTACAAATTTTGTGGGGTTCTTTTCTCAGAAATTTTTGTGCTGTTTTTTGGAAGTTTGATTCAAGATCTGATCTGCGCCTTGGTGATTTTGGTGTAAAGTTTGGATATTTTAGCTCGATTTTTGGAAGGATTTTCTTGTGATAATCAGCAATGCCTGCCCTTATCGATTACAGTGGTGAGCTTTTTTATGCATTTCCTCTTTTTATTTTTTATTTTTATTTATTTATTTATTGTTGCTTTATCGGTTGCACACCCTGGTTATGTTTTCATCTGATCTGTATTTGTGGGAATTATTCTTCAATTTGTTGTTGTGAAGTGTTGTTCTTTCTGGGATTTCGTACTCCTGTAGTGGTAGAGTGGTCATAAATTTTTAAAGAAAAAAAAGAAAGTGGTGATCTTTCTCTCCCCTTGTGTTCAGTTTCTTTATAGTGATGAATTGAAATGCAGCTGCGAATGAGCCTTAAAGAACACATACATCTGAATTCAGTTAGTGGCTTCTATGGTTAATGGTTGCCTTGAATACATGTATGTAAGTATGTTTAAATTTTCGATTTCTTTTCAGGTTTTCTATTTCCTGTTATCCTTCATCGCTTGTCAGATTGTTCTTGATGTAAGAAAGAAACTGTTTTTTCGCTATATTCAATTTTTGTTGTTGGAGTATTTATGGACGCTAGTAACGAAGATTCTCAAGAAAATAGATAAATAATTCTATGTGCTGGTTTCTTCAGTTTTCAGATACACTTGAATCATACAGAGTACTTTTATATTGCAATTAATCTTGTATGTCGTGTATGTGTATGGATTTAAACAAATATTCGGCTTACGTTATTTAGTGGCATGGATCTTACAGGTGAGGACGATAGCCTTTTTGGCCTTATTTCTTGTCTTGATATGTTTGAAGCTATGTATTGCTCTCCCACAAAGCGAATGCGTGTTGATCTTTCTCCTCATAGGAAGGAGGATGAGAATAAGGGCAACAAGGAGATTCCATCATCCATGGAATCTCTTCCAGATGAGTGCTTACTGGAGATCTTCAGGCACATGTCTGGAGCACGGGAGAGAAGCATCTCGGCCTGTACTTCAAAGCGCTGGCTCACGCTATTGAGTAGTATCCGCCATTCAGAGATGGCCTCTCTAGATGAAAATCTTGAAGAACTGAATCAAGGTTTTCTTGACAGATCTTTGGAAGGAAACGAAGCAACAGATGTTAGACTTGCTGCTATAGCCATAGGGACTCCCAGCCGCGGAGGGGTTGGTAAGCTATCCATCCGAAACAGCATTGGAAATCGTGGAGTTACAAATGCTGGTCTTTCAGCAATTGGACATGGATGTCCTTCCCTTAGGACAATCTGTTTATGGAGTGTCCCAACTATTGGTGATGATGGTTTGCTTGAGATTGCTAGAGGATGTCCTTCACTGGAAAAACTTGACCTTAACCAATGTCCTGGACTCACCGACAAGGGACTCGTTGGAATAGCTGAGAAGGGCCAAAATTTAACTTCCTTAACTATTGAATCGTGCTCTAATGTTGGTAATGCAGGTCTCCAAGCTATTGGACGGCATTGTGCCAAATTACAATCAGTTGTTATAAAGAATTGTCCTCTGATTTGTGACGAAGGAATCACAGGCCTAATTTCATCGGCTTCTACAAACTTGAAATCACTGAAGCTTCAACAACTAGACATTACTGATCGATGCCTTGCTGTGGTAGGGCGGTATGGCATAGTCTTGACGGATCTTGTGCTGTGTTGGCTTCAAAACGTAAGCCAGGAAGGGTTCTTGAGCATGTCTAGAGCTGAGGGTCTGCAGTTATTGGCTTCTTTAACTTTAATTTCATGTAAGGGGGTTACAGATCTGAGTCTTGAAGCCATGGCTAAGGGCTGTCCAAAATTGATAAAGACGCGTGTTCTTAAGTGCTGCTTCGTTTCAGACAGTGGGCTGGTGGCTTTTGCCAAAGCTGCGAAATCCTTGGAGAGCTTACAACTAGAAGAATGTCACAGGATCACTCAAACAGGATTTCTAAGCGCGCTTTCCCACTGCATATCTAAGTTGAAGTCACTGTTCATTGGAAAGTGCTTGGGAATCAAGGATGTGCCTTCAGGTTTTCAAAAGTTGGTACCTTGTCAATCTTTACAATCCTTGTCTATTTACGGTTGCCCTGGATTTACTAACAGAAGTTTGGCTATGGTGGGGAAATTATGTCCTAAACTGCGTCATTTGAACCTCATTGGCCTTGAGCAGATTACAGATGAGGCTCTTATGCAGCTTCTTGAGAAGTTTAAGGAAGGATTGGTCAAAGTGGATCTTAGCAAATGTGTGAATCTTACAGATAGATCAATAGCAGCCTTGTCTAGGCTACATGGAACTACTCTTGAAATGCTGAATCTTTTGGGATGCAAGAAGATTACAGACATTAGCATGTTGGCAATAGCTTGCTACTGTTTTATGATGAATGAGCTTGATGTTTCATACTGTTCAATCACTGATGCTGGAGTGGCTGCATTAGGCCTTGAAGGGATCCCAAATTTTCAAGTTTTTAGCTTATATAATTGCCCTATGATAACAGATGATAGTGTTCCTTTTCTGAAGATGATGAGTGACACACTGATCGCGTTGAACGTAAAACGGTGCAATTCCCTTAGCAGCAGTGCAGTTAATCAACTTGTTGAGGATATGCCAAGTTGTGATGTCTTCTACTAAGCTAAACAGAAGAGAGAAAAGATGAAAATACAAAGCGTATCGATAGCCGATACAGGTAGCTGTTTAGATCATCTGAATAGCAGTCTCCTTGAAGAGTTTTGGAACATTAGGCAGTACATTAGGTTGGTTGTTTTGTAAGGAAAAAATGGCATTCAATTTTCCCATCCCCTTTTTACAGAGGTTAGCCTGTTTACTCCCTTGGGGGGTGGGGTGGGGGGGTGGGGGGTTGTCCTCTTGAATGCCATTGCTTCCTGAAAATTACATGTACCATGTTTGTGATAACTTGTTGAATCAGAGGTTTCTGAATTTTTGTTCACCATTTCTTTGATGTTATCTTACATTTTATTTGCTCCATTCTTCAGTTTTGTAGTTATGGTTTGCATCCCTTTAATGTATCACAGCTAGCTGTTCTCATTTTTTAAGAAACCATTGTGGCATTTCAAGAAAGTTTATCCTATGCATATTTCGTTTGTGTGACTTAAGCCACTAAAAGTATTATACACACAACAACAACACATAATATTATATAAAAGATCGGAGGTATGCAATCGTATTTATATGTTAAAAATATACAAAGGTTGTTTTCCGATGACTTATAATGAAGCGTCAAGCTGTGTCAAGTTAATGAGTCATTTATTTTATTCCATCATATTTTAAAATTAAGAAAGAACGTATCGTTGACTGAAATAGAAAATATTATACACATGAAATAATAATAAAATATTTCCTTTTCTTATTCACATGTTATTAGAACAGTACAATAAAGGTTCCTTTTTTGACGAGGAAAAAAAAGAGTGTCGTAAGGAATCGAAATGATCGACTTTTTTTTTTTTTCGTCATCACATATCTCTAAAACATATTAACAGGAAAGAAGAGTGCACTAGCCTTCCTTTTTTACGTAAATTCTAAGAAAGGATCGGATCGCTTCGCAATTTGATGTATGCAGTCGTACCTATATTTTATATTTTGACAAAAAAAAAAATGGTGTCGTAAGGAATCGAAATGATAGACATTTTTGTCATCACATATCTCTAAAACTTATTAAAGCGGATTGAACAAAGGGTGCACTAGTTTTTTGCTATTACGCAAGGTCTGGAAAGGAACCGGTCGTTTTGCGATCTGATGTACGCACATTACATTATCATTGCTTCAATGCCTGTTCTCTGGAAATAACGTGAAAGTGAATGATATATTTAATTAAGATACGAAATTGTCAAATATTGACAATGTTATTTTCGTCTTCTCCACTGTATCTGAACGTTTATGTTAAGGGGGCTATAGATTCAATGAATCCACAGAAGATAAACTTCAAACCTTAATTCAAGTTAACAACCTCTGCCCACTGCAAAAAGTAAACTTTCTCATGCTGCTTTACACCATTTGGAGCTTGCTAACAAAATTGCGTAGCTAATGTTTTTGTCAACCAAGAATTCCTACCTTTTGCGACTTGTTTTATTATTATTTATTTATTAAATCCAAAGCGAAAAAAAGAAAAGGGAGGCAGTCATGTTAGAATCCGTTATGCTGCCCCTTGTGGGTGTGTTTTTTTCCTCGTACTACTAAATGACATAGTTTTGTTATAAAAAAGTGCGAGTCTTAGAACAACTGGTAAGATTTCTGTTTTATGATTTTGATGTCATAGGTTCGGGCTGCGGAAATAGTCTCTTACACAAAAGAAAGTGTAGGATAAGAGTGCGTATAACAGATCGCAAAGCGATCCGGCCCTTCTCCAAACCATACGAAAACGCAGGAGTCCAGTACACTGGAAACACCCTTTATAATTTTGTTATAAATAAAAAAGACAATGCATCGTGTGCATGACACACTAAAGATGCAGCATATGTATCTTTTCTTAATTCTCTTCCGTATTTAAATTATACATTTTATTTAAATTTAAAAAATTAACAATTAACGTCTATCTACTAATTGTTCACCTTCTACAACGAGTCATTGTCTTTTATAGTATACAAAGATAAAAATATCTCTTTGGTTTGTTTGATAAATGTCATTTCCATTTTCTCTTTATTTATAAATACTTTTCTTCTCCACCAACTCAACCATGTTGAAGCATGTCCGCCGCCACAACTCCTCCCTCTCCGGCAAACCCCTCCAGCCTCCACCCCATTGGAGCCCGCCCTTTAATTCCATTTCACTGTCGCCCCTCCCCTTAATCAGCCACTATCTGTCTCCCTTAATCCAACCATCACCTGCCGCCGCTAGACCCACTGTCATGATAAATCAAAACATGTTGAAATTATTAGACATTTCATTAGAAAGAAGATTGAAGACAAAGAGATTAACTCAGCATAATTCATCTAAAGACTAAGTGGCTGATATTCTATCTAATCCTATCTCCACCAAGGTTTTCAGATTCTATTATCCTTGGTCGTACGAATATATACAATTAAGAGTGATGTGGAATATCGAAATATAAACATTTAAATGTACATATACTTAGCAGAATACACTGTATATACATGTGTATATAACGTTGTCAACGATGATTGCCATCCATATGATGTAGTTGATAGAGTCGAGAGTTTCACTGGAAGCAGACTCTTTATCTCTACCACTTACTCTCCCCAGACCCTAACGATAGCTTTTGTTGTTGTTGAGATATACTGGGTCCGGATGATGATGATACGATGTTGAAAATGGTTTGAAGCAAATACAAAATATGATGCAGCTAGACAATTGACGTACGTTGAATTTCCAACATGGGTTTGGAAACAAACATACAAAGAATGATGTCCGAGGAGAAGTATGCAAAGATCTATAGACAGATAGCCATTTGCGCATCCGAGCTCTGGAGAAAGTTACTTTCTACGTATGTTGTTACATATTGTACGCGGTACAGAAAGTTTTGACCATATCAGAACTCATCATCATCCATCATTCGTATCCAATATATCCGAACTACAGCAAAAGATATCGCTAAGGTCTGGATAGGGTAAGTGGCAGCAAACAATACATTTGTCCCAAGAGATAGAGAGTTCGCTCCCAGTGAAATTCTCGGTTCTATATCAGAACTGTAAATGGGATTTTATACCTAACCTTTAAAGCGGCATGGGTTAGCCTTGGGTCTGTTAGATGATGATAATGAATGGCATGATGCTTTTACAGAGGCATCAACATGGGCTTCAGCAAGGACACTTGGCAACATGTCTTGCACAATGCTTATGTTTTTCAAAGTCGCCAACCCATTGATCTTGTAGGATAATCATTGCAAAAGTTCAACTGACGACATTCGACATCGGATCAGAACTGACACGACGAACCAAACTTTACCAATATCATACGATGAATTGAAGGATCTGGGCCTGACGGAGCTTGAGTTCATTTTGGGTTGTAACGGTCGATCTTTCGAGAGTTCCCACCAATGACTTTGTATTCTCTTTCGTAATGTCGATCAATTGGTACTTCACAACATAAGAAAAACAGTCAATTTAGTGAGTCATTTTACTTTATTCTATTATATTCTAAAGTCAAAAAGATTGTGTTGTTGACTCCATTGGAAATGTAAATGAATTTGGACA
Organism: Eustoma russellianum; assembly: GCA_036186865.1. Taxonomy (NCBI): domain Eukaryota; kingdom Viridiplantae; phylum Streptophyta; class Magnoliopsida; order Gentianales; family Gentianaceae; genus Eustoma; species Eustoma russellianum. The sequence continues at coordinate 32,637,459 of AP025057.1, forward strand.
TAGAGAAACAAAAACATTGGTCCTCTTAGTTTGTTATTGAAGTTTTCCTTAAGGTATATTTTCTTATTAAAACTGCTTCAAATGACATGACCTAATTGGTTGATTCTTAACAGAAAAGGATTCTAACTGGACATATATGTTTATTAATTTCAAAGAAAATGGCCATAATAATAGGTAGATATTTAATACACAAGGGTTCTAGTAGGGCGTATGTTAGCTGGCTATTCCAAATGAATTCGTATTCGTTTTAAAATATGTATTTGACACGATTTAGTTTTTATTGAACTCTAAATAGTCTATAAATAAATAACAATAGGTATTATTTGGATATATGAAATGCAATAATATTGTTGGACAATCACCTCTTGTTGTGCTTTATTGGAATACAAATTTCAATTGTACATTATTGGTCATATATTTGTTACAAAAGAATCTAAATAATAGACGCATGTTAACATTTTCATAGAATACAAAAAGGAAGAAAAGGTTGGTATTCACTTCGTGAACCTGTTTAAATGTTAAGAGGAGACAGACAACGTCGTCTGTTAGAACAATTAAAAGAGAGGAAGAGGAGTAAAGATATACCTAAACTGACTTAAAATGACCGGATTAGGCGTGACCTACTACATTTGCACCTCTCTGATGATATGGTCAATGATAAAAGTTTATGGAGTGAGAGGATTAAGATTAAAGAGATTTATTCAGGATAGATGAACACGTTATAATATACTTAAGGATTTAAATACTCTCTACAATTTAGATTGACTTTTCATTTTTTTTGTTTTTGTCTTTGTCTTTCACTATTTGTGCATACACACGGTTATTACTATTTTAATATCGGAAGTTTTTTATTTGTGTTTTCTAAATTCCTTCACTAGTACACTAGCACATCATATTCCTATTATTGTGTTATCTATACAGTTACATATAGAGCCGGAAGTATCACTGAAATCAAGCCTTTATCCCTTCGAATGGAGGTATTGTTTGTCTGCATCTCATCCTCTCCAGACCTTAGCGATATCTTTTGGTGTCATACTAGATATGGTTGTTGTTGTATTTTTTTTAACAAAATGCCATAGTTTTATAGTTTAATAGTCATTAAGAAGAACCATATAAAAGATAATCACAACCAAAGAAAATAAGAGCTGCCGTCAAGTTTGAATTCGTGTTTGATTATGATTTTCAAAATTCGACCCAAACTTTCTTAATTTTTTTTTCAATATAAGTTTTCTAATTAACTGAATTCATTTATTTATTCATTTGTTTCCAAAATTACAGGAGCAAAGGTTTCAATGGTTAAGATTTGAGATCCAAAACAAAAAATCAAGTGGAATTCTTACATTACACAAATCTTTATATATTTGTGACATGGAAAAAAAAAAGAATTTACAGGACCATTTTGGTAATTTTCTTGAACAGAATTAATAAGCAGTCCAAAGCACAAGTCTAACTATTTCCAGTTAGAGAGCAAAGCCATGGAGCCACCAACTACTCCGTCGTTGTACGCCGACCGGGATGGAGAAAGAGGCGCCGGAGGAAAGCTTAAGAGACCCTCGGCCAGGAAACCCCCGACCACTCCGTACGCCCGTCCTGCAGCGAATCCGAATGATCGCCGACCCGCCGGTCGCTGGTGGTCGGTACTTGTGGATCCTGCCAAACGTCTTGTATCTGGTGGCGCCACCATGTTACTCCCTTCTTTTTTCTCCCAATCAATTTCATCCTCTGCTCTTCCTCCCGAAGAAGAAGAAAGTAAGCATTACTGTTTTTGCGTACTAGTAAAATTTTTAAAATTTACAGTTCAAATAGGTGTGCATTGAAGCCCTAGGTGTGTACAACAATTCGGGCTGATTATATGAGGATTTAAGCCCTAGCTGTGTACAACAATTCGGGCTGACTATATGAGGAATTGAGACATTGGGTTGTAAAAGGGAGTGAAGAACAGTGTGAACCAAGTTACGTTGCTACAATGAATGTCCATGTGATTAGTATCATTCTTGCTGCTTTACACGTATAATCTGCCTTAACAGTAGGTTATTAGTGGTGAAAGTTGTTATGCCCCGCACTCTCCATAGGGTAGTTAAAAGACAAAGAAAGATTTCACGGAAATTAATGACGGTCAACGGAAATTAAGTAGGCATTAATATGAGGATTAATTAGAAATTAATGAGGGGATTTAATATTAGAATTTATTTATATTTAATTTAGAATTAAATAATTAAGATTTATCCTTTAAGGTAAATAGATAATAGATATACTTTAGAAACACCAAACTTTTCCCCCTGACTATATATAAACTGAGAAAGCGTCAGTTTCTTCAGAAACCAACGACGCTTCCTCACAACCCTAGCCGTTCTCCCAGGAGTAGAAGAAGACAACCCCAAGAAGTGATCCAGCCTTAGTTCGTTCTTCAATCCGTCTTCGAGTAATCAAAGGCAAGTAATCTACTTATAAGTTTTTACGATTTGCGAAAGATAAAGGGCCTATTTTGATATCAATCTGGATCACCATGTAGTAATTTCTCTATGTGAATCTATTTGTGAGATCTATGTGTTTTGGTTTGAGATTTGGCCATTATATGTTGAAATCTTGTTCGTTGATTGTTGTTTATATGAGATCATGTAAATCCCAATCCCTTGAACCCTACTTTGTTGATAATGGTGGTTGAAGGGAGGGAAGAGTGAAAAGATTTGATTTTTGGGTTGATTTGATGATTACTTTGAGTGCTAGACTTGAATCCGAGAATCGTACGTTAAAGATGTTGTCTTGGGTGAATTTAGGATGGATTGATAGTGGGAAATAGGCTTGGAATGGTTTTGAAGGAAGTTGGGGTCGAATTGGGGGTTATTTCTGCAGTTTCTGCAGAAAATTGCAGAATGGTGTTCTGGAACGGGGACGTCGATCGATCGACGTTAGGGTATGACGTACGTCGATCGATCGACATATAGCAAGTGAGGGTATGACGTGCCTCAGAAGGACGTAGATCGATCGACGTAGGATGAGTGAGAGTTCGACGTGCCTCAGATGAACGTCGATCGATCGACGTAGATTGAGTGAGAGATCGACGTGCCTCAGATGGACGTCGATCGATCGACGTCAGGGTATGACGTACGTCGATCGATCGACGTCAGGGTATGACGTCAACCAGTTTTGTGGGAAAGCAAGGGAAGAAAGAGGGAAGCTAGGGGATCCTTTGGGTGACCTTAGGGACTTCTTAGGACCTGATTATGACTAGTCTAAGTCTTGGGAACATGACTTAAGATGGTGAATCAAGTTTGGAGAATTTTAAGGGTATTCGAATCGGAGTTCAACGTGGATGACTTAGAAGGGTTAGGAGGTGAACGTACGAGGAGATTTAGGGTTCAATGATGGATGGTTGGGATAATTGCCTTAGGTTGTAAACCCTAGAATCAAGATTAAGTGTTGACGAGAGGGTTGAAGCCTAAAGTTGTGATAAGTAAGTTAGTGAAAGCTTGTATGTTACTTGTACTTGCGCATGTGAATGTGAATTGCATATGTGATCGAGGAATGTGAATGAACAAGGAGTCTTGCATCATGGCACGTGCATTTGCATATTGATTTGAAAAGAAGGGTGCTTCGGCACAGATTTGCGAAGGTGACCTGCAATGTAAACCGGGATGGAAATTTAAGCCGGGGCGCATTGTAGGGCACAAAAGACTGTAACGTAAACCGGGATGGAAATATAAGCCGGGGCGCGTTACAGGGTATAAAGTTGTCTGTAATGCTACTCGGGATGGAAATATAAGCCGAGGTGCATTACAGGGTATAAAGTTGGCTGTAGCGTAAACCGGGATGGAAATATAAGCCGGGGCGCGCTACAGGGTATAAAGTATATGAAGTGACCGGGCATTATGTCATGCACTGCACTGTTTTAAAAGAGAAAGTGTTCATGCATATGTGATTGTGTAGCGTAGTGCATTATTTGGCATGCATCACGAGAGTCGTTGTGGTATGTGTGTTTATGTTATTTGATCGACATCGAATTGTTTACTTACGTCTCAAGTTGCTGTACCTGATTTATTACATGTTCCGCTTATATATTTGGAAATTTCAGGACATGTGCCCCTCATTTCCCTCAAGTTATCTATTACTCATGTCTTGCCATGTGATGATCCCGTATGTCTTATGAGCGGGTTACTTGCTAGCGTTTTCGCTAAGGGTACTGCCTTTGATTTTGCAGATGAACCCAGTTATGATATGATTTTCATTGAGGATGACGGCGAGTGGGCAGAATGGGATGCATAGGACTTATGGGGAGATTTGATTAGAGAGATTTCCGTTAATTCTGTTTCCTTATTGTATTGGAGGTTTTAGATGGCTGCGACCATATACATTTGAGTATTCACATTATCTTTGACGTATTGATTTGATGATTTGGATTTATGAGATATGTTTCCGCATTTATTTCTCTTACGTCATTGATGATGTGTATTCGAGAGATAAGACGTCTTGTAGTCTTCTCAGTAAGCTACGACGGGTGAACCGGTTCGGATTCCGTTGTCCGGGTCGGGGCGCTACAGGTGGTATCAGAGCCTAGGCTTCAGATCTACCTCGGAGACCTAGGTTATGACATGTAGAGTCTTAAGTTATGATCTTCACCCTAAGTTGATCTATTAGTCTAAGTATGCAATCTTAGATTTAAGCTTGATCTGGGATGGGTGTGTGTACGAGCGCGATTAGTGAAATCAAATAGATGTAATCGTTTTAACCTATGAACTACGCTTTGTACCCCTTTATGGATTTCACGTTTTATTTTGGAACTGCTCGACACTAATGACGTGATCTTGCAGTAAATGCCTCCCAGAAGAGACAATCAAGGGAACGGTGAAAATGGGAACGAGAACCCTCCACCACCACCACCAGTCCTTGTTCCACAAGCGTTGATTGACGCTATCACCGTGATATTACAAGGAGTTGCTCAGCAGTAGCAGCAACCTCCTCTGCCACCATCGCACTTGGACTTGAGACTCTTCTAAAACGGAGGCAGAGTGGTGGTGCAAAACAACTGACACCGCTGATCTCTGGGATCTAATTTTAGACTGAGTTCAAGAGATATTACATGCCGACAGTGCGATATTCAGAGCATGGCTCTAGATCCATGGTGGAAGCACAGATTCAGGCTATAATTTTAGCTATTAAGTTATGATTTTGCCCTTAAGTCACGATCTTAGAAATAAATATCGACTGTTAGCCGCAAGTAATGATTATATGTGGGGAATGTTATTAGACATAAAATGTGTCCTTAGAGGTTAAGGGATGATTCTACCCGTAAAGTCACGACTATAGACGTAAGCGGCGATCTTGATTAAGAGTTGATCTTCGACTTAAGTATTAGTTCTAGTCATAAACGCTGATAATATACTAAGTATGATGAGTAACTAAGGAGTGATCTTAGACACAAGTACCGGTTTTTAGTCGTAAGCAACGATTATATAAGCATGGTAATAGAAATAAGATTTGACCTTTGAGGCATAGTGATGACATTGCTCGTAAGTCACGACTTTAGATTTAAGGAATGATGATACTAAATATCGCCTCTAGAAGTTGAGGGGTAATATAAACATTCTGTGATGATTCGAACATAAGTACTGATCTAAGTCATAAGCTGCAAATTCTAAGCATTGAACTTAGAAATAAGTTATTATTTTAGACGTAAGGAATGATGATACCGGGTATCGATTCTAGAAATAAGTCATGACGTTAGACCTAAGTGATGGTCGGATAAGGGACTTGCCACGTATACTTAGGGCACTCTATATGACTCTAAATTATTTGCCGTATCTAAGTGACGATTGTAGCCATTTGTATAGTTCCTTAGATCTGACCCTGCACCATTATGATAAATGAAGCAGGTTCATGCCTCTACATTTGACACTACTGTCAGAAGGCGACTAGGTCTAAGCTGGGATCGTAGTTCCTAAGACATGATCTGTGATGACAAATAACTAAGAAAATGATTTATCAACATTACAATCAACAAAGTCTAACAAAGGATACCAAAAAAAAAATGGGTTTATAGTTATAAGAGGTTGAATTTAGATTATCAAAATCGGCATTAGCGGTTGAAATAGTGAGGTGCAGAAGCACGATGGATCAGTGTGGCGCGCGGAAGCATGGTAGATTAGAATACCCTAAGCCGATCAATATCTAGTGCGCCATACTCGGATTGGACAACTTAAGTTGAAAACTTATAAGAAACGGTAAATAAGCGGATGTGTTCTCATTTGACATTAAGAGGTGACTTAGAAATAATTATACGAAGTATGAGACTATTTTCAAGCAGTTAAACATTTTCTTATAAGCACGTACACCAAGCTATATTATATATTTCAAATGTATTTCAAAGATTATGTTTCTAAGTATTTCAACTACTGTCAAACTTTTGCATACAATGTATGACCTTACAATGTTATATTGTTTTTTTTTAAATTTGTATAGCCACCTAATGGAATTTCGATTACCCCTAACAAAGCTGATATATTTCAAAATATTGATGTTCTCGGTCAATGATATATTTACCTATCTCTTATTTCTCAAAGTTTGGTCTAGCTATCTTTATTTTGCTAGAATAATTCTATTTTACAATTATCGTCTTGGCAAACATTTTTCAATTGAATTTTTTTTATATATTTATCTGCTTACCGTGAAATTATGTAATCTTGTGAAACACAAATAGTTTCAAATATATGTACTTATTGTTGCAAAAAAAAAAATTAGCTGGTTGTTTTATAAATGCTCATTATAGACACTGCGTTACGAAAACAAATATATGATACTTTGGATTTTGTGTTTACAACAAAAAAAAAAAAGAAGGTATACTATTTTAAATAGTTATAGCTATAGTTTCAAATTATAGTACATAAACTGCTTTAAATTGAAGAGGAAAAAAAAAAAAATGTCCATGCACATACTTCATGTACTAAGTTGATGATGATATCCCCAAAAATATAAGAGCATAATCATAGAACTAGTTTGTAGGTATAAGAATTGACTTCGATGAATTGATTCGGTGATAAAGGAGAGTGATGACTAGCGTAAGGAAAGACTCGATGGATATGTTGGATGATCATATAACTAGGAGATGAATCATATATGATAAGTTTAAGAATCGGATATTGAGATTACGTGTATATAAATGGAATGATACACATCAAGTAACATAAATGAAGGTTTATAGATTGAAATTATGGAGATTAAGTTAAAGATTATAGTACACCTAAGAATTGGTTTTTAGGAGGTTGTTGATGACTGCCGATATAAGTACGATACCTACGGATGGCTGGGTATGGAACTCTCGGTATGATAACAATGTCCCTAAGTTTGATCTTACAGTTTTAAGAAGATAAGTTATGATCTTAAACATAAGCGGAGAATAATAGACTTAGAAATTACATTGCTGGTATACAAAGAATGATACTGAGGACTTAGTCATATTCGAGGAAGTGAGATAGTTAACGTATCGGAATACTTACTGGATATGTTGTACGACCATGGTCTAGGTGGATGGATCAAGTAAAACTATACTAAGTCATTGGTTTCGTAACGCACAAGTTTCGAGGACGAAACTTTTTGTAAGGGGGGTGGAATGTTATGCCCCGCACTCTCCATAGGGTAGTTAAAAGACAAAGAAAGATTTCACGGAAATTAATGACGGTCAACGGAAATTAAGTAGGCATTAATATGAGGATTAATTAGAAATTAATGAGGGGATTTAATATTAGAATTTATTTATATTTAATTTAGAATTAAATAATTAAGATTTATCCTTTAAGGTAAATAGATAATAGATATACTTTAGAAACACCAAACTTTTCCCCCTGACTATATATAAACTGAGAAAGCGTCAGTTTCTTCAGAAACCAACGACGCTTCCTCACAACCCTAGCCGTTCTCCCAGGAGTAGAAGAAGACAACCCCAAGAAGTGATCCAGCCTTAGTTCGTTCTTCAATCCGTCTTCGAGTAATCAAAGGCAAGTAATCTACTTATAAGTTTTTACGATTTGCGAAAGATAAAGGGCCTATTTTGATATCAATCTGGATCACCATGTAGTAATTTCTCTATGTGAATCTATTTGTGAGATCTATGTGTTTTGGTTTGAGATTTGGCCATTATATGTTGAAATCTTGTTCGTTGATTGTTGTTTATATGAGATCATGTAAATCCCAATCCCTTGAACCCTACTTTGTTGATAATGGTGGTTGAAGGGAGGGAAGAGTGAAAAGATTTGATTTTTGGGTTGATTTGATGATTACTTTGAGTGCTAGACTTGAATCCGAGAATCGTACGTTAAAGATGTTGTCTTGGGTGAATTTAGGATGGATTGATAGTGGGAAATAGGCTTGGAATGGTTTTGAAGGAAGTTGGGGTCGAATTGGGGGTTATTTCTGCAGTTTCTGCAGAAAATTGCAGAATGGTGTTCTGGAATGGGGACGTCGATCGATCGACGTTAGGGTATGACGTACGTCGATCGATCGACATATAGCAAGTGAGGGTATGACGTGCCTCAGAAGGACGTAGATCGATCGACGTAGGATGAGTGAGAGTTCGACGTGCCTCAGATGAACGTCGATCGATCGACGTAGATTGAGTGAGAGATCGACGTGCCTCAGATGGACGTCGATCGATCGACGTCAGGGTATGACGTACGTCGATCGATCGACGTCAGGGTATGACGTCAACCAGTTTTGTGGGAAAGCAAGGGAAGAAAGAGGGAAGCTAGGGGATCCTTTGGGTGACCTTAGGGACTTCTTAGGACCTGATTATGACTAGTCTAAGTCTTGGGAACATGACTTAAGATGGTGAATCAAGTTTGGAGAATTTTAAGGGTATTCGAATCGGAGTTCAACGTGGATGACTTAGAAGGGTTAGGAGGTGAACGTACGAGGAGATTTAGGGTTCAATGATGGATGGTTGGGATAATTGCCTTAGGTTGTAAACCCTAGAATCAAGATTAAGTGTTGACGAGAGGGTTGAAGCCTAAAGTTGTGATAAGTAAGTTAGTGAAAGCTTGTATGTTACTTGTACTTGCGCATGTGAATGTGAATTGCATATGTGATCGAGGAATGTGAATGAACAAGGAGTCTTGCATCATGGCACGTGCATTTGCATATTGATTTGAAAAGAAGGGTGCTTCGGCACAGATTTGCGAAGGTGACCTGCAATGTAAACCGGGATGGAAATTTAAGCCGGGGCGCATTGTAGGGCACAAAAGACTGTAACGTAAACCGGGATGGAAATATAAGCCGGGGCGCGTTACAGGGTATAAAGTTGTCTGTAATGCTACTCGGGATGGAAATATAAGCCGAGGTGCATTACAGGGTATAAAGTTGGCTGTAGCGTAAACCGGGATGGAAATATAAGCCGGGGCGCGCTACAGGGTATAAAGTATATGAAGTGACCGGGCATTATGTCATGCACTGCACTGTTTTAAAAGAGAAAGTGTTCATGCATATGTGATTGTGTAGCGTAGTGCATTATTTGGCATGCATCACGAGAGTCGTTGTGGTATGTGTGTTTATGTTATTTGATCGACATCGAATTGTTTACTTACGTCTCAAGTTGCTGTACCTGATTTATTACATGTTCCGCTTATATATTTGGAAATTTCAGGACATGTGCCCCTCATTTCCCTCAAGTTATCTATTACTCATGTCTTGCCATGTGATGATCCCGTATGTCTTATGAGCGGGTTACTTGCTAGCGTTTTCGCTAAGGGTACTGCCTTTGATTTTGCAGATGAACCCAGTTATGATATGATTTTCATTGAGGATGACGGCGAGTGGGCAGAATGGGATGCATAGGACTTATGGGGAGATTTGATTAGAGAGATTTCCGTTAATTCTGTTTCCTTATTGTATTGGAGGTTTTAGATGGCTGCGACCATATACATTTGAGTATTCACATTATCTTTGACGTATTGATTTGATGATTTGGATTTATGAGATATGTTTCCGCATTTATTTCTCTTACGTCATTGATGATGTGTATTCGAGAGATAAGACGTCTTGTAGTCTTCTCAGTAAGCTACGACGGGTGAACCGGTTCGGATTCCGTTGTCCGGGTCGGGGCGCTACAAAAGTGGCTCCAAAAAGCAGACTTATCTTTGTGCTGGCAACCGAATTTTTCATTAGGCAGTATGTCCCCCCCCCCCCCCCTTCTCCTTTTTTTTTTTTATTTGAATAGCTCAAATCTTGATCAATTAATGATACCTTCAAGGCGCAATATTTGTTGGGAAGTTGTTTTAGTCAGATTGTACCTGTAAGTATTGTTTAACAATATTTTCATTGGAGTAGAAGAACTAATTGACATTAGCTTCTCTTAGATGTGACTAGGGGACAAGTTAACTTCTTTTTTTTTCTATAGAAGTGCGAATAACCTTGTGATAACATTATTAGTAAAATGTTGCTGCTGATCTTTTTGGTTTAATAGTTTACGCAACGACCTGTGTTGAAAGTGAAAAATGGTATTGGTGGAGGGCTAGAAAACTTGTGATGGGTAAAGAAACACCAAGAGTTTGAATTTATGAGGCGACAAAAAGCTTAAAAATCTTAATTAGTTACCTAGACAACTTTATGTCATTTTTGTGCAATAAACTCTCATATTTGGACACGTCACGCATATATGCGTTTCAGAGACCTTTTTGTCTTCATTCTGTTCCTGTATATCACAGATCCAGAAGAGCCTCTTTTAGAAAAATAAGGCAAGACTTTTTAAATTACTGGCCTGACCTTTGTTTAGATCGTGCACGTGTGGGTTGTTTTGCTGTGGGAAGCTGTGTTTTGTAGGTTCTCGAATCACCATTGTTGTCTTTTTATTGGGTTTTAATTGCATATACTAATAGTTTGTCATGTTTCCCAGTTTTCAGCTTGCATAATCTCTCGCTTCAAGGACTTTATGGTCCAAGAATGTTAGAAATGTGGATTCAGTAGTTACTTTATTTTTTTCTTTACATTTGAAACCACCTCTCTTGTTTAAAAAAAAAATGCTAGGAGCATTCTCGTATTGCAGTGTGAAATGGAATGGTTGTTTTCTCGTTCTATTTGGGTTTGTAGTATGTTGAAGAATCTCACCTTTTGGGGCAGAGATGCTAGCAATAATAAAATATATGTATATTCCCTTTCAAAGAATTACTTCTACATTATTTCCTCAAAAAGATATTGGATTTGTCAGTATCCATTTGTCAAATGTGCAACTTCATCTTAATCCTTTTAGTCTTGTCTACCGTCTAGAAGAGTCAGCACTTTTATGTATTAATCATGCGATCATTTTAATTGGCAGATAATTTGGATCTGGGAATCTTACCAAGTGCTAATCATGATGAGAACATTTCAAATGTAAGCCACTTTCATATCTCCTTTAAATATCGATTGCATTATGTTGCATTTAAAATTGTCTTCTCTCTCTCTGTGTGTATGTGCACTTTTTTCATTTTCATTTTTTTATTGACATGATACAGGGTGAAATTCGTGTAATTCCGTCTTTGTAATATTAATTGCTATATTGCTAGGGAAAGGATAAGTATTATTGTGATCCTCTTCCACATTGGTGAAACTTACGTTATATATCACCCAATTGGGAATGTCTGTTACTAGTTAGTTTAGTGTCCATAAGCTGTACAATATTTAGGAAGGCGGCCCAAACCTTAGGAAAGCATAAAAGAGAAGAGAATTAATGAAAGAAAGAAAGGCTTTAATAGGCGAAAACTTTAGTGGTGAACTCCAAACTTTTAGCATGTATCTTACTGCTTGATGGCCTCAAATATTTGGCATGCTTCAACATTGACAACTTCTGGCAGTATTTTTTCACGTGTGTGTTTTTTTTTTTTTTTTCAATCACCAGCACAGTTCATCAACTAATGTAGTAAGATGTGCACACTTATGGACACAAAAAAGAAAATTCAGCTACTTTTAATAAAGGGAAAAAAAAAACTCAAGCACAAAATTCTGCCGCTTAAGACTCTAGGTCTGAGATATTGAACCAATCGACTTCCAAAAAGAGTCCCTTGAGAAAGAATCCAAAGACTGCATGGTAATTACCGAAAATAGGGTGAAGTAAGACAAGGAGCATGAATTGTATCCTACAATACAGGAATCAGGTAAGAACATTATTTTACATGATTCAGGTATGATACTGTTTTAGAACAGAAGTAATGAGCTTCTGATTGGCACTGATAGTGTGAATTAGTTGATTTGCTGTATCATTTGTATAAGAGGTAGTTGATTTTCTGTATCATTTATATAATTTAAGGAATTTATATCCTCTCAGCAATAAATTCCCTTCATTTTATTTTCAATGAAGATGAGAAATGATTACGATACTTGCAGTTTTATGGTATCAGAATTCTGAAAACTTCTCTTGTCAAAACATTTTTTTCTCTCTTATAATCCTGTGACAAATATTGGATGGCCACTGAAAGGCAAAGTTCCACATCTGAAGTCACTTCCAACTCTTAAAATATTATATCAGTTTGATTGTGCGTCTGAGTGGCCACCCTTATGTCTATTGGTCCCAACTCGCGGTGATTTTTGTCTGTTGGAGAGGCAAAGAGGATTGTCTAACTGGAGCTATAACCACCTGAAAGAAAGAATGTCTATCTTTTTTTTTGTAAGTGTATCTAATTAGATGTCAAGAATGCTTTTCTAAATGAGGAACTACATGAAGAAGTCTACATGGATATTCCATTTGGGCTTAATAATGACGCAAATAAAAAATGATATGTAAAATAAAGAAATTCTGGTATGGCATTAAACAGACTCTAGGAGCCTAGTTAGGAAATTCACAAAAGTTGTCATGGCAGATGGCATTAAACTGATTGAGGAAGAGCTTTCTAAGGAGTTTGAGATTAAAGATCTAGGTAAGCTTATATACTTTCTGGAATCAAAGTAGGTAGAACCAAGATGGGATGAGTATATCACAAAGAAGATTTAGTCTTGATTTACTTCATGAGACATGAATGTTTGGATATAGGCCTGCCTTTATCACAATAGAACCAGGCCCTAAAACTAGAAAGTTGTGGGATAAGACACCCACAGACAGGTTAAGTTACTAGAAATTAGTAGAAAATTGATCTATCTGATAATAGAGCAAGTATATGTTATGCAGTCAGTTTTATAAGTCAATTCATGCATGATTTTACTAATGAATATTCCAAGACTGCTTTAAAGATTCTAAGTTACTTCAAAGCAGCCATGATAGGGTCTATGCTTTAGGAAAAATGAAAACAGGGATATTCAAGTGTTCACAAATGCTTATTGGGCAGGATCAAAAGCCGATATGAGATCAACTACAGGCTGTGAGACTTATTTGTGGGTCAACTTAGTTACTTGGAGAAGCAACAATCAACTAGTGGTGGCTAGAAGCAGTGTAGAGGCATAACTCAAGGCACTGACGCTAGGATTATATGAAGGCATATGGTTGAATTGGGTTATGGAAGAATTGGGAGAACAAGTGCTTATTGTAATCAGAGTATACTGTGACAATATCTCCGCAATTAATATAGTAGAAATCTTGTTCAACATGATAAGTCAAAACATAATGAAATCGATATACACTTTATAAGAGAGAAGATTGAAGCTCAAGTCATCACTTTAGAACATGTCTCCTAAAAGTATCAAATAGCTGATATCTTGACCAAGCCAATTTCTATAGGAGTTTTTCAGAATTTGGTAATTAAGCTTGGTTGTATAAACATAGAGTTAATTGCACCTGGTATCCATTCTTTTCCACCAAGTTTTAAGTGGCATCCAATGTTTCATGAAACACACTTGCCATCTAGACTTATAGGGTTAATAGACACCTGGCATCCATGCTGACGTCATAAAGGCAATTTTCATTTATTTTTTAAAAGTTTATAGAAAAAATAATTCAAAAATAAAAAAAAACCCCACCACCCCACCACCCCGCCACACCCCCCCCCACCCCAACCATGCGACCTCCCTCCCCCTTCTTCCTTCATCTTCATATTCTTCCTTCATCTCCATCTTCATCCTTCCCTATTAATCTACATTCCTCCATCTTCATTCCATTTTTACAGGTATTGCAATTAAAGAATAAAGCAAGGCTGAAATCAGTTCCGGACGATGATCAACTCAATATTGAGTCCCCAAGAATAAGTTTCAGATGGGAAATAGAGAGTTGCTCCACCACTTCATCCGCTTATTCTGAAATCTCTAAATCATCAATCTCCTCAAAGAATCTAGATCATGCTACGAGTCTGCCTTCCTTAACTGCCATTGCTCCTCATAGTTTCGATTTTTCTCTTGTCAGGCCCGGCAGCTGGATCACAACTGATACTGAATGTTAGTATCTTTTGATTTTCCTTGTTCTCGATTTATCTTTCCAATTTTATGGTTTTGCTCTTTCATGTATCAAGAATTATCTGAAAATGGTTTTGTTTTTTCTTTTTGAGCAATTGTGGTACTGGAGTTATGAAGATGGAGGAATGTAGATTAATAGGGGAGGATGAAGATGGAGATGAAGGAAGAAGATGAAGATGAAGGAAGAAGGGGGAGGGAGGTCGCATGGTTGGGGGGTGTGGGGGTGGGGGTGTGGCGGGGTGGTGGGGTTTTTTTTTTTATTTTTGAATTATTTTTTCTATAAACTTTTAAAAAATAAATGAAAATTGCCTTTATGACGTCAGCATGGATGCCAGGTGTCTATTAACCCTATAAGTCTGGATGACAAGTGTGTTTCATGAAACATTGGATGCCACTTAAAACTTGGTGGAAAAGAATGGATATCAGGTGCAATTAACTCTATAAACATATACACCAAGCTTGAGGAGATTGTAGAAATGCACAATAAAATACACTTGTAAATACACATATACATACGTACTGTATGCATGCACACACATAGTAAATACACTGTTGTATAAGTGACAAACATATCAAAAGGTCACCTTGACTTGGACAGGGTAGCCGTTAGAATAAAAAACTAGCTGTGGGCAGAATTGGCCACTGCTGACGTCCTTTGGCTGCCTCTATATAAGGCATTTCATAAATAATAAATTCCCCAATTCTCTATATACCTTTGGGAGTATTTGGATATTCAGTCTCCTTTCAGAAAAAAAGGACTAAACTTTGTCTTAAAGCTACTAAGTGCATATTTGTGAGATATCCTCCCTGTAAGAAGGGCTACTTTTTTTTTTTATTCTTTTTTATTAGAGAATTTGATAATACCTTCTGTTACTTTCTATGTTACACCAGGCTGATATTCATTTTTTTTTTTTGGGGGGGGGGGGGGGGGGGGGGCATTGTCTTATGCAAATCAGTTTTGTTGTGCCCATATCAGTGGAAACCCCTCTTTCTGGAATAGATTTTAAGTGTTGAAGCTTGGAAAATAGGAAGAATCATACTAGCTGGTGCTTTGTTTAGTAGGTCGGGAGGGGCTGATCAAGATTTCCAATTTCTTAATTTCAATTAGCTCGTCAATTTGATATTTAGTTTGCAATCTTTCGGGTATTTAATGGATTATGTAGCGGTGATGTGATTACATACGCTTGTATGATTTTGATCGTACTGACAGTTCAAATGAAAAGAAATTACTGATATGAGTCCCTCAGACACTGTGAATATACCTGTTTTTGCATATACAATTACCGCTTTTGCGGTTTTTTTTTTTCCATCTGAAGAAGCTAATGCTGCAGTTAGAGACAGTATTTTGATGTTTGAATTGGTAATGTCACTTCTCATTTAAGTTTCCTTCTTTATGTTGTTTTTGTGCTGGCTGTAACCCTTAAGTTGTTCCGCAGCATGGTGTCCCCAAGCTTACTGGTTTAACTGCTCCAAGTGAAATCAAGTCTGACAGATTGATAAGAAATTGCAATAGTGAGGTGCACTGTGGAAGTCAGAGCGATTTCAAAGATGATTCTAAAGTTTCCAGAATTGAGCAGCTGATAGAAGGAAAAAGCTTTTCGCGGTAGGAATGTCTTGGGTTTTAGTTTTCCATTGCTACCACCCCCTTGCTGACCTTTTCTTTCTCTTTTGGTGCTACTCAAGAGACTCCTATCTGTAACACTTCATCTCAAATTTCATTTACTAGGTTGTATTACAAAAGCACTTGCTTTTTTTTTCTATCTTAGTGTGATTGTAAAATTCAGCAAAACCTTTACAAATTGTCAAAGAGGACCAGCTCGAGGTTAGAAACGTTGAGAAATATTGCTGCTTCTTTCTAGGAAAAACACATGGATCAAAGCCACGGCTGAGACTCATTATCCAATTTGTCCTACATTTTGCTATGTTTCTCCACTTATCCAAACATAACAGCAAGGCAGTTATAATGTGTTTCTCCACCATCTGTTTTTGTTGTCCTTTACCTTGAAAGATTCTGAAGTTCCTTTCTTGCTTTATGGGATAAAACCTTTGTCGAGAAGCACAGTGAGTTACCTCTTTTAGAAATTTGCTGGAGTTCTTTGGACTATAGGCATTGTAGATCCATGAGTTCTAACATTATTTTCTACTTCATACGCTGATTTTACTTATGAGCATCTAAGACTCTCAAAATGGAACTTGGATTACATGATCCTTGCAGTGGGTTGGTCAAATTTAATGTTATTTTATTTTATCTTATTATTATTTTTTTAATTTTTTGAGGGTGTCTACTTTCATGATCCTCTTTTATTAGCTTCCCCATTGGCTGAAAATGATATATATACTAGTTGGAAATCATTACTTCTGATAAATTTTTAGAGGAATAATTTTATTTGTTAGTTAAGATGTTTTCTTACATATCTGCTCTCCATAACAGCAAGTACCTTCTGTTGAAATGTAGGGACGAGGTCGACCGGTTGATGGCAATATTAAAATCTAGGGTTGATGGAGAGGAAGAAAGGAATGAAGTGAATACCTTGTCTAAACAGGCTGAAGGGGTCCTGTGGACCCCATCTTCTAGGAAACCAAATGAAGGGAACCAGAGAGACGTGGACAAAGATATATTGAGGACTCCTCTGTCCAACGTGAGTCTTATGTTACTTTTGCTGGTTCCTGTTAAATGCATCTATTACCGAATGGCTTGAAAACCTGTTTAACTGCATTTTCTGCTTAGTGACTGGCTCCACTTGGCCATGTCAAAGTGATTCAATCTAAGATAATTTATATTGGACTCTATAAACTGCATCTGAAGTTTTGAGAGCATTTGCGTTGATGGTGCAGGCACATAGTTAATGAAACCAATTGCTTTGATTTACTTTTGCTCTTAAGATGACTTACTGATAGGTCATTGCTTTGATTCACCCAAGCGGTTATAAGTGAAGCCCTTATAGTTACTATCCCGGTCGATTGCAGATCTTCCATATTTGAAAGTTCATGGAGTTATATTCCGTGTCAATTTCCTGCCTCTTTATCTTACAAATTCTAAAAAAATTTCAAAAGCTGAAAGCAAGAGTAAGCGTGAAAGTTCCAAAAGGCTTCCAAAACAGACAAATAAAAATTCACTTATCGTTGTGGCAACAGGGATTTTTTTTTTTTTTGGTCAAGTTGACATAGTGTTGCGTCAAAACTGTAGGTATTTTAACCTATTATAACCTGATGGCCCTGGAAAATAATCAACGTTCAAAATATCCATGGTAAGAATTAAGATCAAGAGAATTTTGTAACTACCTGCCTCAGCATGGTTCTTACTTATTCCCCTGCTGATTTTGATGCCAAGGTTTGCTTAACTAGGGCATGGTTTAGACTTTCAGTGTATGTAACATTAGGCAGGGGATTTTTGGGCACTATTAGTAAAGGTGTTTTGGCTAGCAGGTGAGAAGGGAAAATATATTTCCTTACTTGAATTTTCGGTAAACACCTTTTTGAACTTATACAAATTACACATCCCAACATTTAAGGGACACACTAAATGCACTAAATACTCTATTGACTACACTACACAAAAAACCGAAATCTGCCCACTATTTTACTCCTCAATTACCTCTCCTAAAATTAAGTAATTACAATTACATTTCCCAAAGAACAGCACTCATAAATACACACTATTTACACAAATAAATGCAGAATAACTCCTTGATTTCAACATGGTCTTCGGCCATGATTTCAGGATGTCTTCGGCCATGATTTCAGGGAATGGTCTTCGGGCCATTAATCACCAATTTACTCCAACACTCCCCCTCAAGCTGGTATGTAGATGTTGTCCATGCCAAGCTTGTTAACTAGTCTTTCGAATGTAGGCCCGTGCAGTCCCTTGGTTAGGATGTCCGCCACTTGTTGAGTAGGAATGTAAATCATAGTAAAACTCTTGTCATCAATTTTCTCCCGGATAAAGTGGCGATCTACCTCAACGTGCTTAGTACGATCATGATGAACAGGATTGTGAGCAATACTTACAGCGGCTTTATTGTCGCAATACAACCGAGTGGATCCAGTAGTTGAAATGTGCAGTTCATCCAACATCCTTTTCAACCATAAGCCTTCGCACATGCCGTGGGCTAAGGCTCGAAATTCGGCTTCAGCGCTACTCCGCGCCACCACTGTTTGCTTTTTGCTACGCCACGTAACCAAATTACCCCAAACATAGTTGCAGTATCCAGAGGTGGATCTTCTGTCAATAACCGAACCTGCCCAATCTGCATCCGTATAAACTTCAAGGCTTCTTTCCTCTTTCTTGCCGAAAAATAGCCCTTTCCCCGGGGTTTTTTTCAAGTATCTTAGAATGCGGAGTACAGCCTCATAGTGTTGTGTTTTTGGTGAATGCATGAATTGACTTACCATGCTCACCGCAAATGCAATATCTGGACGTGTATGTGACAAGTAAATGAGCTTACCAACCAATCGTTGATACCTCTCCCGATCCACCTCCTTGCTCCCATTGAGATCTAGTTTTATATTTGGTTCTGTGGGTGTTGTCGCAGGTCTACACCCCAGCATCCCGGTTTCCTGCAATAGGTCCAATACATACTTCCGTTGAGAAATAAAGATACCTGATGAGCTGCGTGCTACTTCCATTCCAAGAAAGTATCTTAGTTGTCCCAAGTCTTTCATTTCAAATTTGCTGCTTAAATATTTTCTTAATGAGTCAATCTCATCCTGAGCATCTCCTGTGAGAATAATATCATCAACATAGACTATTAAGATAGCACGAGTTCCTTTAGAAGTATGTTTATAAAACATCGTATGATCGGTATGTGACTGTTTGAACCCTTGGGTCTTAACAGCTTGAGCAAACTTCCCAAACCATTCTCGCGGTGACTGTTTCAACCCATATAGAGACTTACATAACCTGCACACCAACTTACTTCCCCTGGCAAACCCAGGTGGAAGGTCCATATAAACCTCCTCATGAAGATCACCATTTAAAAAAGCATTTTTAACATCTAATTGTTGTAGTGGCCAGTCTAGACATGCAGCTAAAGAGAGTAGAATTCTTACAGAGTTCAACTTGGCCACAGGTGCAAAGGTTTCATTATAATCAATTCCCGATACCTGAGTGAAACCTTTGGCTACCAGTCGCGCTTTATATCTGCTGACACTTCCATCTGCATTAAACTTAACAGAGAACACCCACTTACATCCAACCGGTTTCTTACCTTTAGGTAGTTCCACAATTTTCCATGTGTTGTTTTTCTCCAACGCCCTCAACTCCTCCTGAACTGCATTTCTCCAGTCCTTGTCTGCAAGTGCTTCATCAATGTTCTTAGGAATTTGAATGTCAGATACTTTTGTAGAAAATGCAGAAAAATTGGTTGACAACCTATCATTAGTCACGAAGTGAGAAATAGGATATTGAGTACAAACCCTTTTTCCTTTTCTTAATGCGACAGGTAGGTCTAAATCCGATGAAGTGTCCAGGGTATCCTCCTCACCGCAAGAAGCAAGAATCGGTTCTAGAGATTGGGACTCTAGAGAGGTGTCCTTATCAACTTGGGGCTTGTGTTTGCGGGAGTAGATTATTATATTTTGAGTGGTGTTTGGTCTTGGAGGACAGAACGATTCACGATCCGGGGTTGGCGAACCATCTGGAGTTTTCGGCTGGTACTGGGTTGAGTCCGGATGAAGTATTTTCGGCTGGGACTGGGTTGCGTCCGGATGGAGTATTTTCGGTTGGGACTGGGACAAGTCCGGATGGAGTAGGTCCGATTCAAAGGGATTCGGCTGGGGTTGGAATTCTCCCCCTGAAGCACTGCCGGAAAAGCGGGGAGAAGGCAGTGGTTCTAGTAAGAGATGTGTGTCTAGATGATCAAACTCTTTTGGAGAGAAGTAAGCATCTTGTTCATGGAATTGGACATCCATAGTGACAAAAGTACGACGAAGAGTAGGAGAGTAACATTTATAACCATGTTGGGTAGAAGAATACCCAATGAAGACACATTTGAGAGAACGCGGATCCAACTTGGAGGCATTAGGTGGACGGTAATGAGTGAAGACTACACAGCCAAAAACTTTAGGTGGCAAAGACGAGCCCACATGGAATAGAGGATAGGTTTGTTGTAGGAGAGAAATTGGAGTGTTGTATTGAAGGGGTTTAGACGGGAGGCGGTTAATAAGATGACACGCCGTAAGGACGGCTTCCCCCCACAAGTATTTGGGAACATTCATAGTGAACATAAGGGCCCTGACAACCTCCAATAGGTGGCGATTTTTGCGTTCTGCCACACCGTTTTGTTGTGGTGTGTCAGGACACGAGCTTTGGCGGATAATGCCTTCAGAGGCTAAATAGGTGTTGAGGGTTTTGTTAAAGAATTCAGTGCCATTGTCTGTGCGAAGTACTTTGATGAAAGTTTGAAATTGGGTTTTTATCATGGAGTGAAAATTTCGGACAACACTGGCGACTTCAGTTTTTTCTTTGAGAAGGTAAACCCAACATACCCGCGTATGGTCATCAATAAAAGTAATAAACCACTTAGCACCAGAAATATTCTTAACCCGGGATGGACCCCAAAGATCACTGTGTATAAGCTGGAAGGGGGCGGACGCAGTGTGTGGCTTAGCAGGGTAATCATGCCGAACTTGTTTAGCAAAAGTACACGCATCACACTGTAAAACAGAAATTTGCTTATTATTCAATGGAAATAACTGTTTGAGATAACGAAGACTGGGATGACCCAATCTTTGGTGAAGTAACAATACATCAGTGTTTTTGGGATCATGATTCAAAGGGGGCGCAGGGGGCGTGGGGTGCGGGATGGAAGTATGAAGTACAAAGTTTTGTGTTTGGGTGTGGTCTCCAACTTGATAAAGTCCATTCCTCTCTCTAGCAGTGCCAATCATCTTCCCCGACCCCTGCTCCTGCAAGACACACAATTGGGCAGAAAATTTAGCAGTGCAGTTGGAATCCTTAGTAAGTTTGCTAATGGAAATCAGGTTACACGTCAACTTTGGAACATAAAGTACTGAATCGAGAGCAAGTGAAGAAGATACTTGTACAGATTCTTTTCCCAGTACAAGTGCAAAGGTCCCATCAGCCACCTTAACCCTTAACATATCGGAATTCGGCGCATATTTAGTAAACAACGACTTATTACCTGTCATGTGATCAGTTGCGCCTGTGTCTAAAATCCAAGATGAGGTTTCTGCAAAATTAACTGTACCTTGGTGGGCCTTGGTATTTGAATGCGGAGACACCTCAGACTGTGATTTTAAGAGAGACAGCAATTGCTCCAGTTGGACTTGATTTAGACCGACCTGGCCGGCTCCGCTTGATGGTGGAGGTTCATCAACAACCGCAGCAAGGCTTCGGTTATAGGGCTGGGACGGCTTCTTTTGTCTCATGTCTGGGGGTTTTCCATGTAGGTTCCAGCACTTGTCTTGAGTGTGACCTACTTTATTGCAGAACGAACATCGAGGTCGGTTGTTAGTTCGTGAGACAACTGTTTTGGTGGCTAATGCAGAGACATCACTTGGCCGCTCAATTGACATTAGCGGCTGCACCTCTCTCCTTTCGCCAAGCATGACCCTCCTACGACTTTCTTCTCTCCGCACCTCAGCAAATGCTTCACTCAGTGAGGGTAAAGGTCTCCTCCCAAGAATACGGCCCCTCACCTCATCCAACTCCTTATTTACCCCCGCAAGAAAGTCATACAGTCTTTCTTTCTCTAAGTGCTCCTTGAATTTAATGTTGTTTTCTAAATCTCCCCAATCAGCCTCATAGTGCAGATCAAGTTCTTGCCATAGGGTTTGCAAGGAATTGTAGTATTCTGTGATACTCATATTCTCTTGGCGAATTTCCTTGAGTTTGTTTTTTTATTTCGAAGACTTGAGAAGCATTCTCAAGATCAGAATAGTGTTCATGCACAGCATCCCAAATGGCTTTAGCTGTACGTAAGAAAAGATAAGTACGGATGATATGAGGTTCCATGGAATTGATGAGCCATGACATGACCAAAGAATTGTTGAGTTCCCATGCGGCATATTTTGGGTCAGTTGAATCCGGCTTTGCAGCTTGGCCGGATATGAAGGCCAACTTGCCTTTTCCGCGTAACACCATAAGAACTGACTGAGACCATAACAAGAAATTTTTTTCATTTAGACGGTGGTTGGTAATTTGAAGTGAAGAACTCTCATTGAGAGTTTGTTGAAGATTGGGCTCATTAGTATTCATCGCCGTTGGGCCGGCGATGGGTGAGGAAGAGGTTGCCGATGTGCCGGCGGCATTGGTAGGGATCGGTGAGCTCATTTCAGGGAAGGATGAGATTGAATTTGATGTTGGGATATTTACTGCTTTGGCTCTGATACCATAAAGGTGTTTTGGCTAGCAGGTGAGAAGGGAAAATATATTTCCTTACTTGAATTTTCGGTAAACACCTTTTTGAACTTATACAAATTACACATCCCAACATTTAAGGGACACACTAAATGCACTAAATACTCTATTGACTACACTACACAAAAAACCGAAATCTGCCCCCTATTTTACTCCTCAATTACCTCTCCTAAAATTAAGTAATTACAATTACATTTCCCAAAAAACAGCTCTCATAAATACACACTATTTACACAAATAAATGCAGAATAACTCCTTGATTTCAACATGGTCTTCGGCCATGATTTCAGGATGTCTTCGGCCATGATTTCAGGGAATGGTCTTCGGGCCATTAATCACCAATTTACTCCAACAATTAGTATTGCTAGTGATAGAAACCAACTTCAGTGCCATTGTATTTTGAGCAAACTGTACTTGCTGCTGCTATCCCCAAGCAAAGTATGATGTAATTTCGCCTATTTTGGCTCTTTTATGAAACTTAATGTATATAAAAAAAAAAGAATTTGTATGTCTTTCTGCTCTGTATAATCTCTGCTTGGGACCAAAATTCTTTGGTTCATTGAACATACAGAAGATGAATGACGCATTACACTAAAAATAGGACCTGTACTTGTGCGGAGTAGAATTTTCTGGTTTCTTGAACTATAGAAAGTGAGAGGCCCATTGCCGCAAAAAGTGTTACTGAAACTGTATATAGTTTTTATGCCCGAAAACAAGCTTTAAAATAGTCGGTGATTATAAAGTTCTTCTTTAATAAGGTGAATTTCTCACCAATAATACCATGAAACGAACCATTTTTCTGGAGATGAGAGAGTTCAAGGAACATTCTTTCTTCCCTGTTATGACACTTCTCACAGTCGCTTCACCGCTTCATGTTGCTTTATAGATTTGATAGTCTTCACTGAACCTTCTAAAAACATGATCTATATGCTTCGAACACCACTTTTGTAAGCAGTTGCTTTAACTGCTTTAGCATATTTGTTACTTCCCCCAGCTTATTTGCCTCCCCCACCCCTTCTTTTCCCCAGTGCTGTTGCCCATCTGTCTACTTGCTATTTATCCTGGACATTCTGAAAAATATCCTGTTTGTTCTTTTTGTACAATTCTTTTGTTTGACCAACTTATTTCTGCTTTTGAAGTTAATTTTTTTAATCATTTTTCTGTTGAAATCTTGCACTTCTCTTTTGTAAGTTTGTATTTTTCCCACTTAAGTTGCACCAAGAACAGCTTATAGTTGCACATGGCATTTCATCTTTATCTGTATTTTGGCTGTTGTCTTTTCTTTTTATCATATGGCCCTGATATCTTGAGCGGCAGGTGCATGATGCAGTTGGTGCATCACCAGTGGATATTGCCAAAGCCTACATGGGAAGTCGGAGCTTGGAACTTGGCGCTAGTCCTTGCAGTACCTTATCAAGAGGGGAACTAGCTGCAGACCAGACTGATGAAGTTGTTTTCAACGCATTTGCTGAGTCAACTTCATTTGATCCCTCAACTTGCTGGCCAGGTGCTGTGATTCAGAATCCACGTGATTCTTCAACTCCTAGTCAGAGACCTAGATTTGGACTTCATGATTTTCCTAGGACCCCCTACTCCAGAACAATTCATTCGAAGTCCAGGGACAAGGTACACGTTGTTCTATCATGTTAGCTAGTTATCTTATTATCCATGAAAAATATCTCGTCTCCTTACTGTTTTCGACTGATGCAGTTGCAAGCTGACAGCAGGAGACTTAGTACTTCCTTAAATCCGTATCAACAGTCGCGGACGCCAATCTTTGGACAGGTATATTATTTTACTGGTGGCATTCGAAAGTTTTGCCATTTTTATGTGGTGTAAATTAACTGATGATGCTGTTGAAGAGATATTACAGAGGGAATGTTGTTGTAGAGCTTTGCTGAAATGTTTGATTGACTAGTTTTTTATCAGTTCAGTTGCACATTAGATTTTGGTTTTACCATCTCTAACCAATATTAGTAGCGTTACTGAGAACTGAATGGTACAAAATCTTTTTTAGGAAAAGTTGCGCAATCATATACCTTATGATAGCTACGGATCAGTTGGACCAATCAGACGTATTCGGAACAAATTTGCTTCAGAAGCTAGAACAAGAGGATCGAATTTTGCGAGTCGTAAAGATGTTCCTTTATCTCAACAGGGTGGTGTTCCTGGAGGTATCGTTCTACCTTCAGAAAAAGATCCAGAAAATCAACCTGAGATCAGTCTTCCAGAGCCTTTGCCACTACTTAACCCGTCTCCTAGTCAAGCAGTGAAAAGAATACTGGAGCAGCTCGATAGAAAGAAGCCCACACCTAAAGAAAAGGCTGATGAGTTGATGTTTGCGGCTTCATGGAGGAATTCTCCCTCTGAAGCGTCCAATCAAAAACAGAAGGTTAGTTTCAGTTTTCCACATTCAGGAGACCTTCAGCGCCCTAAGAAGCCAGATTTTATTGGGCCGATGTTTCTCTCCGAGGATAGACCAAATGGAGGGAATTCTAGCAGTCACATACTATCCCCTGAGGAAAGCGTCACACCTAAAAGAGATGTGCCTATAAGTGCTACACCGCCTGGATTGGATAGTGCTGTATCTTTGACCAGTTACGCTGTTGATCCTCTTGTTCCTTCAGTTGGTCTAAATAACAATCCTCCTTTACAGTTCAGCAGCTCTCGAGAGGCTCAGGTACACATGTTCTGTCCATCATGCTAGTGAAAAAGTCTCAGTTCTCTTCCTTTTCGTTCTTTTTTTCTTCCCCGTTTCTGACCTTATCTTGTGGCCTTACCAACCCGTTTCCACTATCATTACCTAGGTGGGAGGTAATATTTGAAGACACAAAACATAGGTATTGATAGAAAATACAGCTTGGTAAACGCGTAGAAGGATTAAGCTGCATAATCTGCACCCTGGTGGCCTTGATGCAGTACCGCAGATTAGGTTCATGTCAGTAGAGGCGTCCGTAGACGTGAAAAGAAGAGCAGAAAGAAATACATCCATAGATGTTTCTTGTCCAAGCATTAAGATTAAGAATCTTGAGCAAAGACCAAAATGGACATTCCAACTGTGACTGTTGACATAAGAAATCAAAATGGAATATTACGAACAATGAAAGTTAAAAAATTGCTGCTTCTTCTTCTTCTTTTTCTTTTTTTTTTTGGGATAATTTTCCTTCTCCAGAATTGCCTTGTTTTGAACATTCAACCGTTAAAGAAATGTTACGAGAGAGATTGTTAGCATAGACTTGGCTAGTAATGCATAGCTAACTTATAGTATTTGGTTAATACAGAATTATTTTAATATGTTAACAAAGTTCAAATTATTTAACCCTTTTATTTTCCGGAGATCGTATTCAACCAGGTTTCTGAAAGCGAACTCTGGCCTAGAATATGTAGTTTTTATCCAGATACTCAAATGATCTTCTTCCGTGAACCCTAAAATCAGCTCTAACCTAATTCGTAAAGTTCCCATGCAGAGCTTCGATCTGCTCTGGCTTTTGCTGGAAGACAAGCGGTTTCATCCGGCCCTCTCAATCTTCTCCATCTGTTGATACTTTGTACTTTTTTGTGTTTGTCTTTGCCTTTTATTATTTGTCTTTCATTATTTGTCTACAAGCCGGGGTCTCGCTGGAAGCAAACTCTCTATCCTTTGAGATGGAGATGTTGTTAGCATGTCTCTAACCCTCCTCAATAGCTTTTGATGTCGTTGGGATATACTGGATATGTGTTGTTGATTTGACAATTTCTTTTGGAAACAAATTTTTTATTCCAATGATTGTTCTGCATTATGATGTATTCTTGCATAGGCGTCAAAAGCTGGGCCTTTCTTTCCTCTTTTAGTTTGCAAATAAATTTTGGCTAATCAGGAAACATTCTTGAAATGGCAATTTTGCTGGTGTTTTGCTAATGCAAGGTTGCTATCTTATTTTGCAGGCACCTTCTAGTGACACTGGAGGTGCAGGGGGCAATACTAACTTGCCTTCCATGGGGCAAAGTAATAGGCAGCACTCTACGAGTACAATTGTACCAAATTGGACTAATTCTGCACTGTTGCACAAGCCACCACAACCCTCATCTGTGTCAAAGCCAAATTTGGCGTATATTTCTGTTGGCAGGCGTGGTCTTGGTCATACAGCTTCTTCTGAAAACGGCGCAGGTTTCACATTCCCTGTTTCGGCATCTTCAAATGCGTTTGCTGAGCCACCAACACCATCTGTCATGCCATTTTCTTCAAATAGCCTGCAATCTCATTCAAAAGAAGAGCCTTTAGTTCCTTCTTACAGTTTTGGCTCCAAGTCCGCTGCACGTCTTGTCTTTTCATTTCCGTCAACCAGTAGTACTGCTGTTGTTGATGCCCCAGATCTTAAATTTGACTTTGGTACAGACAAAAAGAGCAGGTTATGTTTTGGTTCAATGGGGAAAGATGCCGTTTGCTGCTAAAGATTGTGTTGTTATGGTAAGATTTCAGTCACTTCATCAAGTGTAGATATCAAAGCAATATTCACAAAAGATGCTACACTTGTCATTATGGTTATAATGCAAGATCTGTATGCTGTTATGGAAAAAATCATCATTCTTTCACTTTTCCCCCTTTACTGTAAGACAATTATAACTAATGTTTTGCTTGGATAGAAGTTATCTCAGGATTCTGGCTTATTGAAAAAGAAAAGAAAATCCATAGTAGAGAAATTGTCAAACTCCGACTTTTCTATCATCGGTCGTCCTGAAAAGAATCATCTTAGCTGAAGTTCAGTGAAATTCTTCTTTAGTAAAGGTTTTGTATTTCTCTTTTCAATTCAAGCACGAGTGTGTTTGTTGGAGCTACGAGACACATGACTGCTTTTTTTACTTCACGCCTAACAGGTCCCTTTTGCCTGTTGTGTAGTGTTACGAAGTGCTGCTAGGTCCTTGTATTGTTCCATGCATCAGTGAACTATTTTTACATAGAAAGATCCAGTAAAAATGTAGCTATCTTTTGGCAGGTGCCAAGTAATGCATGTGAAAGCTCATGGTGCTTCTTGTATGGACTTAACCGTATCCTTGAGCTGAAGATGAGGTTGATGCTTATTGCATCGGGATGGTTCGTTGCAACATGTAAGATCAGGTTAACTGTAGATGGTGAATGACTCCGTTGTGAGCTGAACTGACTGCAGTGCAAATACTGTGTTCTTGGCTCTACTAGTTGTGAACTGAATTAAATGCATAGTTTATCATTCTTTTGATTATGAATTACATGTCAGAATTAATTGTGAAGAAACCGTTTTCTTCTGAGTCATGTAGATTTTTCAGTCGGTCCACTATAAGCAAGCTCTCTATCCTTTGGGATGGAGGTACTGTTTGTCTACCTCTCACACTCCCTAGACCCTAGCGATAGCTTTTGCTGCTTTTGGAATTTACTGGGTATAGTTGTTATTGTTAAGCTGCGGCCTCATAAATTGCATGTGATAGATGCCTCATTATGCACTTAGTTCCAACCAGAGTAGAACATGATACCTTGGCATCTTAATAATGTCAAAGTAGGTGTTTTGCATATATTCTCCAGATTTAGAGTATCTGAAGGCACAATTATCCTGTCCAAGGTTGCTGGTGGTGGATACAAACGCTTACCACTTGGCCTTAAAGGCATTTACTTGGAGGGATTTAAATGACGTGTGCAGTTTCTCTTGGATTGATGGTCGTGTATTTCTGACCTCACTTTCTATTACGGTTCGATTTAATAATAGAATGAGTGTCATTTCATATCTACATTTTCTTATGGCTGTTATACTTAATATCAACATTTATACTTTTTCCAATTTGTTATGAAACTCCCATATTTAACATCATTGAGTCACTTACTAAAGAATGATGTGCTGCCGCTTGTGATTAATCCTTAGTTGCTTACGTCATCGGATATGTTTTGGCTATGCAATATGATTAGGGGTGTTAAGCGAGCTGAATTGTTCGTAAATTGTTCAAGTTTAATTCGTATTTGATTCGAGTTTATTCATTAATTTTACGTAAATGAGTTGAATTCGAACACATGTTTGGGTTTGTTTACTAAAATGAGTCAAACTATTTGTGAACTGTTTTGCTCGTTTGAACAGTTATAATGTTATCGTGCCAAACTTGAACCAATTTTTGGAGCTTGTTACAGTAAACGAACCGATCTGACAATTCGTTTAGCTAAACGAATCCGAATTCAAAATTTAGTATTCGATTCGGCTTGGTTCGTTAAGAGCTCATTATGCAGACTACTGTGTAAATGACCAAGCTCCTGCTAGCGGGCCGTTGGGTACCTGATTTACCTCCTTACACTACTTTTGTGACTGGGTGTGGCAGAGACCCTTACTGATTGGGATTCAACCTTTATAAATTCTCTTTGAACACAAAAATTGATTGCTCCATCTTTAAAACTTTATAGGAAATGTAAATATGATAATTATGAGGACACGTCTTAGAGCAAATGGTAATGCTGTTGCCTTGTAACTTTGACACGGGTTCGAAGCACGGAAGTAGTCTCTTGCACAAAAAAAAAGTATAGCGTAAGACTGCGTACATCTAGGGGTGTTAACAAAGCAAACCGACTGGAATATTAGGTTTTTAAATTCGGATTCGTTTAGCTAAACGAACTTTTTTTGCTCGGATCGTTAGCTAAACGAACTTTAAAATTGGTTTGAGTTTGGCTCGATAACACTATAACTGTTTAAACGAGCCGAACAATTTGTAAATAGTTCTGCTCGTTTAGTAAACGAACCCAAACAGCTGTTCGAACTTGGCTCGTTTATAGACAATTACCGAACGAAAACGAACCGAACTCGAACAGTTCGTGAACTGTTCTTTTCATTGAATAGCCCTACGTACATCAGATCGTGAAGCGATCCGACCCTTCCTCAGACCCTGTACAAACGCAGGAGTGTAGTGCACCAAAAATGCTTTTTTTTTTCAAATATGGGAATTATCTTATTAAAGAATACATCAAGCTTATTATTTATTGAAACTATAAAAAATATACATTTAAATCGCTAACAAGATGCTGCTATATTATTATGATACTTTTCAACTGAGATGTGTTTATGCAGACAACTCTCATAGGATTCTTTCCTAACTCCTAAGCATCATGTCCTTCAACAATTCCATCATTCTAAACATGTCCATCAAATCAGTTTAACCCAATTGAGCAAGTCAAACCATTGGCCCGATTATAGTAATCGTCTCTTGAGTTTGGATTATGAAGTCGGGTATTAATCTGGTAGCTAAAGCAATCCAAGCATCCCGGTCTTGAATTACGTTTTCATGGTGATTTTTTTTTTTTTTGTAAATGAAATAATTGGTTGAAACTAATATGGTCATTGGTATTGTCCAAACACTTCTTTTATCTTAAAAGATGGTGTTTCATTTAGGTGTCCTTTGCTAGAGCGGTGTTTACATCATGTGGTAATCGCCGAGACCATTCAGTAAGACTGTCAAGGCGATGACCTAGACGGGCTAACAAGTGGGCTGTCATGTTGCCTTTTCTTTTTACATGCAAAAAGATGACAGTATCAAAACAAGCGGTCAAAACTTTAATCTCCGTAGCTAGCAACCCATTTAGAGAGAGGTCTTTATTATGCACTAATCTCAAATAGGTAGGATAACAGTCCGTCTCTAACACTATTTGTGAGAAACCGAAAACGAAGGAATGTTTAAGGTCTTCAAGAGATGCAAGTAGCTCCGCTGATTCGACATCCTGCACTCTTCGTAAGGGCGAAGAGAAAGCTCTTAGTAGCGTTCCGCACTTATCTCTATAGACCGCTCCCCCATAGCCGTTTTACCATCAACAATAGATGCATCTATATTCACTTTTACAAACCCGGTATCTGGAGGGCTCCATTTCTCATTTGGCATAGGTGTTTGAAGAATAGGTTGGTCTATCGCCTGAGCTTCTATGTATTCTTTGGCGGCGCATTCAGCAGATAAAATTATAGACGAAGGTCTAAAGACTTATGTCGAGTTGATTGTCAAATGTTTGGTTCAAAATGAATAATGCTTTTTGTTTTAACTTAGCAACTAAACAACACATACTCAGTATATTCCAACGACATCAAAAGTTATTGTAAAGGTCTGGTGAGGATTAAAGTGAGACAAACAATAACTTTATCCAAAAAGATATAAAGTTTGATTCTAATGATACCTCAGAAATATTAATCCTCATATTCTTCATGTATTATTTAGAAAGCCGAAGATACTTCATACTTTTTAAATTGAAATAATCATTCCTTAATGAACTCCTCTTGAAGTATCTGAAAAACTTTCCATGCCTTGTCAACTTTGTCGTGACACTAGAAGTACCTTTGACAAGACCTGTGATATCAGGTCTAAAAGTAGCATAACGACCAGAGGCCCTCCTAGTTTCTTGGTATCTTTCGTCTTTTGGATTTGTTGTAATAAAGGATGCACCTTTTTTTGATTTGTTTATTCATGTCAAATAACCACTTCTCTAACAGGTTTTCATAAATCCCCATTAGGCCCTTTAAAAGAAAATTGAATTCTTTCATAGTAACCTTGTGTTACCTTATAGATAAACCAAGCAAGGAAGTTACACTAAGTTAGGTTCGTTAGGTTCTTCGATGCTTGAGTCAGTATATGTATTTGAGAGGAGTATAGAGTTAGTACTTGAGAGCAAAAGTTGGGATCTTTTTATCTGACATTGAGTATCTTTTTATAGAGGAGGAACCTTTGGTGGAATAAGATTTTAAGATGATGATTATCAGTAGAGTCCATGTAAGATTCATCTTCCTTTTTCTGCTGGTTATAGGAGAATATAACTCCTATTCGTAAAGGATTAACATAAAAGAGGTACACTTTAATATGAACCATATCACCTTTGTTCGTGCCTCAACGCATTTTCGGTAGAACCGGCTAACTCTGGGTTCGAGTGGCATTTCACATTGAATTTAAATTTTAAAAAAATAGAAATCAAACTATTTCATGACTTCCACTGATAGGATCCATAGGCTCTCTACAGCAACACCCCACGATTAATCGCCATATCCTTTTAGATAAGAGATATACGAACACTTATCCTTTTAAGTAAGACAATTAACTCCGTTTATAGTTAAACATATCAAACTCGGAGAGCCTTCCCTTTGGGGCCTTCAAGGTCAGCGAGAATGGACACTAGCTTTGATTGGGAGTGCAACCATGTATACTCAAACAAGATTCTTAAGAGTGACAATGGTATAACCGAGCCATTATACTGGTTAGTAAAGGAAATGAATCGAGCTAGCCTTCAGGCCGAACTTTTCGACCCAAACCAAACTCAATCGGAAAAAATATTTAACAATTAACAAAATACTTATTAACAAAAAAGATTTTTTTTTTCCCTTTCCAAAAGACATGGAACACCCGGACCGGAAAGGCTATTCTCAAAGCCACTTTGCGTTACAAATGTGGAGAATTAATTTTTCCTTCTTCCTAATAGAACGCTTAGTAATTATAGTCAAAAAGTTCACTCCACACAATATTTTTTCTAGGGCTGTAAATGAATCAAGTCATTCGATTGTTCGGCTCGTTTGGTTCGGGCTCGAGCTCGAGCTCGGCTCAGATAAAAGGTTAATGAACAGAGTTTGAATACCCTTTTTTGTTCGAGCTCGGTAAGTGGCACCGTTCGTTTAAGGTGTTCGGCTCGTTAATGTTGTTCGTTGAGTTAAACGAAGCTTGAACAAGTGAATATGTTCGTTTAAATAAACGAACAAGCTCGGCTCGTTTGTTAAGTTAAATGAACAGAGCTTGAACAACGCAATGCTCGGCTCGTTCGGCTCGTTTACAGCCCTAATTTTCTCCAACAAATAAAAGATTTGACCCGGTTGTAGGCAGGGCTCTTCAACGAACTGAACAGTTCGCGAATTTTCGAGTTCGGTTTGTGTTTAGTTCGTATTCGTTCGTTAATGGTCGGTAAACAAGCCAAATTCGAACAGCTATTCGGATTCGTTTACTAAAACAAGCCAAACTATTTGCGAACTGTTTGGTTCGTTTAAACAGTTAAAGAGTTATCGAGCTGAGCTCGAACCAATTTTAAACAGTTCGTTTAGACAAACGAATCCGAATTCGAACAGTATTTGGTTCGGCTCGGTTTGTTAACACTATGGCTGTACGTTGAGAGCTTCTATAGTCGTGTAATCAAGTTATTTTTTCTCATATTTTATACACCTTTTCTTATCTCATCTAGACTTTAAATTTTTCCAAAAAAAAAAGAAAAAAAAAAGAAAAAACTCATCTTCTACCATTGGCACCATAGAAAACGAAATGAAATATGTAGGAACCCGAGATTGACGAAACGACAGAATCATCTTTTTCTTCATATACATAAACCACTCTCACATTCGAAACTTATATGCCACATAGGATGAATATAACGGCTCGCATAGAGAAAGAAAAGGGTCGAAAACATATAGAAACATTACATATTTATGACTGTGAAGAAAAGTAGACAAAGGTCTTAGGGTGTTTCTTGATGGAGTTGCAGAAAAATATACGAATCATTTGTTGAACATAGCCGCCCTTTTCATCATATGCTTCGCAGAGGCCTGACAAGAGTACCAAATTTAGGGGTTTCAAAAAGCAAATACATATCACTTTGAAAAGAAATGCGAAAATTGTTAAATGCATTGCATTATCTTGTAAATGTTCTATTTAAGCTGAGATGATACATACATGTATATACATACATACATATATACACACACATGTTTGTGTGGAGTAGAAAAAGTATAAAAATACGATTGGCAATATAATGGAAGGTTTTTGCATGCATATGTAATCTTAAACTAAAAATACATTTCCGGTGCACTAGACTCTCGTGTTTGTGCATGGTCTGGGGAGGAGTCGGATCGTTTTGCGATCTGATATATGCAGCCTTACCCTACACTTTTTTGTCTAAGAGACTGTTTCTACGGCTCGAAGACATGACTTCAAGGACACAAAACACCAACTTACCAGATGCTCCAAGACTCGTCCTCTCACATGTTATCTGAAACTATTATTGCAGATCTAGTGAGATAAAATCCTGAAAGGTTTAATGTATCCATGGCCAAATCCCAACGTGATATATCACCAAACCCTCTTGTATTGAAGGGTTTGAATAAAATCAGCATGTTACTGGTATAACATTTACTCGTTCATTCAATACCAATGCATACTTGTGAACTTGTAATCCTAAAGGCTATATCATTCCCTTATTACAATCTTAACCTCTCAAATTTCACGTTGAATTGTGATGCTAATCTAAAACACTAATCAAAGAAAACATGTCAAAAGACACGCATACTAATATATTATGTGTTGTTCTAGAGTTATCCTTACATATACTTACTAAACAACAACGCATACTCAGTATATACCAATGACATCAAAAGCTATCGCTATGTTCTGGAGAGGGTTAGAGGCAGACAAACAATATATCCATCCCAAAAGAAAAGAGTTTGCTTCCAGGAAAAACTCCGGTTCTTTGTGTGCCTACGTATACAAATAATAAATCAAAAGGTAAAAATAAAAAATTAGATATATTTTACATAATCGTATTATGTATTAAATGATGTCTTATTTATAACTTATATATGCAAGTTAGACTATGAGACTACTATGATATAACTTAGAGAGTTTTAATAATCGGAAGAAAAAGTAAAGAGCAATTTTTGCAGATTGATTACTTACATCGCCTATTTTGGCTTGGGTATTTGTCTCCAACATCAGCCCAAAGTGGATGTGAGGAAAGTGCGCCCACTAGTGCCCAACAAAAATTCATAAATCATCTTCCATATATACATAACAAAAAAGGTTTAATCCCAACCAATAAGAGTCCTTGCGTACCCCCGGTCCCACAGGGTGTGTAGGGATGTAAATAAGTTTTGCAAAGCCTATTATTAAAGTTTGTCATAGCACAGAGACAGCACCAGGAGCCCATTGGCACCGAAGGAACAACCAACGGGCTGACCTTTCAGACCATCGGATCATTCCACGAGCCAATAGTGCTCCCACACTATGCACCTAGTCTGGAGGGGGTTCAAACATTCTTGACTTCGGTAAAGTTCGAACCCCTGACGTTCCTTTCGAAACCCCCTACCTGGAACCATTGGGATATGTCCTAGCGACTCCATATATACATAACAATGTATACATAATGTAGATAGACAAAGACATATAAAAAGCTTCTGGGATGTAACATACATTCTTTGCAGCAGTACTGAAAGCTTCCCTGTGGCTGATATCAGGGTTGTTGGCTTTGATCCTTTGAATCTCTTCTCTGAAAATTTTCACCGTAAAAGCAAAAGAGGATCAATCATCAATCAAATATAGTGATGCAGAACTTTAATCATACAAAAGAAAAAGGAGAAGCCAATGATTAAGAAGATGCAGTGAATCCATTACTTTATGAATTGGTTGTATGCAGAAGGCACCCGCTGCCTCTTTTCTGGAGCTGAAACAAGATCAAGTACAAAATGATGAGCATTCCATCAACTTGTATTGGATTTTTCTTCCCTTTAATTAATATTGTGCTTCATTGGAAGATTTTATTAGGAACTACAACAACAACATCACTCCATTGACTTAGAGGCTCCCGTCTATGAGGATATAGGGGAGTCTGATATATGCAACCATACCCATGTGTTAGAAACACACAGAGATTGTTTCTCAATGACCAATAATGACAATTGCATCAAACTGTATCGATCAACTGCTACTTCACAATATAAGAAGCGCAGAGAATTTAGTGAGCCATTTTGATTCATTACGAAATTGTTTTTAATCACATATCATCTGTATTTTTTTGCATGTTTCCAGAATATCTAGTAGGTTTCGAAAAAGAAAAAACTGATATATGGGATTCCCCTCTAACATGCCCCCCTTAGGACCTTTTAGACCATATATGTATGTGATTGATCATTTTGGATATCTTTTCCACTCTCGGTCGAAATGGTTCATTATATTTTGAACCGTTACATCATACAGATGATTGTATGATGATTGTTATGATGTAACGGCTCCAAAGTTCACTGAATTATTCGTTCAGCTAAATGACAATAAAAAACCTATGGCGGGATATAAGGGAGTCGCATGTACGAAACTATATCACTATATTAAAATAGATGTGGTTTTCGATAACCCATAATAAAATTGCGTCAAGCTGTGTCGATCAACTGCGAAAAAAAATCCACTTATGTTGTACTAGAGAATGCGAAAAAGAGAAATATTGACTTACGTCGATTGACAATCCTTGGTTCTGAGATTTTGGGCATGGAAGGGTGAGTTTGTATATTGTTGGTGCATTTAGAAGAGGAGCCAAATTCCATCCGGTATGCACCCGGGCATGTTTGGGTGCCTGAAAGTAACATTTTTCACAAAAGGACTCTTAAACCACTTGTAGTATAGATTTAGGAAAGAACAAAAGAGTTGCTCAAGGTTTTCTTGTTTATGTTCCTAGTTTTGTTGTGCTAGAAATGGAAGTGTCAGTTCAAAGTACAGTCTTCTCTTCTTGCAAGATATTTAAGCACTTTAGTCATGGGCGTAACTAAAGGGCGTTCCCGATGCACTAGCCTCTTGCATTTGTGCAAGGGATCGGATCACTTAGCGATCTTGATGTACGCAGCCTTATCATACACTTTGTGCAAGAGGCTGTTCCGAGTCCTTTCATTAATCTATAGTTTAAATGCTCTAATAAGGGCTTTAATAACGCCAAGGCTAAATATTTATCACTAATACCCCTGGTTAAACATGAGCAATGGGATGAGATAACATTAACAACGACAAAAAAATGAATAAAGAAAAACAAATAACCTTGTCATTTCATTTATAAAAAAAAAAAAAAGAATGATAACTCAACTGAAAAGGTTAAAAGATCATTTTCTTATGAAAATGTCTATTAGTTAATGAGTTGTCTCCATTCTTTACATCCACTGTGTCCTCAAATTTTGTAATGACTCTTGCTTGAACAAGTGTAATATAAGTGAAATCATAAGAAATGTAACCTCTGCATTTCCCTCATTTTCACTAAAAAACAAACTACTCCTAGAAAATAAATATGAAAAATGTGCACTTCAAATTCAAAGAACTCAAGAATGACTTATAAAGCATTCGTTCTTTATGCACTTTGTTTGAATATTATGAGATAAAGGAGGGGGGCTATGAAGAAACCTATGAGCAGTGAGAAAATGGAGGAACAGCTGTTTGATTTACCCTGTCATGACAAAAGTTTAGGGCAAAGCTGACCAAGATTATTTTTAGTAATAACAACATAGAACCATAAAAAAGCAGATATATACTTTTTCTTTAGATGATACCCAAGAAAAAAACATTAAAAAATGGAAAAAGGACAAATAGCAGGAGAAAACAGAAACAACATTTGAAATGACTGAATTCGTTAGGAATAATGTTTTTGTAATACTGCTTTGTGGATCTTTCTCTGGATTTTTGGCTGTGTTTCCATAGTAGAAGACAAACCTTGATGTGACTGTGACAGAAGGATCTAGAAAAATTTAAAAACAAAAAAGGAAAACCTAAACAGCAAACAAACACCCCCATGTCAATCAAAACATCAAATCAAGAAACTTAAAATAATCAGAAAACTAAAAACAATCATCAAAAATTTAAATAATCTAAAATAGGACTGACCTCGATAACACAAAAACCCATAAATCCCGGATTGATCTTCTTCCTTCATTCCCCTCACCCTGCTGTTACGTGTCGTGCGGTGACAAATTGGGTGAGGTTTTTGCGATGAGGAAGATCCAAACCCATAAATCCTACCTGCAGCCGCAGTGAAACAACTAACCTAGACACTGACTATGAAAAAGAAGACATGGGAATCTCTTATAGCTTAGGAGGTTTCATTCTGGTAGGTCTAGGGTTTTTTAAATACTTACATTGAAAGACTCAATTTTTATACATTTTCTGATCATGAAACACGAAGACTTTGATGAAGATCGATTCCCTCGAAAATTGAAACAAACAAAAACACAGGTGCGCTATAAACCAGGTTTTCAGAAAGGCTATTATTAATATATTTAAATGTTTTGAGGGAGACATTGAGAGTCCAGAAAATGAGTAGGGGTTCAAATCTGGGAAGGATAATGGTGCTTCAAAATATGAAGCCTCCAATCACGCGCTGCCACGTGTACACATTGGTCAGCGGTTTAATTTTTTTCAAAAAAAAAAAAACCAGTTTGTATTGGAGGCTTCATATTTTAACTCACCGTTGACCTCTTCAGATCTGAACGGAATGAGTAGATAAAGATATTATTTTCTTTTACCTGAAGGTCTTGGCATGAGAGAGACTGAAATGCAGCAGCCATGTTACTGACCACAGATTTGTGCAGTGCCCACATCGGACGGTCACCAACAATCCAACAAGCTGCTTCTTGGTACACCACCTGTAACATCATTAATCCCCCACAAAAATTTAACTCATCAGGATAACAGAATGAAAAACCCTGATCAAATTCTATATGAAAGTCATTTAGTTTGTCATTATGAAGGCAAACAGTAAAAATATGGCCACTTTGTCTTAATAACTATAGTTTAACATCAAGACAGTGTAACTAGGTTATATCATTGTCTTATTTAGTGAATTCATAGTTATAAATCCTTAGTTATGGACTTTTGATCTAAAGATGCATCATTCAAGGATAAAAGGCTACCACTCGATATCAAGAAACGCCCTTAAGTTGAAGTACTTAAAAAAGAAAAATAAAACAGAGAGATGGTATTTTTTTTCTTGGTGGCAAGATGAGAGAATACCAAACTCACAATTAATACATTAGGCATTGATTGATTACTTCTTTATGTCCTAACATTCTGATTTTCTCCAAGAAAATTCCACCAAACAAATCAAAAACCCTTGAATGAAACCACTAAAATATGCTCAATTTCAAAGAGAACGTATTGTTGGGGGGTGGGGGGGTGTTCTATATCCCAACTTTCAAGAAACTTTCCTTCTTTGAATCAATTTCTTTTTCTCCAAAATCTTGTGCAACAAACAAAGAGTAGTTGTAATAACTAGCCCCATGTGGCTTTTTCACTTTTTAAAAAAAAAATAAGAAACCAAGATTGAATTCTTGACGTCAAATTTTGACCTAATCTTTTGCAGATCAAAACAGTTACATGTCACTGCAGTCATTTCAAACTTTCACAAGCCTTAGGGTATGTGATTTTTTTTTGGGACCGCACAAGAAAAGCAGTAAGTAAGAGGAAAAGAAGTCATCCAAAGATGGAGACTACACTGAACACAAAACAAAAGCAACCCCAAAAGAAATCATTAATACACACACACACATGAAATCTTATAAAAAAGATAGCATATCACTCTGATTACTGTGTGGAAATCAATGCCTTTTATCAGTATGTAAAATGTACAACAGATTACAAACTGTGCATCTGCAAAATCTGGTGGTATGATAAGCAGATCCCACTATGCAAAAGAGTAGAGGGAGAGAGAGAAATTGGAGTGGATACAGACCGCAAGAACAATATACAATAGTTTGCAGGGATATAAGCAAAGTGCTCAGCTGTTGCAACGTCCATGCTCGCAGACATGACTATACCAAATAAATTTTAGCTCCAAAAGTGTTACCAAAAGTGGCACGAAGAAGGAAAAAAAGAAATTACACAGGCTTTTAATCTGTGGACTATATGTATCACCAACACTTATGTATTATATATAAGGCCCTAAAAGAAAAAGGTGGTGATGTAGTGAAAAAGAAGGTGGAGAAAGGAGAGAAAGGGGAAAAATTAAAAGGGAAGGAAAAGAGAAGGGTTTGTTCCAATATGGCTTGCTTCTTAGAGCTAAAAGGGCACCCAAGAAAACTTGAATTGGTTTCTGCAGGTAGCTATGGACACAGCAGGAGCTTGGTACTTGTAAGTGTTGGGGTACATGTTAAATTACGTTTTGGTACATTAGTCTTCCGCGTTTGTGCAAGTTCTCAGAAGGGACCGGATCATTTCGCGATCTGATGTAAGCATCCTTACCCTACATTTTGTGGAATAGGTTGTTTTGCGGTTTGAACCCGTAATCTAAAGGTTACAAATCATCAATCTTATTAGTTGTTCTAAGACCCGTCTTCCATTCAGTTGACTAAATGATTTAATCATATTTAGACCGCTCAGTCATATATGATTAATGGTTCAAAAGCTAACTAAAGGAGAAAAATTATTGGTCTAAAGTTGGGTGGATGAAGGGTGAAGGGTGGTTCAGATGTAAGCGAAAGGGTTAGGGTTTGGAAGATAAAAGTAAGAAGAGAGAATGTAAGTTGAGGGAATGGTTGATTGGTGGCATCATGATGAAGAAACCAATTAGAGTGACCACAAAATATCGTTGTCTCTGCCCGGCCATATTGCGGGTGATGTGGGCTACATTTCCACCCATTTTTGCACGGAAAACACTATTGGATAAAGGTGAAATCTCTCATCCCGGAAGTCTTTATTGTTCCAGTCTCAAGGAGCATATGTTGTCGGATGCAAATCAGGAGCCCACCCCAAGGAGCATGTGTGTAGGATGCAAATCAGAGGCCCAGGGAGCAATGTTTGTAGGATGCAAATCATGAGCTCAGCCCCAAGGAGCATGTGTGCAGGATGCAAATCAGGAGCTCAGCGGCATGTCCTTAGAATCGAACTCTTGACCTCTTGGAGTAAAATCCCGACCTGAGTACCAACTGAACTATGCCCTAGAGCCACATGGAAACTCTATGTCCTGATTTGTGGTGCAAAATTGGGATTTTGTCATTGGTTTAGATTCGAATTTTGTGTATTTATTCTTAGTTATTATTCGAGACTTGCATTTACTGCAAAACTCTATGCTAAAGTAGTAGAATCTCTTGTAATCTTAATTCAACCTTTTACATGATTAATTATGTAGAATTTATATTAATACTAGTAGTTATATCTTAGCGGATAAGATATAAAAAATAAAAAAGGATAGCACGTGGTGGGTGTTTATGGTTAAAATCTCAAACCCCTATATGTCTAGCTCATATTAGTTATGAGGTAATTATTCTTATG
Organism: Eustoma russellianum; assembly: GCA_036186865.1. Lineage (NCBI taxonomy): Eukaryota > Viridiplantae > Streptophyta > Magnoliopsida > Gentianales > Gentianaceae > Eustoma > Eustoma russellianum. Next base: position 32,678,173 of record AP025057.1, read on the forward strand.
TCTATTAGTTACTCATGAATCATTTTAAA